>CM021100.1:655414124-655790032 GCA_007115665.2 Sequoiadendron giganteum
CAACAAATTCGCAATACAATTAAATGGCTATTAATTTTCAATGGCTATTTTGTCTTATATTTTTATTGACTTGTCTTTTTGTCATGTTACTAGCTACCTCGAGGATGTCCCATGAAGGATTTAGAGTGCGATGACATCTCATGACCTATTCTATTTTTCTTTGACTGTTGTCTATGGATTGTCTTGACAAAAAGACTAGGCAAATTGGCCTCTAGTATGAGTTAGGAAATTCCTTGTCTGCAATCATCTATCTTGCAAGTGGATGACCTTTCACACCTTGGTATATGTCATACCCTGGTGTTTGATGTCCATTTGTGTCATTTTTACCACCCAATGATGATTCGAGCAACACTTATTAGTACTCTAGAAAATGTTGAAGGATTCTAACATGCATTTCTTTTTCCACATTAACTTGCATCTCCTTCCCCATATCGACATCCATGTCTTCTATCCTAACATTCATCTTTCTCTCTCTAACATTTCTTCTGGTCCGCATCATTATCATCCTTATCTATCTTTCTTATATAATTTTGTCTTTCATCTTCTATTCCTTTCATCCATTTCGAGAGCCCACTTGTATTCTCATAACCCAACTGCCCTCTTGTACCGCTACCTCCTTTTCATTCTTTCTCATCCTATTTTGCACTGGGGCATATTCTTGACTTGTTTTCTTTGCCACAATGCGACAAATTACATTATGACAAAGAGGGGCAAATGTAGACAGATAAAAATGGCCTAGATCCGCAAACCACATTTTTCTATATCATGCTTCATCTCAACATAATTAAAATATTTAATTATGTCCTATAGTCCAATGTCAACTATTAATTAAATAATTCTTAATTATTTAATTAATTCACGCCTTTTATTCCTCCTGACTATTTAAATAAATTACATTTATTATTTAAATACGTTGGTAATTGCCTACGCCACTCTATAATTAAATAAATTCCTAAATTTATTTAATTATTATTAGTCCATTACTTCTTCATGATTATTTAAATAAATAAACCTTATTTATTTAATACATCATTAATTATTTATGTCTGCTCATAATTAAATAAATTCCTATTATTTATTTAATTATTATCCTCTTCAACTTTCTTTCTAATTTTAAATAAAATCATATTTAAAATTACCCACTTCCTAATTTTCCTCCACAATTGAATAATCTTGATTATTAAATTGTCTTATTGATTTTATTTAAATTGGCAATTTTCCTCTTTCCAAGTAAATAATTTTAAATTATTATTATTTACTGTCACATGAATTCACCATTTTGGAATTAATTTAAAATATTAATTTCAAAATAGCATTTCTCTCCACAAAGTAAGTTATTTCTAAAATGACTTGATTTTCTAACTCATCCTTTTTCTACTTGCGAATTCTCATCTCACTATCACAACTAACCTCATTCCTTGATTTAATTTCTTAAAATCTTGTCCACTCAATTTTAATTTCATCCTAGAGTTTCCCTAACCTAATTAAGGGGTTGTTATTTTGAATCTTGACCACAGATTCTAGGGCACTTATCAATCTTTAATCTCATCCATCCATACAAAATTGCATTTTCTATAAAATGCCAATTTTCTCTTCATTTCAAGATCTCTCTTGAATATCTCTTAATATCTTGGAATTCTTGAATCTTTTATTTGCTTAATCTTAATATCTTGCATTGACATTTAATTACTTGCATTTAGAATTTAATCTCTATTCCATAGTTTTTATTAAATCCTTCAAAACTTTGCTTAGGGATAGGCTATATAGTAGAGTTTGTTCATCACAATCTGAGGGAACACTCATCATCACAACAAGCTAGAAGGTACAATGGAAGTCAACCATGGAGGAAGAAGGGTTTGGTGAGCTCGTTTTATTTTATTTCATGTTTTCCTTTATTTTCTAATGCATTCTATTATCTTTGTGGGTTTTGAATATGCTAATCTAATCTTGATCCTTGCAGAAAATACTCAATCACAAGTATCAAACATGATCACAATGACATCAATCAATTGTATGCAAGTGCTATGATCCTAATAAGAAAAATCCTACATAAATGTCACTATTGGCATATCATGACATCGATATCTACATCAAAACCATGAAAGGATTCTGAACAATCAACAATCATACAAAACATCAAATCGATATAAAAAATCAAAAAATTGTCACCTTGACGAAAACCTGGCAAACAGGTGTCTTGTGTGACATCATAAAAAAAAAGAAAGCAAATAGTAAAAAGATTTTTTTTCCAATAGTGAAAACCATTTTTATGGTGCTTTGAATAAGTACCATGATGAAAACCTGGAAAACATGCGTCATGTGTAAAAGAAATTATCTATGTGGACTATTAGACTTGGGGGAAAGTTGTCTCATCTCCCATACCCTTCGCATGACATTTCTTATGACATTTCCATCTATCCATCCAATCCATATTGTTTCCATCCATTTTCCCACTTACCTTGATCTTGATAGGAAATGGGGCAAAAACATAAATCATGCTTTGCGAAAATTCTTGACATGTCTATCCTTTGGTCATAGAATATCCATGAAATATCATGTCATTGCCTTCATAAAATTTATCCAAACCCATATCTCAGAGAAAATAAATTATCCCTATGCAAAATAGTCTTTGGAGATCATATGATAATGCTTTTAGCCAATAATCCTCATGTCTCCCATCCTTTACCAAAATAAATCCATTATCCTTCCTTACCTATCATTGGGCTTGGTTTTCCCTTGTAGTCATTGGTCTAAGGATTCTAATCCACTTATCCAAGTTCCCTCCATAATCCCATTTAGTCCTAAGGTTATTCATTCCAAATGCAACAAGCCTAATCCATACAATCTTGCTATGCACTCTAGCGCATCATCCAAAACATTCATTGGCTTTGTTCCTAGCCTTGCTGTAAACCTTGATCCTTTAGTTACATTATCATCGACGTGATATGTCTTTTCCAATCCTCATGTTGTTACGAGATGTGTCCTTCCCATATCAAACAATGTTGTCATCATCATCATCACCTATCAATTGGTTTTTAGCTTGACAAGGGGCAAGATCATGTTTTTCATTGGATCCTTGTGCATGCCTTTTTGGTTGATTGTGGGTATCTTTTACATGCATTTTACATGATCCTTATAGTTATCATCCATAATAAAGCTTCATATCCTTCTTGTGATATGAAAACCATCAACATTTAGTCTCTTTCGCTTTCATGACCATCCTTTGCATCCATCAATCCCCTCATGCATAATAAATTGGTCCCATACATTTTCCCAGAAAATTCCTTGACTTACATATTCATGGGAAATAATACATGGTATCAACCCTTTAAAACCTTCAAAATCCATAAATATCATAAAATGTCTTGAGAAAATCCAAAAAAATCAAAACATTTGAAAATCCAAAAAAAATCAAAACATTTCAAATTTCCAAAAACATTGAAAAGCTTCAAATATCCCAAAATAGAGTTTGAGTCTGAGTCTGAGTCATTTTTGTTAGAGTGGTTGAACTACGTTGTCTCTGTGCATTTTCTACATAGGCAAGGTTCATCTTAAATGGGCCCCCAAGGCCCCCTAGGTCAAGTCCTTTAGTGTCCGTTGAGTCAGGTTGTGTCCTTGGTTCAAAGGAAATCATCATTCAAACTAAATCACAAAACAAAAAATGAATGAAATTTTTCATCAATCAATTATCTTATCATCCATCAACTTGGTCATTTAGCTGGAATGGGGCATTATGTCATTTGTCTCATTTG
The DNA here is from genome assembly GCA_007115665.2 of Sequoiadendron giganteum. Lineage (NCBI taxonomy): Eukaryota > Viridiplantae > Streptophyta > Pinopsida > Cupressales > Cupressaceae > Sequoiadendron > Sequoiadendron giganteum. The sequence goes on from CM021100.1 coordinate 655,417,877, forward strand.
GTCTTATCTCTTGTCTTTTATTAGGATGCATCCGTTTTGGGATTAAACTTTCTCAACCTTGTCATTCACCTTAAGTAGGATGTGTCCTTGCAGTTAGGTGTCTTGTCAACACTTGTCACTTGGTCAACTTCATTAGATGTTTCCTTTGCCTCAAACATGATGTGTCCTTCCTGAAATTGGGTATCATCACATCGCTTGGTCATAACAATCTTGTCAACTTTTTCAATCAATCTCGCCTTGATCAGGATGTGTCTTTCCTAAAATCAGACATAATCAATCAACTTTTTCAAACTTTGTCAACCAATCTTTATCAAATTAATCCAATCTTAACATCTTGCCTTATTCATGATGTGTCCTTCCTGACACTAGGCATTGTCGATCAAATAAAATTGTCAAACCATCAATCAATCCTTGTCAACCTATCAATCAACTTGGTCATCTTGGTCAACCTAATCAATCAATCAAACAATCACCATTATCATTTCCAAACACTATCTTGGCAAACATTATCTTGGTAAACACTTTGTTGGTTTGGATTTTCTTATCTTTTTGATTGGTTTTTGGTCATGTTACAAGTCTCCTCGAGGATGTCCCATTAAAGGATTTAGAGGGACGATGATGGATCATGGCCTCTTTTCTTTTCTTACTACCTATGGTTTGTCTTGGAAAAAAAACTAAGACAATTGGGTCCCTAGTATGAGTTGGGGCATTCCTTGTCTTTTTGACTGTTTGTCTCTCCCAAATGGTCACCTTCCACACCTTGGTTTATGTCATACCATGGTGTTTGTGGTCCATTTGTGACATTTTTGAAACCCAATGATGATAAACATAAAAATGTAAGCATGAAAGTTGGTTCCCTTATCATTTCTTGTGTATCTTCTTTCCCCTTTTCGCACTAACATCCCATCTCCCTTGTCTTTTCCATGCTAACATCCATCTCCTTCATGCTAACATTTTTTCTATCCTTCATCCTCTAGTCTTATCTTCCATTTCGAGAGCACATTCGTATTCTTTGAACCCACCTGTCCTCTCGAGGGGGCATACCACAACCCCCTGGTCATCCTTCCCCTTTCTCTTTACACTGGGACATATTTCATAATTAAATTTCTTTGACACAACGTGATGAACTGCATTATGTCAAAGAGGGGAAAAATGTAGAGATTGAAAAATGTCCTAAGTCTGTGAGCATCATTTTCCTGGTCATCATCTTTTGATAATTGAATAATTTTAATTATTCAATTATGTTCGATCATATTCCTCTATTAATTAAATATTTTTTAATTATTTAATTGATTCACCTTCTCATTTCTATCCTAATCAAGTAAAATTATTTAATAGTGTCGATAATATATCCCTTTCTCCAATAATTAAATTAATTAATTATTTGATTATTTGTCTTACATCTATAGTTAGATAATAATTATTTGACCCTTTATTCTTCTATAATTAAATAATTGATGAAATTATTTAATTATGTGTCATTCCTCCCTTTTGAAAAAATAATTAAATAATTTAATTATCCATGTCTAATTTCTATCTCCTCCTTTAATTAAATCTGCTTTTTCATTTCCTCAAAATAAATAATTTCAAATAAATTATTTATTTGCCACTTGTCCCTCTCCTCCATTTTTGAATAAATAATTTAAATTAAATTATTTATGCACCTCTTTTGGTCAAAGCTACCATGTTCATGGCCTTTATTTCTGTCATAGCCGTCTCTATCATAAGCCTTCATGATCTGTCATAGTCATCGAACATCATATCCGCCAGTGTCATAGCCTTCATTTCCCACCTCTTTTTGGTGCATCAATTCTCCATCTTTGATCTGCACATCTTTCTAGAATCTTGATCTCAACCATCCATTTCATAACCTCCATCTCATTCATTATCCATTGATCTTGGAATCCTTCTAGAGGATTAATATCAGTCGTTCATTCAAAAGGTTATCTATAAAAGCAACCTTTCTCCTCCATTTTCAATTTAATAGTCATTATCATCAACTTTCTTGCTTACTATTTGTAGGTATTTGCACAAATTCATCAACAAATCTGAGGGAAAATATTGGCATAAGAAGAAATAGGAGAGACAAGGGAAGTGAAGCAACTTCAAGCATGGGGAGTATTTTAGTTTGATGCTTTCATTTTACTCATGCTTTGTTTGTATTCTCTTGTTTGGATGAGGTTAATAGCTTAGAAGTGTTGGTTGTCACTTTATCTATGCTATTTGATTTTCCCCATCTTGCAAAAAAGGTCACATCTTCATCTTGAATGAAGACCTCATATTCAATCTTGCTAGATTCAGGGATAGTATAGAACCCAACATATATACATCATAGTTATATGTGTTGATAAACATCTCATCAACACAAAATTTAGATCTATGAGACACCTTAGATGTAGAACTGGATTCTTCATGTTGTCTCTCTTTTTCGATTTCTTCTATTTGGCAATTGGCTGCAACCTCTTTAGGTCCAAGACACAAACCATCCTCCATGTACATTGTTGCAACAATATCATCTTTTGTAATTTAATCCTCATATGCAACATTATCCATGCTAACCAATGTATGCTCCAAATAATCAGTTGTATGAATTAATCCATCTAAATCTTCCATGCTACATATACATTCCTCTTCATGCAAGATGCAACAAGTGTCACCAAATTAGGAAACTTCATTTGCTTCATCATCAAATAGGAACTATTACCCCATATAATTAAAATCAGCCTCATTCCAACTCATCAAAATGGAATCTTGTTGCTCTGGGTCCTTTATTGATGTAGGCATTTATATTCCATCCTCATCATTGTCAAAAAAACAAGGAAGTTCATCAAAAAATCACAACAAATATTCATTTTCTACTTGCTTAGTGTCTTGCTACTCATGATTTTCTAAGTTATTTTCTCCCTACATTAGGTTTGATTTTTTAGTCTGCAAGACACATGGGATTTTCCCAATAGTAAGCTACATCTCCTCTTCCTTAAACATTTTCATCCTGTACACATCAAACAGGCTAACTTTCCAAACAATAGGCCCACCTTTGAAGAGTGAGATTGTGTTAGGACAAGAAAATAAATTTGGAATTGAAACATGAGGAATTTGATAATTTTATTGAGGAAGGATAAAATTCTGAGAGGGTTTCTCTTATGGGACAAGAAGCTGAGCTTGCATAGGTGCATGTTCCTACAAGGGGCAAGGACCATTGAAACTTAGAATTTCGAAGCGAGTAAATTGGGAGGCTACTTCACTCTCTTTCATGTATTGTTTCTCCCTAGCTGTCAATTGTCTGATTTGCTCTTTTGTAGCAAGGATCTATCTAGCAAGACACTCCTCATATTGTTTTCTTTGTGCTTCCATTTGCTAGTGGAAAAGATGATTTTGGTAAGTAATTTCTTCCTATTGTAGGTTATTTTATTGCTCTCTTTCAACAACTTTTAACTATTCTTGGAAGTTTAACATTATTTATTTGATGCTAACATTTTCCAAATTGCTCGTATTTTGAGGCTGAATGGGAGAATAAGTATGCTAGTTGGATATAGAATAGGCCTCTTGGGGCTAATGATAAACATGTGTAGGCTGCCAAGAAGGTTGATTAGTGGTGGGTAGGAAGTAAGCACTAGGAAAGTGTTGATAACCTATTGTAGCAATGTTATGTGAAATATAAAACCAACAATATTTCCAACTTGGTATTAATGAAAAGGAAGTGTAAAGTTTGCATGTTCACATAATGGATGGGAAAATAATGCATCCATATGACATGTTGACATTCTTAATGAGTTCAAGGGAACCAAGAGTTCAATTAATAATGTTTTAAAATAGAGCAACCAGATCTTCTCAACCAAAGGACCAAATACAACACAAATTCCTTAGGTAAAAATTAATGTATCCACTTCTTCAAGTCTTGTATTATTGCATAGAATTCATAATCACAAACTGAATATCTTCTCCTAGCATCATTCAATTTTTCATTGAAATAGGCTACTGGTCTCCCTTCCTGACTTAACATAACTCCTATTGTACTTCCACTAGCATCACAATCTACTTGGAATACCTTATCAAAGTTTGATAGTGCTAACATAGGTTGTTCTATCACATTTTTCTTCAACAACTCAAAAATCTTGTGTGCTCCTGATCTCCACTTGAATTCCTTTTGGTCACCCCTCATTGTCTCTGTCATAGGTGTGCAAATATTACTAAAATTATTGATGAGCTTCTGGTATTAACTTGCTAGTCCATGAAATGATCTTACCTCTCCAATGTTCATAGGTGTAGGCCATTCAACTATTGCTCTAACCTTCATGAAAATATACCAGTTCACAAATATCACAAACCCCAAATATACCAATTCTTCCTTCATGAAACTACACTTCTTTATGTTTATCAACAAATTCTCTTCTCCTAGCCTTTGAAATACTTGTTTGATGTGCTCCAAATTTTCTTCTTTAGTCTTATTGAAAATCTAAATATCATCCAGGTAAACAATGACAAACTTACCCAAGAATTTCTTCAAGACTTCATTCATCAGCCTCATAAATGTACTAGGTACATTAGTTAGTCCAAATGGCATGACCAACCACTCATATAATCCCTCATTTGTCTTGAAAGAATTCTTCCATTCATCTCCCTCTCTAATCTTGATATGATGGTATCCACTCTTTAGGTCTATCTTGGTGAAATACTTTGCTCCACTCAGACTATCCATGATGTCATCCATCCTAGGCAACTAGAATCTATACTTCACTATGATCTTATTGATAGATCTTGAATTTGTACACATCCTCCATTCTCCATCTTTCTTAGGTGCTAGTATAGTTAGTACCACACATGGGATCATACTTTCTCTGATCAATCCTTTCTTTAAAAGTTCATGTATTTGTCTGTTTAGCTCCACATTCTCTATTGGTGTCATCTGGTGTGCAACTTTGTTTGGAAAACTAGCTCCTAGAATAAGATCCATATGATGACTAATAATCTAGATTGGTGGTAATCCATTAGGCATATTCTCTGATACAAGATCTTGGTACTCCATCAATAATTCGATGACTTCCTTCTCTGGTGATTATCTCTACATCTAGGGCTTCACACTTCCTTGGAATCAAAGAAAAACACATATTTTCATGTCTCAATCCATCCAGAAATTTCCTTCCATCTACCAAATTGATTTTAGCTATACCACATACTTCATTTTCAAGTTCATCTTCCAAAGGTGTCAAGGTGATTCTCCTTCCATTGGATGTTATGGTATAGGTATTCTTTCTCCCATCATGTATATCTTTCTTATCATACTACCAAGGTCTACCCAGCAACATATGATATATATCCGTTGGCATAATATCACATAGTACTCCATCACGATACAAACCTATATGAAAATTTACTAGAAATTACTCACTTACTAGTATCTTGTGCTCATCCTAAATCTAGGCTATCCTATAAGGCTTCATATGTTTTCTTCTTTCCAAATTCAACTTTTTCACCATTTCCTCAGAGACTAGGTTATTTGTACTACCACTATCAATGATAAATTTGCAACACTTACCTCTTGCTTTGCATCTAGTCTGGAACAAACTTTTCCTCTGTGGTGATTCCTTAGGTTCCTCTTTCTTCTAGAACAACACTCTCCACATGAATAATGATTCTCCCTTCCTAGGACTTCCTCTGAAACTCGATGATTCCACTAGTTCTTCCTCCACGTATCTGATTCTTGCATGATTTTCAATCTTCTTACTTTCTTGGAGACACTCAAATGCTCTATTTCCTTCTCCTCTGCACTTGAAACAGGTTCCTCTGAAAGTTCTCTTTTTCATATTCTTTCTCATCTCACTGATATCTATCATTGCAGTAAGAATTCTAGCCTCCTCTATTGTGGCAGTAAGAAATTTTGTCATCTCTCCCTTTATGGTATGAATTAGAATCCCTCTCTTCCTTGTGGTATGAATCTCTCTCCTTGTTTTTCTCCATATATGGTTTTCTACTCTGGAATGTGACCTTCCTTTATGAAATCTACTTCCTCTTCCTCTCTACCTCTGTTCATGTCATTTGTTCAACTTTTCCTCCACCTTTAATGCAAATTGGTATGCTTCCTCTACCAAATTCATCCTTACTAGACTCAAATTTTCTTGAATGTTCATCCTTATCCCATTGATATATCTTTTCACCTTCTCCTTGCTTGCTTCACTATGCCCAGTCCTGATGATGATCCTATGAAATTCCTCAGTGTGTTCTTTCATAGTCTTTTCCTTCTGTCTCAAGTTTTTCAATCTCTTCAACAACTCCAACTCATAGTCCACAGGTATAAACTAGCTCTTCAATTTTTTCACCATTATATCCAATTTCACAATCTTTTCTTTACCTTTTCTATTTCTCTCCAATTGAATTTCCTTCCACCATATTGCAACATGTCCTTTTAGTTTAGTCTTCACAAATATCACTCTCTTTGGATATTCAATTTCTTCATTTTCAAAATATTCTTTAATGTCATTTATCCAGTCAATCAACTCCTCAAGGTGTAAGTTACCGGTATAGTTCAAAATATCTATTCTAGGTCACTTTCCTATTTTTGAAATAGCCTTCAACATCTTCATATGATATGATTCTTCCTCTTTTGAGGTTTCTTCAGTTAGGTTTGCAACTTGAACTTCATCATCATCACTTTCATCATTAGGTCTAGGGTCTAAGAATTTTCTTCTATCTTCTTCAACAACATCCAATCTCACTTTCATTGTTCACATCATTTGCACCATCTCATCCATCTTTCTAGCAACATTAAAAGTAGTATGAATTATCCTTGGCAACATCTCTTCCTAGGATTCAGTGTAGCTACCTCAAGTCAACGATCTGGCTATGGGGTTGCAACTACCTCACAGTCGGTGATCTATTGACAAGCACAAGTAGGCTGCCTCAAGTTGGTGATCTATCCACAGAACGATCTTATAGAATACCTTGCTTAACTTTGATCTCCTCTCCCAAGGCCCGTAACTCACTCTAATACCACTTGGTGCAGTCAAGGATGGAGGGTCTAGGAACAAGACTGTCCAACCTTGCAGCAAGAGTAAACACAACGAAAACTCAAAGAATTGGAATAAAAATCCCACATGGATACATAGATAATGATCAATTATTCATAGGAAACATGCCTTGCCTTCTAACTTACAGATTAAAAAAATGATATGGCGCTAAGCCTAGATTTACAATGCGGGTCAAAGCCCTTATTTGCTATATCACTCTATCACTACTTCTCCCACTTCTTACCCCTAATGTAATTACATAATGCTTATATATATCAATTCCCAACTTTGGAAAAGGTTTGCGTTAACCTCAAGAGGTCTTAAACCCCAAAGATGATGAAACATGTGAAGGTCGACCAAAACATATGATTCTCCTTGGATCTTTGGATAAACATTGTTGCACAGGCGACAATCGTTGGACCAAAAGATTGAACTTTTAATGCCTGATACAACCGTTGGATTTATAAAAGATCAGAATCCATAGGAGGTAGTTAAACCATATCATGAAGCCCAAGTGCTGCACTAGACTACACCTACCATAGGAAGAGGAGACCAAGGGTCACACCTTGCAACAATCCCCCCAGTGCAAGCACGGGGTTCAAACATGTGACCTCGACTCTAATACCAATTGTTGCTTAGGCAACTATCATTGCACCAAAAAATTGACCTGTTAATGCCTGATATAGTCGTTGGATTTATACAAGATCAAGATCCACATGAGGCAGTTAAACCATGTCACGAAGCCCAAGAATCGTGTTGGACTACACCTACCATAAGAAGAGGAGACCAAGGGTCACACCTTGTAACAAACATGACATGGATCAAAATGAAGGCTCCTCAATGAATGTGCATCCTTATGAAATGATTTCCTAAGCTTCGCAAGTCACAGGATACGTTCGTACACTTGAAAAGCCAAGACTGGTCGGTGAGTGCTCTTTGTCCAATTACAACTGATATTTTGTTAACAATATCTTCATACTGGGATCTCCAAAAAATTTGAATTATGGATATGATTTAAATTTTGCATTGAAGATCATATATCTTTCTCTGTGAGCTTTGATGTTATAATGCGGTATAATACAGTATGAAATAATGAGACTGGGTATTGAAAATTTAACTACTGAAATGCAAGAAAACATGAATGCAAATGTTTTCAGTTGATACAAGATTGCTTGAAGCCTAGGATGCTCCTGCATCAGTTACAAAGAGGAAATGGTTCACATAGAGCTTCATACACTCCCTCAAGAGGAACAAGTTTACCTCTAGATGAATAGAGAAGTTGATGGTTGTGCATAGTGCTTTGTGACTTCAGGATCATTAGACTTCTGAGTATCAAAATAATCCAAATTTACAATGCAATTTTGATCTTAATGATGCCACCCAAATTGATGAGGATGCATAAGAGGGATTGGTTGGAGTTCCATTGGATGAGGCAATCCCCCATAGTGGCAATGGCTCAAAGTCAAACTTCAATTTTTAAAGCAATGTTGATGGATATCGATTAGAGGAAGCATCATATTTTATGTCTTTGTCATTTTATAGTTCAAATTTGTAGCCTTTGGGAATTTTGTTGTATTTTTTATTTTATATCATATGCACATTGATAATGAATTATGAAAGTAATTAAATTTTGAGTTTTGAGATTTGCTTATTTGTTCAACTCTCATGTGAAATATCAATTCAACTCTAATGTTGTGTTTTAAGGATCTATAATATATATGTTGAATCCCTTATCAATGTTATCATATGAATATTTTAAATTTCCCTATATTTTTAAAATTTTCCCTATTTTTAACATAGTCATCCCCTACCATCCCCTAAAATGGCCTCAAAAAAATCTGAACCAAAAATGCATCCCCACATCCCTCACCGTCCATATTTATTTTTTAATTTTAATATAATTTATTATTAATTATATTTCTTATGTGTATGTTAATTAGTATTTATATTTAATTATTATATAGCAAATTATGTGTATATATTTCTTCTAAAGTCATGAAAACCTTGTCTAATAGCTTATAAGTTATAAAATTGTGTTTTGTATATGTGTGTGTGTTTTATGAATGTTGTATCCAACCATATGTATATTAGGGGACATTGAAAAATAGCCTAATATGTATATATGTCCATGCAACTTTGGTTCCACTTCATGTTGAATTCTTCAAAGATTATCTAGCCTTTGTAGATTGACTGAATATGCAAAGCCACAACAATGTAGCAACATCTATTCTTTTAGCTTGCATGTTTTTTGGAGCCAACAAAATTCAAATCTCATTACCTGAAGATTTTCTTAATAGAGGGTATGGTGCAATGGAAAGAATACTTCACTTGAGGAATTTAAAAATTATGGCATCAATCACATTACTACAAACTTCCTTGCACTCTAGAATTATTTTTACAACCAAAACCCTCTTCAAACCACCTTATGGTTTTTACCATCCAATATTACCTACCTTTTTGTAAAATCTTTATGAAACTCTTTCAACTTACTAAAATGATCTCAATCATCTCAATATGTTATATCTATTCTTCACTAGCAAATCTACATGAAATAGAGGGAAAAAATAGTGATCTACATACCACTCAATGGCCTATTAAACATGTCTAATGCTTCTTAAGATGTTCAAAACAAGTGAGTAAATGGTTCAACCACCACCTAGAAGTTAAAATTTTTGAGTAATTAATTATTCCTAGGATTGACTTATTTATCAAATAAGAAAACCTAATGGTTCATAATGAACATAAAAGACAAACGAAAAATGATATTCTCTTTTTTTAATAGAATAACACAGCTTTCCCTAACTAAACTTTATACTTGTAAAATATAATATAATTAGGTTGGATTAATATTTCTTGTGCCAAGTGTAACTTATTGCAACCAAAGAACAATTAAGATGACATATCTCAATTTGGAAACATCAGAACTAGAGCACTATATAGTTTGTATAGGTGGCCTCCAAAAGCCTCTAGCTAAGCTTTATCTCATCTAAAGACAACCAATTTTGTTATCTTGATAAATTACATCATTAAACATCCAAATGGTTCACACTCAAACTCAAAAAACCAAATTTTTTCCAACTTGGCAACTTAAATTTTTTTTATTTTTAAATACTTAAATTCTTTAAAATATACATTTTATGCAAAATATAATTAAAACATGTATCAATTGATTTTGGTGGGGGTGTAGTGGCAACACTCTCACATGCGGTAGAAGGTGGGGTCTATGGGTGTAGCACCCACCACCAAGCCCAATTGAAGGACTTCAAGACCACACAAACATTCATGACACATGCCATTTTTCATAATTTTTTAAAAGGCAAAAAAACATTTCATTTAAGTGTGAAAATTGCATTTTTCAATGTTTTTCCCATGCCATTTCTATACATCATGATTTTTTCACACAAACAGGGCTTATAAAGCCACAAATTTGCATTTTCAGTATTTTTCTACATTTTTCCCACATCCCCTACACAATGCAAGTCTTTGACATGGACTCACCAAGTACTTGAACCAAAACTCATGGACAACTGACCCAAAAAACTTGGCAAGTCAACCTCCAAAAAATTTGATAAGAAAAGGTAGCGAGTAATCTTGTAGTTAAACTATGATCTACAACACCCCACATAATGTAAAATAGATTTAATCTCATTTATACATTCAAGTGACCCAAGCTTTACCACTACTGCTAGATTCTAAGGGTGAAAAACAAATTCTTTCCTCCTCTCCACATGGCCAAGTACTTCCAACATTGTACATGAACATTTGAGTAGTGCAAAAAGATCTTGGTTGCACAAGAAAGTGGCTTCCTCCACAAAATGATCCAATAAGTTATGCGACAATGACTCCCTCTATGATAGGGATATGCCCTAAAGATTCCACCCCTCTCATTTGATAATCTCAATCAACGACAAGATGATGACAAGGTGAGTAGCAACTTTTGGCATGAAAAATCAATGTTTCTAGCCTTAATGAAACTCTCCAAATACAACGATTTAATGATCAATTTATCTAGTGGTGCTTCATTGTTTACTCACTTCAATTACTCTTGTATTTAATCCAAAAGATTGCTAGCTCTTCTTCCATTTTCATTTCATTCTACAAACCCTATGATGCATCAATGGCCTCTTACCTATTTCTTTTATAACCTACATTAAAAAATTCCAAATTCACCAAATAAAATTACCTCATCCTCATTAAAGAAGTATCCACATGATAAGAAAGTGGAAGAGAATTTTAGAACACTAGGAGACACCCTTTATAATGAGTTATTAACATATTTACATATTATTTATAAATAAGGTCATGGATGATAGTATACATGGGAGGACCCCAAACACAATCCAGTTCTCAAAATCTCCCATCACCTTAGATGAGGATGAACCACATTTTATTGATGACACCTAAGAAGTCAACAAATGAGTGATTTCCAAGCTCTTGAATACCACTAAAGATAACAATCCTTACGATATTGTCAAATTTGATGTCGAGATTTGATACCACATGCCCAAGGCTACTAATAACTTGAACTTTATAAATCATTTTCTATAAGCATTAGCAGCTTAATTCCTAGGATATTATGAAGCACTTTGTGCATTTTTTTAAACATCATAAATGACTAGAATATAAATCCATAGAATTGTGTTTTTGATTAAAAACCAATGCATGGAAGAACTTAAATGTAATAACGTATGAAGCTTGAGTATTAAATAATACATGTTAATCATGTTTTAATATGAATTTATTTTGACATTCTTTAAAATATGGATATATGGGATCTATGTATAGGTCCACATCTCTTTGGAGCTAGCTAACTCCTAAACAAATCACAACTATGTACATACAAAAATGTATGAAAACATACATAACAACATACATTGAAACATACATAACATGACTAGATGTTGTAGTGCAGGGCCTGCCAGATGGGGGATAAAAGTGACAAAACTGGAAGACGAGACCAAACATTTGGGAAATGGTAGGTAGGAGTTAACAGTGTTGTCAAGTCAGTTTTCTTGCCTCCTACCGGTCGATAAAATTGGGTTCCCTGGCATGGCCATGAAGTTTCACTTTAAGAGTTTTTTTCTGGCGCGATAAAATTGGAGGTAGACTGACGTGTGCATTTTTGGTTTGGAGAAAGAAGGGTGAAAAAACAATGAGTTTCTAGTCTACATGTTGAAAGTTGAAGGTTGGAGTGCACGTGGAGGAGTTGGTGGAGAAAACCAACCAAATCAAGGTGCTTTTTTGTAGTTTGCACATTGTAAGTTGAAGTTTGGAGTGCACGTGGAGGAATTGGAGGAGAAAACCAACCAAATCGAGGTGAGGGTTGCTAACCAATTGTTTTGTAGAGGGTTTTACAACACAATGCAATTTGTAATTTGGGAAACACAATGTGGATTTTCAGTTATTTGAATCTCCTTGTTTAAATGTAAAGGGTTGTCTCATAGTAAGTTTCTTGCTTCTTAGCACGTACTGTTTTGCAACCTGGAATGTTAAAAAATAGTATGAATGTCTTCGCAATCACACCTTCCATTGTTGTGTTTAAATTTTGGATGAATGATAAAAAAAGTGCACAAAATAATTATATTTTGGAAAACACAATGTTGGTTTTCGGTTATTTGAATCTCCTTGTTTAAATGTAAAGGGTTTCCTCACAGTGGGTTGCTTGCTTCTTAACTTGTAGGGTATTGCAATATGAAGTTTTAAAAAACAATATGAATGTATTCAAAATCACACCTTCCATTATTATGTTTAAATTTTGGATGATTGAAAAAAGCACTCAAAATAGTTGTATTTTGGAAAACACAATGTGGGTTGTCAGTTATTTGAATCTCCTTGTTTAAATGTAAGGGGTTGTGTTACATCTAGTTGCTTGCTTCTTAACACCTACGGTTTTGCAAGATGGAATGTTACAAAATAGTATGAATGTCTTGAAAATCACACATTCCATGATTGTTGTGTTTAAATTTTGAATGATTGAACAAAAAGTGCACAAAATAATTGTAATTTGGAAAACACAATGGTGCTTTTCCGTTATTTGAATCTCCTTGTTTAAATGTAAAGGGTTGTCTCACGGTGGGTTGATCTCTTCTTAAAACCTATGATTTTGCAACATGGGATGTTACAAAATAATATGAATGTCTTGAAAATCACACATTCCATTGTTGTGTTTAAATTTTACATGATTGGAAAAAAGTGCACAAAATAATTATAATTTGGAAAACACAATGGTGGTTTTCAGTTATTTGAATCTCCTTGTTTAAATGTAAGGATTTGTGTTACAACTAGTTGATTGCTTCTTAACCACTATGGTTTTGCAACATGGAATGTTACAAAATATTACGAATGTATTGAAAATCACACATTTCATTGTTGTGTTTAAATTTCACATGATTGAAAAAAAAGGTGCACAAAATAATTAAAATTTGGAAAACACAATGGTGGTTTTCAATTATTTGAATCTCCTTGTTTAAATGTAAGGGGTTGTGTTATAGCTGGTTGCTTTCTTCTTAACACCTATAGTGTTACAAGATGGAATGTTACAAAATAATATGAATGTCTTGAAAATCACACATTCCATTGTTGTGTTTAAATTTCGCATGATTGAAAAAAAAGTGCACAAAATAATTGTAATTTGGAAAACACAATGGTTCTTTTCAATTATTTGAATCTCCTTGTTTAAATGTAAAGGGTTTTATCACAGTGGGTTTCTTGGTTCTTAACACCTATGGTTTTGCAGCACGGAATGTTACAAAATAGTATGAATGTCTTGAAAATCACACATTCCATTTTTGTGTTTAAATTTCGCATGATTGAAAAAAAAGTGCACAAAATAATTGTAATTTGGAAGACACAATGGTGGTTTTTAGTTATTTGAATCTTCTTATTTAAATGTAAAGGGTTGTCTCATGGTGGGTTTCTTGTTTCTTAACACCTATGGTTTTACAACATGGAATGTTACAGAATAGTATGAATGTTGTGAAAATCACACATTCCATTGTTGTGTTGAAATTTTGCATGATTGAAAAAAAAAGTGCACAAAATAATTGTAATTTGGAAAACACAATGATGCTTTTCAGTTATTTGAATCTCCTTGTTTAAATGTAAAGGGTTGTCTCATGGTGGGTTGCTTGGTTCTTAACACCTACGGTTTTGCAATATGTAATGTTACAAAATAGTACGCATGTCTTGAAAATCATGCATTCCATTGTTGTGTTTAAATTTCACATGATTGAAAAAAATGAATGAAATAATTATAATTTGGAAAACAAAATAGTGCTTTTCAATTATTTGATTCTCCTTGTTTAAATGTAAAGGGTTGTCTCACGGTGGGTTGCTTGCTTCTTAACACCTATGGTTTTTCAACATGGAATGTTACAAAACAGTATGAATGTCATGGAAATCACACATTCCATTGTTGTGTTTAAATTTCACATGATTGAAAAAAAAAGTGCACAAAATAATTGTAATTTGGAAAATATAATGGTGGTTTTTAGTTATTTGGATCTCCTTGTTTAAATGTAAAGGGTTGTCTCACAATGGGTTGCTTGCTTCTTAACACCTATGGTTCTGCAACATGGGATGTTACAAAATAGTATGAATGTATTCAAAATCACACATTTCATTGTTGTGTTTTTTTTTTTCAACTTCATGTCTTTTATATTGCACTTGTGTGTCAACAACATTAATTAAAATCCCTTTATTTCAATGATAACATTTTCATTTAATCTTTTAATTTCCTTTCCAAGTGGTTAATTGTAGTGTTTATGTTGCTTTATTTCAGTTTTAGCAGTTCCAACTATTCCTTTTGCATCTACAAGTTGACCAGTTTCACATTTTTTCTCATCCCCATTACTGTTACCTGTTATCACCTCCATGGAATTCATTTTCATAAGCTTCTACCTTCTATTTTATATCTTTTATTTGTAGCTTTGGAGCAAATGCTCCCTCATCAGCCCTTAGGACAACACCATCCATTTTTTCGATAGAGTTTTGAATGTCTTCAATACTTTTGTGTAGCTTTGCAACCACTCTTTTCTTAGCATTGAGAGTGTCTTTTTGATTAGAGAATGCATATGTTTTCTATTTGATAAGTTATTTACAAAACTTGTCTACCTTTTCACATAGGGATTTCATGTCTCCAACCAACTGATTCTCTTTCTCTCCTCTAAGTTTTTTTTTTATCCTTTTCATTATCATCTATTCCAAATTGTATTTGTTCCATGGAATTCTTAAGTTGAAGAATCTTTGAATTAATTTTTTAAACTCCACTTATAGCATCATCTCTCACTTTCTTTTCTTGCACAAATTCATATGGAATACAAAATTTATAGACTTTATCCACTTTTGCATTGGCATTTTCCCATTGCACATACTGCATGATGGTCCTTTGTCAAGTTGTCAAGTGCAAGAACAATCTCATTATCAATACATTATCTATCTTATTCACTTTGTTCTGCTTCTTTTCAAGTATTTTTAAAGTATATTCCTTTTTCATTACATACTTTCTACTACTTGCTACTTGAGTTTTGCATTTCCATATGCCCATTGTGCACACACACCTTCCTCAACTTATCAACAACACTGAGTCTCTTCAATCAATACAATATCTATCTCATTCACTTTGGCCTGCTTCTTTTCAAGTATTTCTATAGAGAATTCCTATCATTTCATACATTCTAGTACCTATTGCATCCAATTTTGCATTATCATTTTCCCATTTCACATACTTCAAATGCTCCTTCCCCAACTTCTCAAGGGCAAGAATAATCTCTTTAGTCAATACATTATATATCTCATACACTTCGGTATGCTTCTTTTCAAGTGTTTTTACTGATGTTTCCTTATTCATATGATACATTGTAGTACCCACTGCCTCATGAAGTATTAAGAATATCTCAAGTTTGTTAACACATAGTGTTTTTCAACATTGAATTACAAATAGACAAAATGAGTGTAATGAAAATATTATAGTACCAATGTAAGAAAAGGTACCTTGAAAATTTACCAAAACTATTCTTATAGTATGAATTACATCTGGATTTCCTCATATCATTAAAATATAGGCAGATAGGAAAACAAAGTGGATTGTGAGTTTGTTGAGCTTGTACAGAGTTGAAGGGTAGATAATTTGGGGAGGATTTGTAGTCAGGGATACATAAAAGTAACCATATTTAGTTGAGGGGTGACCAACCAATTACATTCTTATACATAGAGAGTTTAACAACTCTATGTGGGTTGTAGGTTTCTTAACGCCTTGTGTTTTCCAACCTCCGATTATACAAAAAATATGATTGTAATTAAAACCTTCTGTTGTTTACACAATACGAATGTAATGAAAGAAACATCTTCAAAATATATAACAAGTCTCAGGTAGACTAAAAATTGTGTTTCAACTTTCTCAAATCAATAAACTATAGGAATGTTGGAAAACACTGTGGGTTTTATTTTATATATTTGTGCTTGTTGTAAGCTGAAGGGTAGAATTTTTGATTTTGTGCTTGATGTTGTGTGTGTGAATATGTGGAATCAAAAAAAAAGTTAAACAACACACCAATGAAATATTGTATTAAAGAAATCTAATTTAAAACTAAATAAAGCTTCAAACCCAACATATTCTTCAAAGCCGTCTCATTGTCCTCTATCTCCAAGGATTCATTTTAAGTTGCTTGCTCTTAGATTGTATAAGTAGAATCTCAACATAATGACAACCTAGAGAATGAGATGATATGCAAGATACATTCTTATGCTAAATGATGTGAGATATTGAAACTATGATAACGAAACTAAGAATAGATTATGCAAGCTATTCTACCATGATTATTTATGCTAAGATAATGAAAACTAAGATGCAATGCTATGATTATGAAACTAAGATATTAAAATTCTAAATGATTGATTATTCAACTATAATGCTTATGTTATGTAAACAGTTCTTGGATTTTCAAAGAGCCAAAAGGTCTTATTTATAGATTTTCGGAGGCAAAAGCTTAGTTGGAAAAGATCAACGGTTGAGATTTAGCCTGGTAAGATGAACAATGAGAGATGGAGAAATTGGAAAAAAAGATGGAAAATAGAAAGAAAGCAGGAAGATGTTTCCTTCCCATAAAAACCTTTTCACTAAAAAATGGAGACAACTTGCCATTTGTCAAGTTTAGTTATGAGTTAGTTTTAGTGGTTGAAGATAATTAAATAATAAAATTATTTAATTTCATGTGACATGTAGATTTGGAAGCTTCTAATTAAATATTAAAAATATTTAATTATAAGTGGGATGTGGATAAGAAGTTTCTATTTAAATATTTAAAAATATTTAATTATATGTGAGATGGCTTTTTAGAAGATTTAAAGATGATTTTATGATTTTGGAAAGAAGAATATTTACTTTATTTGAAATAAAGCAATGTGATAATTAAATTAAATAAATTGTAAAATTTATTTAATTAATTAAGAAGAAATGGAAAAAATGATTTTGGAAAAAGAAGAATTTTTACTTTATTTGAATTAAAAAGTCAAATTAAAGCAATGTGATAATTAAAATAAATTGTAAAACTTATTTAATTAATTAAGAAGAAATGAAAAAGATGATTTTGGAAAAAGAAGAATATTTACTTTATTTGAATTAAAAAGTCAAATTAAATTAATGTGATAGTTAAATTAAATAAATTGTAAAATTTATTTAATTAATTAAGAAGAAATGGAAAAGATGATTAAATTAAATAAGCAACTAAACTTATTTAATTAAGATAGAGGAATGTAGAAAATGAACAATATAAATAAATTATTTAAATTCATTTATATGTAGATTGAATTTAGAAGATTAATTAAATAACTTGTATTTAATTAATTACCAGACTTATTATAATGTGACCATTTTTAGGTGTATACATTTTGCCCCTCTTTGAAGTGATGTGTTTGATGCATTGATTCAAAGAATTTTTTTTTCCCCAGATGTGAATTTTAAAAAACTGATGCCTACATGCCCCCTCGGGTGATGAATGAGATAAAATTTTGAATTTTTCAGATTTTTGATTTTTTGGAAATTGTTGATGATTTTTGATGATTTTTGAAAATGTGCATTGATTTGATGTCTAATTCATCGACCGATAAAGATGATGTGATGAAATCCGCTATTGAAAGATTGATATGAAGATAATTTTATTTGATTATGCCCCAGTCAAACTACAAGCCGAGATGGTTTCATAATGATGATGAGAGTGTTGTTGATGAGGGAAGGATACATCCCGATGATGATGATGATGAGAGTGTTGTTGATGAGGGAAGGATACATACTGAAACAACACAAGGATAGGGAAGGATACATCCCAATGATGATGATGATGATGATGAGAGTGTTTTTGATGAGGGAAGGATACATCGCGAAACAACACAAGGATAGGGAATGATACATCCCGATGATGATGATGATGATGATGATGATGATGATGAGAGCATTGTTGATGAGGGAATGATACATCCTAAAAAAACACAAGGATAGGGAAGGATACATACCGATGATGATGATGATGATGATGATGAGAGTGTTGTTGATGAGGGAAGGATACATATCAAAACAACATGAGGATAGGGAAGGATGCATCCCGATGATGATGATGTTGAGAGTGTTGTTGATGAGGGAAGGATACATCCCGATGATGATCAAGGCTTGTAGTAAGGCTAGGAACAAAACTAAAGATATCATTACATGATTTGTGTTAGATCGGATGGATAGATTTAGATGAGATTGGACGATGCTTTATGATGATATGAGATGGATTTTATTATGCAGATGAGATGTGATGGATATGATAATTCTCATGCACAAACTAATATGGATGCAATCTATCTTAACCATGCAAATCTAACTATGCAATGTTGTCATTTTGAGAGCTATTTTATGCTTGTTTATCATCATTGAGCTTTTTGAAATGTTGGAAGTTAGTACAAGCATCAAAGGGGATATTTGCACCGATGATGACCCGAGTACAACTTTCATGATTTTTGATATAGAAAGGTAATACAGGCATCGAGGTATAATTGAACCAAGATGACCTGAGTATTGCTTGCATAAACAAACAAGAGTTAACCTTTTTCCTATACAAATTCTGAAATATCATCAATGATACATTATAGAGCATGTCCCATGGAAAATTTGCATAGTAATAATGATCAACTCACAGACAACAGACAAACAAAAATCATACTCCTTACTTGCTTCTCTAGTTTATGATATCATCGAGTTGCTCTAGAGGTATGATAACAAAAAATCCATAAAACAACAATTCAACCTTTGCTTAAAGTATTTCAGTCATTATTCAAATTAGATCATCCAATTTGATTTAAAAACCCAATGTTATGCTTTCTGATGAGTGTTTTGATCATGTATGATTGGTTGCTGAGTGTTGTCTTGTCATTATGTTTTGGTTTTGTTTGATGTGTTTGCTGTACTGCCATTTTTTTGTTGTGATAGCTCAAAAGTCAGTTGCCCCTATTGAGTTTGTATTTTGCTCCTAGTTAGACACAACCGATTATTATGGATATGTACAAAGTTCACCAAACCATGATAAAACATGATTGCCTCTATGATGCACAAATAATGGATAGATATGATGCTGATAAGATGATCTTGCTGATATGATGGCAATGCTGATAGGATGAAGGACATGAACTAATAGATGGATGAGCCAACTTGTTCACAACTAGCGCCCAATTGCCAGGTTTTCACTATTTGTTTTTATTGCATAATTTTTAGATTTTATGATTTTTTTGTTGTTACCAAGACGCTTGTTTGCCATGTTTTCATAAAGGTAACGATTTTATTTTATTTTCCACTTTTTTTTGCATTTTTGCTTCTTTTTTGATTTTTTTTTTGTATTTTTGCTCTTTTTTGATTTTTTTTGATTTTTTCAAGACATTTTCATGCTGTTTTTGGATTTTTTAGGAATTTTTCATGACTTTCCATGCTATTTTTGGATTTTTTTTAGGACTTTTCATGCTATTTTTGGATTTGTTCAAGACTTTTCATGCTATTTTAGATTTTTTTTCAAGACATTTTCTGTTGTTTTTGTTCAGACATATAACTTCTTAAGATGAATGCTATTGACCGAGTCTTCAAACAGGTCCCCTTCAGGTGTAGATAGTTGATAAGCTCCAAAACCATATACTACAACAATGACAAATGGACCAAGCTAATTTGGTTCAAACTTTCCTTTCTTCTCCCTATCTTGTTGATTCCAGGGATTTTCCTTCAGGACTAGGTCACCTACTTGAAATGTGTGTGGCACTTTGTGATTGTAGCTACGAGACATGACATGTTGGTAACCCTTCAAGTGATTAGCTGCACGTTGTCATCGCTCATCTAGGAGTTCGAGTTCTTGCAGTCGGGAAACTATGTAGTCTTCATCAGTTATGAGTCTCTTCAGTGAGACTCGAAGTGAGGGTATCTCAACTTCTAATGGAAAGATTGCTTCTTCTCCATAGACCAAAGCATATGGGGTGGCTCCTGTTGGTGTGCGAATGTTGGTTCTATAGGCCCACAAAGCTAGATTCAACTGAACATGGCAATCACGACCAACATTATTTATTGTCTTCTTCAAGATTTTGAGGATTGTTTTATTTGAAGCCTCTGCTTGGCCATGTCTCTATGGATAAAAAGGTTTAGAGAACCTGTGGTGGATATGGAATCTTTCACAAATTTTGTTGACATCCTGATTCTTAAAAGGTCTCCCATTATCAGTGATAATGGAACTAGGAATGCCATACTGACATATGATATAATTCAAGATAAAGGATGAAATTTTCTTGCTGATTACTGTGGTCAATGGAGCAACTTCAATCCACTTGGTAAATTATTTAGTTGTTGTGATTATAAACTTGTGTCCATTTGATGAAGAGGGGTGGATTTTACCAACCAAATCTAGTCCCGACTGAGAAAAGGGCCATGTTGAGGTGAAAGGCTGCAACTCTTGAGCAGGAGCATGGATGAGGTTTCCATGTATCTAACATTTTGGACATTTCTTGACAAAAGTAAAGGATTCCCTTTCCATAGTTGGCCAATAATAACCCATTCTAACAAGTTTCTTAGCTAAGGTCAACCCACTTGAATGAGTTCCACAAACACCACCATGAACCTCTTGTAAGGCTTTTTCAGATTCATCACATTCAAGACATATAAGGAGTGTACCATCAAGACCACATTGGTAAAGGGTGTCAACGATTAAGGTATAGCGAGAATATTGGCGTATAAAGTTTCTCTTTTGATTTTGGGACAAATATAGGGTTAAGATATTATCTTTCAAGTAGGTATAGATCTTGTCATATAAAGGGAATCAAAACCAACCAAATGAAAGATGATTTGGGTCTCAGGAAAAAAATTGTTCCACCAAGAATTCATATTGAGTTTGATTTTCTAATAATTGTAGTAATGAAGGAATTGTAGCCATGACATTTGCAGCTTTGTTGTCAATTCTTAGAATCTATGTGAATTTGATTTTAGCAAAATATTTCTTAAAATCATCAACCATGTTATTATAAGGCATTAATTTATCATCCTTGGTGTGATAATCATCATTGATTTGGTTAATGACAAGTTGTGAATTTCCATAGACTTGCAGTTCTATGATCCTCCATTCCAATGCTACTCTCATTCCAATAAGCAGTGCTTCATATTCATCTATGTTATTGGTGCAAGGAAACATTAATCGATAGGATTTTGGAATGGTATGCCCTTGAGGTGTGACAAATATAATTCTTGCCCCTGAGCCATGTTGTGTATAGGATCCATGAAAATATAGTGTCCATGACTGCTTTGTTGTTGCTGTGAAAACATCTGCATCAGAAAATTCAATGTGCATTGGGTGAGTTGATTGTAAGGGTGCTTCAGCTAGCTGATCTGCTATGAATTTTCCTTTGATGGCTTTTCAATCTAAATAGTGGATGTCAAACTCACTTAAAATCATTACCCATTTGGCTAGCCTACCCGTTAAGGTAGCTTTGCTCAAAAGGTACTTTAATGGATCAATTTTTGCAAAAAGTTTAACTTTGTGGGCTAACATATAGTGCCACAAATTTTGGGAAGCAAACAATACTGCTAAACAAGCCTTTTCAATAAAAGTGTAGTTGAGCTCATGACTTGTCAGGGTCCTACTGATGTAGTATACAACCCACTCTTTTCCTGTTCTGTCCTCTTGTGCCAACAATGCCCACAAGGATACGTCTATGGATGAAATGTAAAGTATGAGCCACTCTTCTGGTACTGGTGGAATCATTAGATATTGCTTGATTTGGTTGAACGCTACTTCACACTTTTCTTCCCGTTTGAAAGGAACATTTTTGTGCAAGAGATGCGTGAAAGGAATACTCTTGTATGGTAGTTGTGCGATAAACCTTCTGATAGATTGTAGGCATCCTTGCAATGATCAAATTTGACTGATATTTCTTGGTGGTGGCATCTCCATGATGGCTTTGAATTTTGTTGGATCTACCTCTATTCCCTTTTTTGAAACAATATATCCTAAAAGCTTTCCAGATTTAACCCCAATTACACACTTCTTTGGATTGAGTCTAACCTTGAATTTCTCCATTCTGACAAAGATTTTAGATAGGATTTCCAGATGTCCCTCTCTTGTATAAGTTTTTTCTAATAGATCATCCACATAATCTTCCATGAAAGTGTGCATCATGTCATGAAAAATAGTGGTCATTTCTCGTTGATAGGTCACACCTACTTTTTTGAGTCTGAATGACATCACATTCCAACAATAGGTACCCCAGGGACATGTAAAAGAAATCTTGTCTTGATACTCAAGCACAATCTTGATCTGATTATATCCTGAGAATCCATCCATAAGTGAATACATGGCATGGCCAGTTGTCAGGTCCACAATTGTGTCAATGCTAGGTAGAGGAAAATCATCTTTCAGACATGCTTTATTCAGATCCCGAAAATCTGTACAAATTTTGATACAACAATCTAGTTTTGATATTGGTACTATGTTAGAGATCCATGTTGCATAGTCAACAAACCGAATGAACCCTACCTCCAATAGTTTCTTCAATTCTTCTTTGACCAACAATGCAACATGCAGATGCATCTTTCTAAGTTTTTGTTTTACTAGTTTTCCCCTGACATTATAGACAAATGATGCATGATAAGATTAGAGTCCAATCCAAGCATATCTGCATATGACCAATAAAAATTGATTTGATTGGCTTTCAAGAATTCTGTGAATTTTGGTATTTCTTCCTCTGTTAATGAAGCAACAATTTGTAGGATCTTTGGTTGTTCTATAGTGTCTATGTTAATTTCTTCCATTGGCTAGATCAAAATAGGAGATCTCTCTTGATAGTGTTCTGGGAGAGTGCCAAGTTTCTCATCCTTTAGTTCCTTTGAAAGGTTTTCACCATCAAATACACTCTTTCTTTTTCCTTTTCATGATCTAACACTGTCATTTTTCGATTTTCACCATTAGATCAATATTTTATATTATTGATTTTGTAGCTAAGAAACTTGGCACCCTCTTGATTTAAACCTTGATGATGAGATTCACTGGTGGAACTTGTTTCAGGATTGGAAGAGCAAAGGAAATTTACCATGATTTCATCATCTTAGAATATAGGGATATCAATAGGTTCAATTTGATCCCAATCAATAAGTTCAAGATGGATCAAAGGCAAAGGATCATCTAGTTGAGTGAGTTCAAGGGTTATTAAGGTCATGACATGGACATGGTTAAAATTCTCACTATAGGGAAGGTCTATGATGGTATCCTCTTTTTGATTATCAATCTTGTTTTGAACCGAATCGTCCTCACTCGAGTCATGGTCATATTGAGGTTCAGATTCAAGTGGTTGAGTCCTTGAACTTTCTCCTTGTGTAAGTATGGGTGTATATTTATGTATGACATCAACCTTTTTATCTCTCCAAAATTCATCATCATAAATTGTATCCCATTCATACTCATTTGAATCAGTGTTGGAGTAATCCTATAATCTAAGAATTGCCAAAGCTATTTCCTCATGAGATTTATTTAAAGCTACTTCTTCATGGGTTTTCTTTAAAGTGGCTCCTTATTTTGTATCTTCACCATACCCAAGTCCTATTTTATATTTTGGATTTGTTATTGTGGGATGAATGGGCTCTACAATTCCTTCCTTTCTTTTACCTATGGGACCAGTCCCTTCATAGCCCATCCTTTGCATTATAACATAGCCTTTACCATATTGTTTATTAGGAAATTTGATATGTTGAATGGATTCATCTTCATCCTTATATAGCCACTGAGAATGTCTCTATCTTTGGCTTCATCTTCTTGAGTATTAGCTTTGATAAATTTTCCATCAAACATTGTGATGGGTATTGAAGATTGTGCTCTTGATGTGGAGGCTGCTACAACTTGTTGTTTGGATTTTGTGGGCTAACCATGCGATCTTGGAGAGATAAGTAAGTTAGAGAGACATAATGGATATTCTCCCACCCCTTTGTCCTACAATTACAATTTTTTACCAAAGTTCTTTATCAATTCCTTTGATTGATCATTCTTATTTAAAGGGGAAACAATAAGAGCTTCTCTATAATATGGTATAAAAGTGTCTTGGGTTGTTCTGAGATTAGAACAAATTTAGTTGGTGTTATGATCTTCTAGTATAGTTATCTCCTGTCTGTCATAAGGAAATTTGAGACATTGATGGTATGTTGATGGTACTGCTTGCATCTCATGGATCCAAGGATGACCCAAAAGTATGTTGTAAGAAAGGTCTCGATCCAAAACTTGATAGAAAATATTCTTTATAATAGGTCCCACTCTGATAGGCAACATGATAAGACCCTTGGAAGCTTGCTCTTCATCACCATATGCTTTAATTATTATCTTCCTTCTTGGATCAATAGAATCTTCATAAAATCCTAAGGTCAGGACCAGCTTTAACGTACAAATATTCAAACCGACTCCTCCATCTATTAAGACACGCCTAATTCAGGTTTTATGGACTACAACTTCTAGATAAAGTGAGGAGTTGTGCAGATGAGACATGGAGGCATCGCCTTTTTTAGAAAATGATAGGAGAGTGGGTGAGGAAAAGTATCCCACCATGGCTTGAAACTTATTAATATCCAAATCAATGGATACAACTGTGTCAATGAGAGCCTTCTCCAAAATGTTCTTATGTGCTGGGGATATCTTGAGAAACTCTAAGATAGATATTTGAGTTGATGTTTTATGCAATTGATTGACTAAATTATACTGGCTTGGAGGAGGGACATTTGTTTTGGATGAACTCCCTTTTAAGACAACTTTAGCTTGTCCATTATTGTCACATTGAGTTGTTGATATTCCTACTTTTCCTTGACCTTGATCACATTAACCTGTTGGTCACCCATGTAAATGTGGTTGATTGTGGTATCATGGATTAAATTTTTCAATCCTTGAAAATTATTTGTCTTATGTCCCTTGCATCTATGGTTGTCACAGTAATACGATTCATTCCACAATGGTGGTTTGACTCATGGATCATAATCTCTTTGAGGTGGTAAAGTGATGGCATTTTTATCTAGAAGCTCTTTCAAAGCTGACTCAAGAGATTGGCCCAAAGGAGTGAAACTCTGTCGATTTGAGAAAAAATGTAACTTGGGCGGATTTTAATTTTGAGTGCTATCAAGATTATTGTTGAAGTTACCATGATTATTGCTATTGTTCTAATTGGTCAAATATCCTTGATTGGTGTTGCTTCCTTGATTGGTGTTTCTATTACCTTGATTGGTTGAATTTCATTGATTGGTGTTATTGCGTGGGGTACCTGATAGATTTTAGATGGATGGTTTTTCTTTCACATTGTTTGCATCTACCACACCATCATTGACAACATTCTTGTTTCTAGTCCAAAATATTGATTTGTCATTGTTGTTTTTATGATTGTACGAATTTGGACTATCTTTGTCAAGTTTTATCACTCCTCTCTTGACTAAGGCTCCTTCAATAGTGATTGCATTCTCAATCAACTTCTCAAATGATGGAGGATAATGAAGGTTGAGCTTATAACTAATTTATTGATTAAGACTTTCTATAAAGATATCCATCTTTTCCTTTTCAAGAATTGGACGAGAATATCATACGAATAATCTTCTCCATCTTTATAGGAATGTGATGAAGGGTTCTCTAGTATTTTTCTTTGCTCTACATAGATCAAGCATATTTATTTGATGTTGAATGTTGTAGGAGTATTGGGATATAAATTTGTTGATCAACTCCTCAAATGTTCTGATGGGTGGAGTGATTTTAGAGAGCCATTCCATGGATTGACCACCTAAACTTCAAGGGAACAATATCATCAAGTATGTGTCTTCATGTGCAAATTCAAGGGTCATGTTTTGAAATTCCCTCACGTGATCAATAGGATCTATTTTCCCATTATATCTATCAAATTTTGGAATTTCACAATGCTTGGGAAATGGGATCATGTTGATATTTATATCAAAATGATATGGAAAAATATCCTCCAAAGCATACTTCTTAGTTCTAGCCTCTTGTATTTCCTTGATTTTCCCTTGTAGTGCTCTTATTTGTTGGGTAAGAGCACTAAGATTGTTTAAGGGAGTTTCAATATTTTTAGGATCTTCTTTATTTTTTTTTGTATCATAATCAGAGGGCAATTTAACACCTTGGTTTTCCAATAAAAGAAAGTATCTTTCTTTATTCCACTCTAGGATATTTTCCATGGCTAGGTGAAACTATGAATCTTGTTCAACTTCTTAAAGCATTTCCTTGGTTATTTCATCATTTGAACTATTTCCATGAAGCCTATGAAAAGGATTTTCTTCCCTATCACCCATGTTGCAAAGTGGATTCTCTCTTTCATCTTCTTCTCTTTTTTGAGACCTTGTGACAACTGACATATTCTTGAATCAATTTTTTTACTAAAATTAGATCATAAATGGGAGTGCAATTTGCTGGATAATTGATGTATTAGCCAAATAGAATGCTGGATCCTATTGATATGACTAAGGAATTTCTAATTTTCAGATTGTGATTCCCTGGATGAAGGATGATAGATCCTATTATGGGAATTAAACTAAAAATCAGAAATTGATTTGAAATTGATGCACTTTAAGATGTTTTGATCTTAGTTTGAAAAATGATGGTTTTTGAAAAAAGCCTAATGTTTCCAAGTTTTTCCCTATTGCAACAACTGATTTGGATGGCTGGAATATTGTATTGTTGGTTGAGGATTGTATGAATGATGAATGGGTTGACTATGATTATTCCTTTGTGAAAGAGCTCTTCATTGGAAATAAGCTTGTGAATATAAAGGCTCTAAAGAAAAATCATGGGTAAATCCCCTAGCAAAGTCATGATATCTATGGATGAATGTTCGATGTTCAAGCAAGACTTTCCTACTTTGATATAAAATGTGTCTCCTTTTCAAAAGCTTCTTATAGCTAAGTGGATTATTTGGTTTCTTGATTCTTCTAGCAAGGGATTTCTTGACAAAGGTTGTTGATTTCCTACCCCTTAACATAAATATCATAGTTTGGTTTGTCAAATCCTTGTGTTTTCTGGATGATCTTATTTGAATTAATGTTTTGAAAACACAACATACAGTAGGAAGATAGTTGTTTTTAAGCCCTAGAATCTAAACAATAAGTGTATGTTCTCTAAAATTTTTATGGGTATTTGAACAAAACAAACACTTCAAGCAGAATCACTCTTAATGGTCAAAAAGGTCATTATAATCATCACAACCCACATCTTACAATTGCGTCGACTCACACAGCCATGTCACCCTCTAGACGACGCCGGTGTTTTGGTCTTTTCTAGGCGTGTACTCAAAGTTAGATTTCTCGATCCCTTGAGAAAATGGTCCTTGGAAATTATATGGTGAGTATCTTGGGGGTAGATTCTTCTCTCCCCTTGCACTATGAGTATTATAATGTTTGGCTACTGACTCAGTTAGCTTCTACACTAAGGCTCATAGTAAGGGTTTCTGTTTGGTGTAGAAAATG
The DNA here is from genome assembly GCA_007115665.2 of Sequoiadendron giganteum. NCBI lineage: Eukaryota > Viridiplantae > Streptophyta > Pinopsida > Cupressales > Cupressaceae > Sequoiadendron > Sequoiadendron giganteum. Next base: position 655,445,873 of record CM021100.1, read on the forward strand.
ATAAAATCCCTCAGGAGACCTCCCAAACTTTAGAAAAAAGTCTTTGGGGACGGTTATCTTGCACACTATCGTCGAATGGATTTTCATCAATAGCTCACTTTTTATTATAGTGGGTTGGAATCCTTGGCTCTAGGCATTTCCACTTAGGTCATTCCTCTTGGGTGAGTACTTTTTCCCACAAGAGTAGGTCTGCTAAAGATTTTAACAAAGCATAAAGTGCATGAAGTTAAAAGATGAGTCTAGCATTTTGATCACCTAGTTAAGGGGAGAGCATAGGCCTATCACCATCCAATCACAACAAATAATGTTCAATTTTAAAGCCCAAATGACGATTTTCTATTCTACGTGAAGATATTGCTTCACAAAAAACATGATGTTCATTTTAACTGAATAGAAATGTATGATGACTATCCCAGGATTGGTGTATTTTAATCCAAATAACTACCCTAGGATTGGTTAATTTTAATCCAAATGGATACCCTAGGATTGGTTCATTTTAATCCAAATGGCTACCCTAGGATTGGTTCATTTTAATCCAAAAGCAGCAATAAAACCACTGGCCACAGTCGCGTCGGATCTAAAGAGTAAATTATACAAATTATAAATGTGCGAGAACATAAGTCATATGCACTAGAGAATATGTGAGAATTTGAAAATTTTAACTCTATCAAAGTTGATAAACACCTACACCATTGGATAGCTTATGAAATTCTACCCTATTTAAAAAAAATCTCTGAAAAAGACCAAAATATGACCAAGATATGGCCATTTTAATACTGACTATCAGATGCGCTACAAAATTAGTCATATGCGCTAAAAAAGTCTTCAAATGCACTGGAGAATCAGTTAGATGTGCTAGAACAATATTCAAATGTGTTGGAACAGTCTTCAAATGCACTAGAGAATCTATCAGTGTGCTAGAACAATCTTCAAATGTGCTAATCCATGTCTCCAGTCATGACCTGCTAGAAAAACCTGCAATAAAATATTAAAATGGGGCAAGAGCCCCATGGTGAGCACCAAAAATGTGTGTGTGAATATTTGGAATCAACAAACAATTTAAACAACACACCAATGAAACATTTTATTAAAGAAATCTAATTTAAAAGTAAATAAAGCTTCAAATCCAATAGATTCTTCAAAGCCGTCTCATTATCCTCTATCTCCAAGGATTCATTTTAAGCTACTTGCTCTCAGATTGTATAAGAAGAAGCTCAACAAAATGACAACCTAGAGAATGAGATGATATGCAAGATACATTCTTATGCTAAATGATGTGAGATATTGAAACTATGATAACGAAACTAAGAATAGATTATGCAAGCTATTCTACCATGATTATTTATGCTAAGATAATGAAAACTAAGATGTTATGCTATGATTATTCAACTATAATTATTATGTTATGCAAACAGTTCCTGAATTTTCAAAGAGCCAAGTGGTCTTATTTATAGATTTTCGGAGGTAAAAACTTAGTTGGCAAAGATCAACGGTTGAGATTCAGTCTAGTAAGATGAACGGTGAGAGATGGAGAAGTTGGAAAAAAAGATGGAAAATAGAAAGAAAGCAAGAAGATGTTTCCTTCTCATAAATAACTTTTCACTCAAAAATGGAGACAACTTGCCATTTGTCAAGTTTAGTTATGAGTTAGTTTTAGTGTTTGAAAATAATTAAATAATTAAATTTCATGTGACATGTGGATTTGGAAGTTTCTAATTAAATACTAAAAATATTAATTATAAGTGGGATGTGGATAATAAGTTTCTAATTAAATATTTAAAAATATTTAATTATATGTGAGATGGCTTTTTAGAATATTTAAAGATGATTTTATGATTTTGGAAAAAAAAAATCACTTATTTGAAATAAAACAATGTGATAATTAAATTAAATAAATTGTAAAATTTATTTAATTAATTAAGAAGAAATGGAAAAGATGATTTTGGAAAAAGAAGAATATTTACTTTATTTGAATTAAAAAGTCAAATTAAAGCAATGTGATAATTAAAATAAATTGTAAAACTTATTTAATTAATTAAGAAGAAATGGAAAAGATGTGTTGGAAATCATGTTAGTGTTCACATGTATAATTATGTGTAACAAATATTATAATGTGGGTAGTTGTTTGTGATAATAATAATGTGAGTTGTTAATACAACTCACGTAGAGTATTTGTAAGGATTTGAGTTGTTAAAACAACTCATTATATTTAGAAGAATTGTTATAGGAGGTTTCCTATAAAATAGGATATTATAATCCTATAAATATGTAATATGAATTGATTGTAAAGAAGAGAAATAACGTAATATTTTGTTTTTGATCATTCTGGCTTCTTGGCTTCTTACCTCTGCCCATATTTTCTATTATGGTATCAGAGCCCTCGAGATCCTGTAGCTCATTTTTGAGATAGAGGAGGAAAGGTCATGATACATGTCGTTGGAGGTGTGGAGATATTCTTGTAGTTTGAGTTAAGGTGTGGAGAAGAATATACAAGATAATGCGATCTCAAATCTTCGCTCTGGATTATTTGCTCTAGATTCTTGTCAACTCTTATCACATGGACTAAAAGTTGAAGCCGTTAGCCAAGAATCGTTATCACTGATGGAAGCAAGCCATTAATTTTTGTAGCCCCCAAATTTGTAGAGGAGGCCGCCGATATTGTTAAGAGATCAGCAAGGCTTGAGAATTGCAGATCATAGTTTCTTACATGATATCTAGCTGTTGATAGGAGGAGGTCTTCATTTCTGAAATTCTATTGTTAAAGACAAAGGATGAGGCACAATATGCTTGTTGGAGGCCATGAATTATGTTGGTAGGATAAGCAAAACACTTTGCTCATGATATTCACCTATTTGGACCACATTTTTGGCTGTTAGATGCACAATTTTTTGCTAAAGAGGCGTAATACTTACAACGCTTCAGCCAAAAAATCCTTATTATTTGAAGCGGCTATAGTATGAGTCTGTGATTTAAAGCTTTGTGTGAGTGATATTCAAGCATCGCGAGTAATGGTAGAAAGCACTGAAGGGAAAATATGAGATCTCCAAAAAGTCAATGCCACACTCAACTGCTACAAATGGGATTGGAAGAGTGAGGGATAATAATAGATAGTCCCACCCAGTAGCATCGTGGCCCAAGTTCATCATGATCCTATGATCATGGCATCTTGACCATTATCAAAATAGTAACACATCTTGTCCATTTATGGAGGTTTGCACATTATTTGTTTAGTTTTATAGACTTTATTTATTTATTTTTGTTTAGAGTCTCAAAACGTTTTAAAAGTCTTCTCAAATGTAGTTCAAGTTTATCAAAATTCAAAGTGAAGTTTAAATATATATAGAAAAAAAGAAAAAAGAGAGACAAATTAGTGCATTTTCGGTGTAATCCGACACTCAGTAAAATTTTAAAAAATGTATTTTTTAATTCAATTTTTAAGAGAAAACAAAGATGAAAAGTGTGCTTGGCTTCATGGGCTCTATCCCTCAACCCCGCCCTCTATCACGACAGGGAACGCATATCGTCTTCATCTATACCTTTCACTAAGTTAGCAACATTCAATGGAGGTAGGAGGAAACAAAGGAAGGAGGATAATCAATGTCCTCTCGTCAATCACCAACGACAAGGCCGCTCATCAGCTTTGGTGACATTTTATTTCCTTTTATGCAGCATGATATGATTTGTTATAGGTTGTGTGAATAAGTGAAAATTTCACATTGTGGGGGGGAATAATACACAATGTTCCATTCCTAGTTTGTGATATACATGTTGATTTCTATATAACTTCCCTGATGGAAAAGCATAGTGGCAAACGAAAGCACAGTGTAATGTAGTTCATGGATCTTGAAAGGGTTTGTGGGAGGATCCAGAAAACCACACGAGGTGGATAGATGGTGGAGGTTCCTGTTCATGTCCAGGTTTGTGGTAAGCCTGTGTGAAAACCATGAAAGGTTGATGGGAGGTTCCTTTCATTTTGGATCAAGATCATGAGCCATAAGAGGTGGTTTACTGCAGTAGGAAGTGCAAAGGTGGAGAATGTGGACATCGTCGATATTGTAAACAGTTGTATAGGAGAGCAGCTGGCTACAGAGATCCTTTGACTATCAGACTTCTTGGAAGTATGGTCGGCTAGTGATAAGTTCATTGGAAGTGAAAGCGGGATAAGTTCTCATATGTAGGTGATCATGTGCAGCAAGATCCAGATAGCAGTATGTAGACCTAAAAGTATGCATAGGCATATGATTTTGTTTCCAAGTTGTGTGATGATCTTTCTCTCCATGTTCACACTAAGGGGGGGTGTTGGAAATCATGTTAGTGTTCACATGTATAATTATGTGTAACAAATATTATAATGTGGGTAGTTTTTTGTGATAATAATAATGTGAGTTGTTAATACAACTCACGTAGAGTATTTGTAAGGATTTGAGTCGATAAAATAACTCATTATATTTAGAAGAATTGTTATAGGAGGTTTCCTATAAAATAGGATATTATAATCCTATAAATATGTAATATGAATTGATTGTAAAGAAGAGAAATAACGCAATATTTTGTTTTTTTAATCATTCTGGCTTCTTGGCTTTTTACCTCTACCCATATTTTCTATTAAGATGATTTTGGAAAAAGAAGAATATTTACTTTATTTGAATTAAAAAGTCAAATTAAAGCAATGTGATAATTAAATTAGATAAATTGTAAATTTTATTTAATTAATTAAAAATAAATGGAAAAGATGATTAAATTAAATAAGTAACTAAACTTATTTAATTAAGATAGAGGAATGTAGAAATGAACAATATAAATAAATTATTTAAATTCATTTATATGTAGATTGAATTTAGAAGATTAATTAAATAAATTGTATTTAATTAATTACTAGACTTATTATAATGTGACCATTTTTAGGTGTATACAAATGTTCTTTCACTAGTCATGTTTAGTTTTATGTTCATAAATGTTTGACTTCACTAGTTCAAATCCAGTTATAGCATCATTTTTCACTTTCTCTGCTCAGACAAATTCATATGCAATACGAAATCTCTTGAGTTTATCCACTTCTACATTGTGATTTTCCCATTGCACATACTGCACATGCTCCTTCCTCACTTCTCAAGAATGGTAAGAATCTCTTCAGTTAAAACAATATCTATCTCATTAAGTTTGATCTCCTTGTTTCCAAGTGTTTTTAGAGAAGATTCCTTTTCAATTTCATAAATTATAGAACCTGTTGCCTCCATATTTGTATTGTTTCTTCGCCTTTGTACATACTACACATACTTCTTTGTCAATTTATCAGGAGCATAAAGAATCTCTTAAGTCAAAACAATATCTATCTCATTCACTATGGATTTTAATGCAAGTGAGCTTCACAATTAATTGCAATTGTGGTTTATAGTTAAAATTTCTTTTTGAATTCTTCATATGTTTCACAAATAAATGCACAAAAATATAATGTGTTTTAGCCTACATTCATTCAGTCATTTTTTTATCAGCAAATGCAAAGAACATGTTTTTTCTTTTGAAATTGTTGGAAGCCATAGAAGTAATTACATATTATTATTCACATTACACTTATATGCTACATATAAATTTGTAGGTTGGAATTCTCATCGTGTTGTTCAACTTGCACTTTTTTAGTTCATGAATTATCATATACGCTTTTGCTAGTCATGTTAAGTCACCCCAAATAGAAGGCTCGATATCACAACATGCTTGCTTAGGTAAAATAGGTTTTTACACCCCATATACTATGAAATCTTAGTTTTTTTTTATGTGAGGTTATGATTTTACCTATGGTCTTTATGTCCATTTTGAGGTTGAACTAGACATTGTGTTTTCCAACTTGCATTGGCTGACATCATGGTTGATAGGAAAATTTACACATGTATTCCTTTCCTGATTCATTCCATTACTGATTCATGATTTTTTCAATAGATGCAAATTTTTTTTTATTCTTTTGTCATTGCTAGCAACAATTGATGCACATTTATTTACATACAAGGTTGTCATATAAGGTTTTGGTTGCCCTCTAACCTTTCCTCTCCATTAACACATACACATGCACTAAAACGAATGTATCTTCCCAAAATAATACATCTTTTGTTGCAACTATAGAATTAATTACATAGTTTTATTCACATTACACTCATATGCCACATACAAAGTTGCAGGTTGAACCACTCATCGTGTGGTTCAACCTTCACTTGATTATTTCATGAATTGCTAGATGTGCCTTTGTTGCACACGTTAAGTCATCCTAACTAGAAGGATGAATATCACAACATGCCTCCTCAGGTAAAAGAGGTTTGTACACCTCATATACTTTGAAATGTTAGTTATATTTACTTGCAGTCTTTATGTCTGCTTGGAGGTTCAACTACACACTAGGTGATCCCACAAAGTTGGTTTACAATTTCTGAGAGGAAATGATTTAAGCCTTAAAAATTTCCATTTTAAGGATTCCAATTGAAGAGGGTTTTATCAAACCACCTTAGATCAAACCCCCTTGGATAGAACCTCGCTAGTTTTAAACCAAACCTATAAATGAGTCTCCTTTACACCTATCAAAATGCTGATAAAAATCACTTTTAATTTACCTTTTGGGGGATCAAATGAATTCATTTAAAATTTATTTCAAATGATTATGGTAGTCCTTGGAATGAGCTATCCAACAAATATAATTTTAATATTTTTTGGTTTTATTATGTATTTGTTTTTTTAGTTTTATTAAACATAGGGTTTTCATCAAAAATGAAGGTTTTTGTTCTACAAATATGGAAAAATAGCAGATTATCAAAAAAAGATTTGAAAAATATGAGTGCACTAGATATTGAAGTCCTTGACAAATAAAAATAAAAAAAATTGAATTTCGATATATACAAAAAAAGTTACGTGTTATACGGTCATGCTATGTCTGAATTATAATTGGTTTGACTTTGAAACTTGATTAAAGAAAAAATATTTAATAAAAAACTATCCAATCAAATGGAAGCACTAGATATCAGAGTTACAAATCTAAATTTGAAAAAATTAGAATTTTATCCTTCATGGAAAAAAAATTATGCGTTATATGGTGTGCATCACTTTTATAAAATGTTGTTTTCTCAAAAAACCCAGTTTTCATGGGAGATGGAAAAAAAAGTGCAATCTGATTCCAAAAATTTTGAAAAAAATATTTTTAGAATCTACAGACAAAATTTGACGAGACTCTAGTTTGCATCATCTTCAAATTCCTCATGGTTTAACCATTATAGGTGCCCAAATGTGAAGATTTAGTTAAAAATAATAATTTCAGTGTCCAATTTGGCCAAAAATTGTAAACCACTATTGTGGGATCACCCCACTATGTTTTCCAAGCTGCATTGGCTTACATCATAGTTGATAGAACATTTTACATCTTTCTGCCTTTCATCATTCTCTTTATTACTGATTCATTTTTATTTCAATAGATGCAACAAACATGTTATCATTTGAGCATTGTTGGCAACAATGGATGCACATTTTTTACATACAAGGTAGTAATCAAAGGTTTTGGTTGCCCTTTAACCCTTCCTCTCCTTTAACACATACACACAAACTACACCCAATGTATCTTCCCAAAATAATACATCTATTGTTACAATTGTAGAAGTAATAACATATTGTTATGCACATTACACTTCTACACCATATACAAAGTTGTAGGTTGAACCACTCATCATGTGGTTCAACCTTAACTTATTTATTTCATGAATTTTTAGATGTGTGTTTTCTCCTCACATTATGTCACGCCAAATGAAAGACTGAATATCACAACATGCCTCCTTAGGTTAAAGAGGATTATACACCCCCATATACTCTGAAATATTAGTTATATTTACATGCGACATTGCAAATTTACTTACGATCTTTATGTCTGCTTGGAGGTTCATCTACACACTATGTTTTCCAACCTACATTGGCTTACATCATGGTTGATAGGACATTTTACATCTTTCTACCTTTCCTCATTCTCTCCATTATTGATTCATTTTTTTCAATAGATGCAACAAACATGTTATCATTTTGGTGTTCCTAGCAATAATGGATGTACTTTTTTATTACATACAAGGTTGTCATCAAAGGTTTTGGTTGCCCTCTAACCCTTCCTCTCCTTTAAAACATACACACACACCACAACCAACGTATCTTCCCAAAATAATACATCTATTATTGCAATTGTAGAAGTAATTACATACTTGTGATATAAGAGGGATTCACTACACACGGATCCCTTTATTCTTAAGAGAGCACTAGGGAATGAACTGCCCTTATACACCTCAACTTGAATGACTTGATAAAGCTACAAATAAAGATAAAAAAGTTATCCCAGACTCTAAGAGAGCAAGATTTTGAGATTTTTAACTCTGGCTGGAGAGCTCTCAACCAAAGGACATCAACATGGTTTCAGGATGCCAACGTGATGCAATATCATCTAAAAGATGCGTTGGTGTCTCGAGTTGTGAGAGGTTGAAGAGCTCAAGTAGAAAAAACTAAATCTCACCTCTAAACTCAGTTCAGGGCATGTTAGATCGACTAATCAAATATAAATTCAGAATCTAAGGAAAAATACAAAGAGGATCTTGAAGGGAGATAACCTTTTATCATACGTTCAAATCTATTCTCCAAGATTCACTTCATAACTTGCACACCAAAGATCAAGAGGAAAAGGTTGGGGGGTTGTATAGGGGTCTGCCTTAGCCAGACCCCCCATTTTGGTGTTCCCACCTCCATGGACAACCAGGTTTGGAAAAGAGTGTAAATGAAAAAAATGAAGTGTGTGGTGAAAGAAAAACCTGCTTTGGAGTAGATCCCACACCATAAAGAAGTAAATGGACAAGTAAGAAAGAGTGATAGAGAGAGAGAACGTTACCCATGGGTCAAGACCCTCTCCAAAGCACATAGGTACACCACTATGTGCTTGTTCAAGAGCTGTAGCTGCTAGAGGGACCTTAGTTCGACATGGCTTTGTCTATAGAAGTGCTACTATTCAAGGATCAAGCTTACCCAAGACTAGAGTAAGTAGTAGTAGTGCTTCAACCGATAGCTTCCAACCCCAAAATGAGAGCCAAAAGAGGTTTTTCATGCATGCAAGGGTGACATAGAGCTATTACATCCAGAACATAATGACTAGGACATGTGTCGCAAGAGTCTGGATTCTAGATTCATCGTTTCAAACTCAAAAAACCACCAGGACACTAGCGCGCCATGCAGACATCCATGTGGCACGCAGGTGTCCAAAGCCTGATTTTTTCAAGAAATGCCTTGTCAGGCTTCTATCATTTCACCATGTGTCCGCATGTATTCAAAATTGCAAAATTCTAACTCATGAGATTTTTTCGTTAATGTTTCTAAGGTGTCATAAATGCTAGGCAAGATGCGAAAATGTGGAATTGACCCTAGGTGCAATTTTGTGAAATTAATTTTTTCCCCCACTTTAGTGAGCTCAATTTTGGAAGAACTTAGCCTCACTAAAGTAAAGAAGAAAAATTTCACCCAAATTTTGAATTTTATAGAATTGTGTGCCATGAAGGAGGGACCATAGAGGTCACCGAGGTTGAGCTAACTGGTACTGAGGATGCCCTCAGTTTTTGAGCTCAACAAACAATAACACAATGATCATGAAATATTTTCCAAAACTGTATCCTACAAAACTTAAAATTTTGAGTCAATTTCGAAAAATTGGAAGAAACTCTATGGAGAGAAGAATGATCAAGAAAAGTCATTGATTCAAAGGAAAAATATAATCAAGAGGTGACTATATTCCCCCTAGCTTGGTTTGATAAAGTTAGGAGAAACTGGGGAGCCACAAACTCTAGGGAAAATGGGCCTTGGGAGGCCTATATATACCTAGGTGGGCCCCTAGAAGGGTCATTTTCACTATTCACTGCAAGAAAATTGTTGACTTTTGTGAGAGAAAAGTTAGAAAAATGCCGAGCAGGAGAGAGTATGAGGCACTAAGGTTGGAGTAGCTATGCAAGGACATCGCCAAGGGTCACGAGGTAGACCAAGTAGGCCTCTAAGCCTCATTTTTCATGTAATTTAGTTAAATTTTTGCACATTTCTACTCGGCGGGGTGCGCGAGCGTCCAAATTTCATACATGCATCTAAAATAAGTGTTGTCATCCGTGACATGTGCTATCATCTTGGGTTTGTGTTGTCATCCTAAGGATTTGTTATCATCCTTGGGGAGACCATGGCGGCTTGGGATGCATACATGGCACAGAGACGTCTACGCGACACACATATGTCTTTAAGCATTTTTCTTATTTTGCTGATGCACTTGGATGTTTCTAACTTAGAATTTTTAACTTTTTGCAAGAGTACCCAAAGATTCAAGAGAGTCCAAGAGGGTGAACATTTTGACTCATTTGTGAGTAGAGGGATCGCCTCTCATTGGACAAAATCACACATCTAGAGTGGATTGGTCTTTGGCATGTGCTCACCATGCTAGAGATGAGTTACCACGAGAGGATGATCATCGCCCTGATGGAGCGGTGGGACACCACTATGTCATCTTTCTAGCTACCCTATGGGGAGATGAATATCACACTCGAGGACATCTGTCAGATCTTCGGACTACCCATCCATAGAAAACGAGTGGCCATAGATGACACCCGATAAGTGTGAGAGTGGAGTGAGGGCGCCCTCTACTACATAGGGAGGATAGATGGTGATGATAGCATAGGCCACATTTACACACATTGGTATGACCAGGCGAGGACCATGACACCATTGCTATGCCAAGTGATGGTTGTTATAGTTTCTTTTCACATCACCATAGATGGGCGAGGCTCGCACCTTCATAGGGGCCTCGTCCATACTATTAGAGAGATGGTAGAGCATCAAATTGTTTTTACTTGGGGGCACAACATGCTAGTGCACCTTTACCAAGAGCTCAGGTGGTATGTACACTATGAGTTTCATAGTCTCACAACATGCACACTTTTGCAGGTGTGGGATTTCACCCACATTATGTGCACTCGACCAGTAAATTTTCCTCGGCGATGGATGTATCAAGTTACCATGGCCCATTGGTATGACATGATAGGCCAGTGGTGTTTTAGGGATTTACAATTTTGGTGGCTATAGTTTGACACTATTGTCATGAGATAGGTTTGATGGAGACCCTAGCAATATTTTAGGTGGGTTGACAATGGCAAGTTCCTGAGGAACCTACAACGGGACCATTTTTTGGAAGGTTTCCACAATTTTTATGATTATTCCTTACTACTAGAGACGGGTCATGTGACAACATGGTCGTATTTATACCATCCCACCAAACGTGCCCACCTACAATAGGGAACATCAGAGTGCAACAAGGGTGGGAGATCACCCTCACCCCACCATCACAAACATCGACCCCTCAGATGATGTTGAGGCCGACCATGATCTTTTGACCATGGTGGTGACAGACAATGTCAGGGTGGTTGCAAATTTTTTGTGGTGGTGGGAGAGGCATTGGCTAGCCCCAGTGTTTGGCGAGGGTGCCTCAGGAGAGGACCCTAGTCCATAAGAGGACTTGCCCCACCCACCCTTGCATGATAGGAGGAGTAGACACAAGAGGAGGAGGTAGTGCTTGTGAGGCCAATGCGGTGGAGGAGATCAGATCCCCTCGTAGCTACACCCGTCTCATTAGCACCATCAATTTCCACTACCCTAGCAACAACAACCCTAGTATTATCGAAGTTAGCTACTAATTCTAGCGATGCGGGACCCAACACTGACCCACACCTCAATCCCTCATGGCAGCTAGGGGATCCAATTATATATAGTGCATTGTTTATATTTTCATGCTTTTGATTTTTTAGTTTATGGTATATGTATATATTCCATGTGATATTGATTCTTGTTTCTCTCTCTGTGGTTGTAGAAGATGTCTAGGGATGGACTGGGCTCATAGCTCATGTATTTCATAGGTGGCCCCTATCATGCCTATCTGAGGGATAGTTCTTGAGGCCTATTGATCAGTATCAGTAGGGAGGCATGCCCCCACTTTTGAGCCAATATCACACTTGAGGACCACCTATGAGGAGTAGGGTGTGGAGATCATGCAACTTACTATAGAGTTGATGACTCTTCGAGGGAAGTACGATTACTTTTTAGGGGAGCTGCGAACAATGTTCACCAAGTGAGATGCGATAGTGATGAGGGATGAGGTTGCCAAATAGGCATGGGATTCCCTTCAGAGCTACATCGATGACCTTGACGTGCAACCAATAGTTGTGATTCTAGCACATGTCCAGCGACTATAACAAGAATTGGTGCAGGAAAAGATGGATATATGTTCGTTGTAGGGGGAGCTTAGAGGGATGTGGGCAGCCATTTCCATATCACGTTCACACCAATCCCAATCTGCTATCACCATGCAACCTCCTCCAAGAGCACCAAAGTGGATGCTAGAGCCAAAGGGCTCAGGGAGCCATGCGCCACAGGGATAGGAGCTCATCTTTTGTATATCATTTTTGTAGTCAGATACTCATATATACATGTTTATAGATATTTTGTATAGAAATATATTCAGAAACCACTCATTTTTTATAGTAGTGGCCTGATACATGTATATGACATTTGATTCATACATGGACACATATATATACATTAGTTTTAGTATCATGGCTTTGCTTATGTGTATGTTTTCTATTTTCATGTATGTTTATGCTTATGGATGTTATCTGCTTATATGGATGTATGTTTTCATTAGATTCTAATCATGATTTAATAAACACATTTGGTTATATGTTAATTAAATACACTGATGATCTAATTACTCTAAAAGATAAAATGGGATGTATGGATACATAGCATATTCAGACACATGTATGTATGTTTTTATTTCATGCACACACACATGGTCACATCAAAAACACACAAATTTTCATAATGTGAGAATGAGCAATGTCAACATATGTAGTATTGCTGCATTTTAGGGAGAACACCACACATGTGCCACATTGGAATGCTATGCATAGTATCGACGAAGATGCATCACATTGACAAGATATTTTAAAGGTGTTCCATCCATAGATGATAATCTATAGGCACCTGAACCATATATAGAAATCACAATGTAAGGACCTAACCGGTTAGGACTAAATTTCCCTTTTTGATCAGGTGGTGCATTTACATTTCATTGATTTTCACATAGAACCAGCTTTCCTAGCTTAAAGGTCCTAGGAAGCACACCCTGATTATATTTTCTTGATAACAACCGCTAATAAGCCTGAAGATGATCGAGGGCCTACAGATAATGCTCATCAAGCATCTCCAGCTGATGCAAGTAGTTGATATGATAGGTTTCATTATCAATTAACCCTCTAAGGGAAACCCACAAGGACATAATTTCCAACTCTAAAGGCATGATAGCTTCGATGCCATACACAAGGTTATAAGGCATCATTCCCATCACCATACAAACACTCATGCAATAAGCCCACAAAGCACATGTTAATTGAATATGCCAATCCTTACCGTGTTTATTAACTATTTTATGAAGAATGAGTTCAAGAGTTTTATTAGACACTTCTACTTGACCATTGGATTGTGGATAATATGGTGTAGAAAACCTATGTTGAATATGAAATTTCTCCAAGAACTGCTTTACTTCCTTCTTCTTGAATGGTGTACCATTATCAAACAGAAGCATGACAGGCAATCCAAAATAAGAAATGATATTGTTCATGAGAAAGCTACAAATAGTTTCAACATTTGTGGATCAGAGAGGAATGGCTTCGACCTATTTCATAAAATAATCTGTAGCGGTAATGATAAAGGTATGTCACTTGGAAGAAGGAGGTGATATTTTCCCTATATATCCAACCCCCATTTTGCAAATGGCCAGGGAGAAGTCTAATTTTTTAACTCCTGAGCATGAGCATGAATAAGATGGATGTGATGTTGACATTCAAGGCACTTCTTGACAAAATTGAAGGAATCATGTTCCATTATTTTCTAGTAGTACCCCATGTGTATTAGTTTTCTCACCAAGGATTTACCACCAAAATGTCCACCCTAGAAGCTTGAATGAGCTTCCTTAAGGGCAAGGGATATTTCTGATTTAGTGAGACACCTTAGCAATAAATTGTTATAGGTCTTCTGATAAAGAACATAAGATAAAATGACATAACATGATGAAAGCTTATGTATGTGCGTGTGATCGTTCTTCATCGCATCATCAAGAAAGTTTCCAGTCTTTAAGTAACTGTAGATACTAGAGAACCACTCTCCCAAGTCTGCATGAAAAAATCCATAGAACTGGGTTTGGGTTGATCAAAAACCATCAGGGTTTGCATGACCTAAACCACAAAGTGATATTATTTTGTATCTTCTTCTGAAGGTACCAAGGAAACAATGCTTGCCATGGCATCAACATGCCTATTTTCTTTCCTAGAGACAATGTTTATTGTGAAAGAGAAAAATTGGTTGAGCAAGGACAAAGAGAGGTATCGATATCAAGATAATCTACTTTTTTTAGCTTGATAAGTTCCCGTGATATGATTCACAGTAAGTTCAGAGTCACCTAGTAAACATAGATGCTTGATTTTTAATGCAATCATGGCACGCAAGCAAGCAATAGGAGCTTCACACTCGACAATATTATTGGTGCAAGGAAAATCCAATCGAAAGGATAGAGGGTCTGGTTTTCCTTCGGGGGATATTAGGACAACACCCACTCCAGAACCAGTCTGACACCTTGACCCATTGAAATACATCTTCCATTCGAGGTCATAGGCAATTGTGAAAAATCACAAAACAAATCCAACCTAGGGAATGAGTGAGGTGAGGGAGTTTCTGCTAATTGATCAGCAAATGCTTGACCCTTTATTGATTTTTGAGTGACAAATTTTATACCAAACTCAGAAAGCAATATAAACCACTTCGCTAATCTCCCAACAAGGTCCGCACTAGAAAACAAGTGTCTCAAAAGGTCTGTTTTAACTATGACATGTATTTCAGCATAGAGAAGGTAGTGCCCCAATTTTTGCATAGAAAATACGAGAGTGAGGCATTGCCTTTCCATGGATGAATAATGGATTTCGTAACTAGCAAGGACGTGGCTAATATAGTAGACAAATCTCTCTCTTCTTGCATCATCATACTAAGCAACCAAAATTGCCAAAGCATATGGTGATGCAATAAGGTAAAGCAGGAAGGGTCTATCTTACACAACTGACATCAATATAAGAGGATTGGCCTAATAAGCCTTGATTGATTCAAAGGATTTCTGACACTCTTCATCCCATATGAAGTGAACATCCTTTTTTAATAAATGAGTGAAAGGGAGAGTAAGATCAGCCAATTGAGATATAAATCTACGAATCACTTGAATCTTCCCTTGTAAACTTTGTAACTCAGTGATATTCCTTGGTGGAGGCATGCTAACAATAGCGTCAATTTTATTTGTGTCAACCTCAATCCCATGATAAGAGACTATAAACCCTAGAAGCTTTTTGACATCTACGCCAAAGATAAAATTATGGGGATTGAGTCTCATCTTGTAGAGCTGAAGCCTTTCGAAGATAAGATGAAGGTTCTTTACATGATCTTGACAATTATAGATTTCACCAAGATGTCATCGATATAATCCTTTAAAATTTTATGAATGAAATCATGAAATATTAGGTTCATTGCGCATTGGTAAGTCACTCTTGTGTTCTTTAAACCAAAGGGCATGACCACATAACAGAAAGTACCCCAAGGGGTAGTAAAGGATGTCTTGTACTAATCATCCAGGTTAATACAAATCTGTTTATAACTCAAGAAGCCATCCATAAAAGATAACAATGCATGGATTGTAGTTGAGTCCACAATCATATCTATATTAGGTAACAATAAATCATCTTTAAGAGAAGATCTCGAAATTCGATGCATATGTGAATACGACCATCAGGCTTGCTAATAGAAACTATATTTGAAATCCAAGGAGAGTAGTCAATTGGATGGATAAAGCCTACTTTCAACAACTTTTCTATCTTGGTCTTGACCATCAAAGCTACCTTGGGATTGATATTTCAAATTTTCTGGTTAACCGGCTTGGTATCAAGACATAGGACAATATTATGGACCACTACAGATTTATCAATACTGGGCATATCCTCATATGTCCAAGCAAAGATATCAGGGTGTGCAAAATATTGGAGTGTTCATTGGCTTCTTTAGAAGAGAGACACTTCCCAATCTTGATTACCTTTTCTGAAGACTTAGGATCCATAGGGTTCTCAATAGTATGCGCTTTGATGAGGGGGTTGTGGTCCTCGAGGTGAGATATTAGAACATCATTACTGATGTTAGATAGAGGGTCTTCCTCATTGATGCTCAAAACATATTCTCCAAAGTAGGCTTGTCTATGCAAGCGATACAAGAATCATTTCTTGTGATGATAAGGAGGAAAAAAAGAGTAAGCACCTAGAAATTCCCCTAATGCTTCATCCGAAGAGAAGACATCCAAAGGAACCTTCTCGGCTCATCCCCTTTCTTCTAACAACTTGGGATGGACCAAACTCAATGGCTCAACTATAATCATATGAACACTCCACCAAGGTTTTTGTTTAGACTATTCAATAGAGCAACCCAAACTCAGATAGAATTATCATCACTTAAACTAGATAAGGACTTGGATTCCTTGCTTGACACATCCTAGGCCTTTCTATCCATAGCCATATCAAGAAGTGAGTTCATACCCAAACCCATAGCGATTTTGTAGAAATTTAGGAGGGGGAAACTCCACGTAGATTGTCTCGTTCCACCAATGGATGTCAGAAGTTTCTACGGGAGTGATCCCACTTCCTTTACTTAGTTCAAAAACATTGAACTCCTTTGTAGGAGTGTGGTCACTCTCTTGGGTAGGGGGAGGAGTGGTCTCCTAGGTAGGATCACACTTCTCTTCCCCAACATGAGGGTCACCTATCCTTATGTCAATAGAACTTGGAAATTCAATACCAAAGGGGTCTGAATTGTACTTCACTATGAAGAAATCAAAGAAATTCAAGGAACCCCAATCGTCACCTAGGAGAGCATTCGATTGAAAAGGTGAAGGAGAAGATGATGGAGACTTAGGATCTCCTGCTTTAGGCAGTTCATCTTTGTTGATACTCACTCAAGGAACAAATTCCATAGAGGGTATCAATGAAGAACACGTCATAGCATAAGTGGTTAAGAAGGGAATACAATTCTTGAGAGTGGATGCAGCTAAAGCACAACCCATGACGACCAACCAACAAAGGTGCACAACCTTCGAATCTTCTTTAACTGTAACCACCTCATTGTTAGTAACAAACTTCAAAGAATGATGTAGAGTAGAAGTCACTGTGCCCATAACATGAGTCTAAGGTCTCCCTAAAAGAAGGCTATATGGTAACGGGCTAGGAATCACATAGACAAACATAGGCAAGGTAACGAGGCCCAATTGCAAAGGTAGTATTACCATACCTAGGGCTTGGTGGCCAACATTATCAAACCCATGAATATACAAGGAAGAAGCTACCAAAGAAGACAAATCAGCTTTGATTTTAGGCAATAGATCCATCCACAAATATTGAGAGCTGAACCAGTGTCAATGAGGGTATGCCTAATACCGATGTTTTTAACATTAACTATAATCATCAAGGGCTTTGCTTGCTTCTGCACATCCATAGGCGAGATTTCTTGTAGGTGGAATGTAATATTCAGAAAATCCGCTTGAATATGTGCCATCAATGCTTTAACATCCATAGGCCTAGTGGAGGTAGGCAAGAGGATCTTTTGTAAGGCTTCCTGCAACATCTCTTGATAAACCAAAGCGGTCTGAAGCAAGTCCTAAAGAAATATCTTGGCTGGAGTAACATGAAGTTTCTCAACAAGATCATAATCACCTAGTGCTTTGATCGTGGGTTTAGGAGCTGAAGGAAGGCTAGGTTGAGACCTTGGTAAAGAAGTAGGAGTTTGAATTGGTTGCAATATAGGGACAAAAGTTTGTTGTTCTAAGTTTTGTTTATTTCTCATTGTATTGTATGTATGCCCAAAAACATTATAAGAGGTAGAGTTAGTAGCTTTCACGAACCTTGAATATAAGTTTGATGGATTGCTATGACATGGAATCCCATAGATGGAATATTCCTCTCTAAGGGATGGCTCAGCTGGGGTTACATAAATGACAGGTTTATTAGGGCTTAGAGGTGCCACAAAGACTACAATGACATTTACCAACTTAGCTGGTAGGAGAGAGTTTGTTTAGAAGATTTATAGATAGGGGAGAGTGCTTCTAAGAATTCATCTAGAGCATATTCCAACATATTGAAATAATTTTTAGAAAAGGGATCATTGCAAACATGCAACATTATGAAAATGGATCCGACGGTTCATGTCAAGTTCACCAAAATATGATATAAGAGGGATTCACTGCACATGGGTCCCTTTAATATCAAGAGATCACCAAGGAATTAACTTCCCTTATACACCTCAACTTGAATGAATTGATAAAGCTAAAAAGAAAGATAAAAAAGTTGTCTCAGACTCCGAGAGAGCAAGACTTAGAGATTTTTACCTTTGGCTGGAGAGCTCTCGGCCAAAGGACATCAATGTGGTTTCAAGATGCCAGCACAGTGCACTGGCATCCCAAGCTACAAGAGGCTCAGAAGCTCAAGTAGGCAAAAATGAATCTTGCCTCTAAAATTGGGTCAAGGCATGTTAGACCGAGTAATCAAACAGAAAGTCAAAATCTAAGGAAAACCACAAGAGGAGCCTAAAGGGAGATTACCTTTTATCATGCATTCAAATCTATTCTCCAAGCTTGAATTCATAACTTGCACACCAAAGATCAAGAGGAAAAGGTTGGGGGATTGTATAGGGGTCTGCCTCAATCAGATGCCCATTTTGGTATTCCCACCTCCACGGATAGCCAGGTTTGAAAAAGAGTGTAAATGAAATAAATGAAGTGTGTGGTGAAAGAAAAACCCACTTTGGAGTAGAGAACGCACCACAAAGTAGTAAATGGACAAGTAAGAAAGAGTGATAGGGATAGAGAACATTACCCACAAGTCAAGACCCTCTCCAAAGCACACAAACACACCACTATGTGCTTGTTCGAGAGCTATAGTTGCCTGGAGAGCTGCAACTACTGGAGGGACCTTAGTCTGGCAAGGCTTCACCTATAGAAGTGATTTTATTCAAGGATCAAGCTTACCCAAGACTAGAGAAATTAGTAGTAGTTCTTCAACTAAAACCTAACCGCCATGACACATGTTGTAAGGGTTAGGATTCTAGATTCGTTGTTTCAAACTCAGAAAACCACCAAGACACTAGCATGTCGCGTGGACGTCTATGCTCCACACAAGTGTCCAAAGCCTATTTTTTTGGGAAATTCCTTATCAGGCTTCTATTGTTTCACCATGTGTCCTTATGGAGTTAGAATCATGAAATTCTCACTCATGAGATTTTACCATTAATGTTTCTAAGGTGTCATAAATGCTAGGCAAGATGCAAAAATGTGGAATTGCCTCTAGGTGCAATTCTATGACATTACAATACTGTTATGCACGTTACACTCCTACACCACATGGAAGGCTGAATATCACAACATATACTCTTGAATCTTAGTTATATTTACATGTAGGGTTGCGAATTTACTTGCAGTCTTTATGCCTGCTTGGAGGTTCATCTACATGTAGGGTTTTTCGACCTGCATTGTCTTACATCATGGTTGATAGGAGATTTTATACCTTTCTATCTTTCCTCATTCTCTCCATTAGTGATTCATTTTTTTCAACAAATGCAACAAACATGTTATCATTTTGGTGTTGCTGGTACCAGTGGATGCACTTTTTTTTTTAAATACAAGGTTTTCATCAAATTTTTTGGTTGCCCTCTAACCTTTCCTCTCCTTTAACAAATACACATGCACCACAACCAATGTATCTTCCCAAAATAATACATCTGTTGTTGCAATTATAGAAGTAATTACATATTTTTATGCACGTTACACTCCTATGCCACATACGAAGTTGTAGGTTGAACCACTCATAATGTGGTTCAACTTCCACTTGTTTATTTCATGAATTTATAGATGTTCTTTTGCTCATGTTAAGGAATGAAAAATGGAAGGTTGAATATTGCAACATGCCTCCTTAGGTAAAAGAGGTTTGTACACCCCATATGCTCTAAAATATTAGTTATATTTACATGCGGCATTATGAATTTACTTACAATCTTTATGTCTACTTGGAGGTTCTTCTACACACTATGTTTTCCAACCTGCATTGGCTTACATCATGGTTGATATGAAATTTTACACCTTTCTACCTTTCCTCACTCTCACCATGACTGATTCATTTTTTTGTCAACAAATGTAAAAAATGTGTTATCATTTTGGTGTTGCTGGCAACAATGGATGCACTTTTCTCTTACATACAAGGTTGTCATCAAAGGTTTTGGTTTCCCTCTAAGCCTTCCTCTCCTTTAACACATACAAATGCACCAAAACCAATGTATCTTCCCAAAATAATACATTTTTTGTTGCAATTGTATAAGTAATTACATACTATTATGCACATTACACTCCTACACCACATATAAAGTTGCAGGTTGAGCCACTCATCATATGGTTCAATCTTCACTTGTTGATTTCATGAATTGCTAGATGTGATTTTGCTCCTCATGTTAAGTCATACCAAATAGAAGGTTGAATATCACAACATGTCTCCTCAGGTAAAAGAGGTTTGTACACCCCATATACTCTAAAATCTTAGCTATATTTACATGTGGGGTTGTGAATTTACTTGTGGTCTTTATGTCAGTTTCGAGGTTCACCTACACGTTGTGTTTTCTAACATGCATTGTCTTACATCATGGTTGATAGGATATTTTACACCTTTCTGCCCTTCCTCATTCTCTCAATTACTAATTAATTTTTTTGTCAATAGATGCAACAAACTTGGTATCATTTTGGCATTGTTGGCAGTAATGGATGCAATTTTTTTTTACATACACAATTGTCATCAAAGGTTTTTGTTGCCCTCTAACCCTTCATCTCATTTAACACATACACATGAACCAAAACCAACATATCTTCTCAAAATAATACATCTATTGCTGTAATTGTAGAAGTAATTACACACTATTATGCATGTTACACTCCTACGCCACATACAAAGTCACAGGTTGAACCACTCATTGTGTGGTTCAACCGTCACTTGTTTATTTCATGAATTAATAGATGTGCTTTTTATCCTCATGTTAAGTCACACCAAATGGAAGGTTGAATATCACAACACGCCTCCTCAAGTAAAAGAGGTTTGTGTGCCCCATATACTTTTAAATCTTAGTTATATTTACATGCACAGTTGCAAATTTACTTGCAGTCTTTATGTCCACTTGGATGTTCATCTACATGTAGTGTTTTCCAACCTACATTGTCTTACATCATGGTTGATAGGACATTTTACACCTTTTTTCCTTCTTTCATTCTCTCCTTACTAATTCATTTTTTTCAATAGATGCAACAAACATGTTATCATTTTGGCATTATTGGCAATAATGGATGCACTTTTTTTTTACATTCAAGGTTTTCATCAAACATTTTGGCTGTCCTCTAACCTTTCCTCTCCTTTAACACATACACACACACCACAACCAACCTATCTTCCCAAAATAATACAACTTTTGTGGCAATTGTAGAGGTAATTACATACTATTATGCACATTACACTCCTATGCCACATATGAAGTTGCAGGTTGAACCACTCATCATGTGGTTCAACCTTCACTTGTTTATTTTATGAATTACTAGATGTAATTTTTCTCCTCATGTTAAGTCATGCCAAACAAAAGGCTAAATATCACAACATGCCTCCTTAAGTAAAAGAGGTTTGTACACCCCATATACTTTAAAATCTTAGTTATATTTACATGCGGGGTTGTGAATTTACTTGTGGTCTTTATGTCTGCTTGGAGGTTCAACTACATGTGTTTTCCAACCTACATTGGCTTACATCATGGTTGATAGGACATTTTACAACTTTCTACCTTTCCTCATTCTCTCCATTGCTAATTCATTTTTTTTTCAATAGATGCAACAAACTTGTTATCATTTTGGTGTTGCTGGCAGCAATGGATGCACTTTTTTTTACATACAAGGTTGCCATCAAAGGTTTTGGTTGTAATATGTTGAGATAGATAGTCCAATTTACAACCTGCATTTGTGTTATATTTTATGTGTAGCTTGAATCAATCTATCACCTTTAATTTTCCTCAGTTGAAGTTGGCAACCTCCTATTGGTTTCACGTTGGTGGCAATAATGCAAGAAAATTTTATTTATGTTCAACAAATAACTTATTTCTTTTTCTTGATACAATCCACTCTAATTTTAAATTTTCATCCAATTTTGTCCTTTTATAGAATGGGGAGAGGTTTGAAATGGAAGAAGAAAGATGATTTGGAGGTGCAAGATGTACAGGATGGATGGTCTCCTTTTCTCTCTTTCAATTTGCATTGGACTCCTATTCACATTGAGAAGGATGGGGTTCTTGACCTTGTCACAAAAATTCCTCATACGAGACTTGATGATTGCATTCACAACGAAACAACCATTGAAGGTTTTGAAACTAAATTTCTACTCAAGAAAAGAAGACAATTTACCATCATGTGTCCCATCAAAAATAAAAATTATGGCAAAACAATTTGGTATCATAGGTTTGTATCTTTCAACATTCATTTGTATGGTCCAATGATATTTTACTCTCTCTTGCTTCAAGATGATGAGATGATTCCTTCTTCACAACTACTAGTGTCAATATGGTCCTACAGACCTCACAGACTAGCCTCCATTAGAGAAGAAAAAATAGAAAACGTTTATACAAATGCGAGCTTGTCAATGCCAATTCATTGTAAAGGTTATGCATGGTAGACCCGATGTTTCCTATCTTCTCTACAAAGAAATTTTCCACATTGATAAAAAAGGTGAATTTTTCCATGGCATTGGAAACATAAGTGGAGATAGGAATTCTATGTTTGTCACTAAGCTATCCGTAGAATGAAAAAGCTATATTGAAATCCTTTTGCTCATGGACATGAGTGTCAATGCAATAATGGATAGACACATCAACGATCCTTTCTTCTCTACCATGATGTTAAAGAGAGATCAATTCCTTATAAGAAAGGATGTAATGAATGCTTGATGAAAGGTGCATTCTATTCATGCACAAAAACACAAACTCGATTTGAAAAGTATCATAATGTGGAATGGAGAGGAATTTTAAAAATTCTTCTACTTTCAATGGCCCCATGGGAATGATACACCTTTCACTATCGGGGTTCAGACTCCATGGATACTAGATAGGATGGTTCACCACTCACATAATTCAGTCATCTTGATGGATTCCACATTTTCCACTAACAAATATGAGGTGAGGCCTTACAAACATTAAGAAATAATTCATCTTTTCAACGATCTTACTGGAAATAAACATAACAATGCTCACACTAACTTGTTGTTTCTACAATTTCCACTTTATACTTTTCTCTTTTTTGATGAGCAATAGAGTGGTGTGCCCATTGCATGGGTATTCTCCTCATGAAACAAGATTGAGGACATCTCTGTGTGGCTACATGAATTGCATGTCCGTGGAAGAAGATCCAGACCTGACTAGAGAATCAATGCATTTTTGACCAATGATGCGATTGCAAAAATTCAAGCCATATATTATGTGCATCTCTTTGTTCATTTACATAACTTTCTCATTTGCTATTTATTTTCAATGCCACTTTGTCATGTAGATGAGCAGTAAACGATATTATTATTTTTTGTCTATTAAGGCTCTCTTTTGATGCCGTGTGCTTCTATACATTTGGCTTGTTAAAATGGCTTGGATGAAGAATGTATATAAGTACCTAGCTAATGAAAGGGAAATGGAAATATTCCACAAACTTGGAACGATCATGATGGAAATCAGTGATAGTGAAGACAACATCACTCAACTATTGAACTCTTTCTTCATGGAGTTCAATGATCAACCCCAATTTTTAGAGTACTTCAAGAAAATCTAGTGTGAAGGAGAAGGTTAAATTGGTGAGTTGATAATTTATGTCACCTCGTTGGATTTGCACCATTCACATTCTTTGATGTTACCTCTAATACATTGTGGTTTACTTGACTATTGGATATTTTTTTCACAGACATGTTGGTAAAAAATTGCAGATTATTCCCACATGCCAACTAGGATACAAATGCAACCATTGAGTCATACCATTCCATGCTCAAAACTCGGTACTTATGTGATCATTCTAAAATATGCACTAGGAAAATGCACTATTTGTTTTACGCACTTGTGTATAAAATGGAACTATTCTATAGGCAAAAGGAAAAGTTGCAACATTATGTTTTTTTATGAACTATAAGTTTTCAAATATGTAATCTAGTTTGGAGTGGGCCAAGGAAATGCTAGACAATTATTGTTCTAGATGAAACACATCTTGGATGGTACTGGGTGAAAAGTTAAAGTAGATACAATCACTATCTTGTTCAAAAATTTGGTGAGCACATTTTTGTTTGCGAGTTCCCTTGGAGTTTGTAGGGGAACAATTGCAAACATGTCCTTAAGGTTGTTAACTTGATTAAAAGATCATCTACCATTGAAGGGGTGGTCCACGGTAAGTGAATTTCAATTCAAAGTGTGTTAGTTTATGGGAAACAAATTTGTTTTGCATTTTCTACTACCTAATAGAAGTTTTTTTTGTGTGGTCATATAAATGAGGGAGGTCAACCAATTGATAGAGGGACATATTTGAACGAGACATTATCATAGGGGGACATCAAAGAAAACAATCCTTATATTCTCACCCCTACACAAGCTCCTTTTGTCACTCATGTATATGATGAAAATTTGTAGGAAATGTGTATTTGGAATGACACAAATGAAATCTTGAAGAAAATGATGTGTACACTACCATAGTGTCTAGAACAAGTAAAATCATATGCACAGTGCATCGAGAGGTTTCTATAGGACCTACAACAATCAAATGCATAGTTGTTTGAATTCATTCCCAATATTGATGAAGTTAAAACTAGAACTATTCACATGTGTCCATGGTTTAGTGCAAGCAGGGATCATCCTCAACGTGCAATCCATCATACAAAGCATGCTACACAACAGTCAAATCACCAAACTCCTTAGTGTCTCCTTTCCCTTTTCCATGAATAATAGCTTCAATATGAATGTCAATATGCAATGTGAGACTTTAGGTGCAACTTCTATGGATGGGGCAAAGGATAGAACATCTAATATGGGTGACTATGTGAAAACCCATTTCAATTTCTATATTGTAATAGGAAATGGTATTGCAGATTTCTTTTCCAGTATGTTCTTCTACCATGTCATAAACTTTCTAATTTCCTTTTTTGTCTTTTTTGTTCACTTCAACATTCTAATATGGGGAAAGGAGTCCTCACCCATGATTTTCTTTCACAAGTGTAAATCCAATGGAAGGTATGGTTCCAATTTAACAACTATGTGTAGGTAAGTCCAATTTTTTGGTATGACATTATGAAATACCATGCTTTCTTATAAAATTTTGGCTACGATGAAAAGATGATGTTGAACAACATGCATTGACTCTGCTTCTTCGTCAAGAGTTACTAAGGAGTGTAGAAGCATACATTAGTGAACCTCAGTCTGTAGGTAAGCATGTCGTCTTTTCTAAAAGTCATTCACATAAATTATCTATAATTTTGACATTGGAATTTAATGTCTCCACCCAACTCATTTTGTTTTTGTTCACTTCTTTTCAAGTGATTTTACAACAGATTCCTTTTTTATTTCATGCATTCTAGTACCTACTTCTCTAGTTGTGCATTTTCATTTTCCCATTGCACATATTGCATGCAGTCCTTCCTCAACCCGTGAAGAGAAAGAAGAATCTATTTCTAGACAGAACTTTATCTCTTTCACATTGCTCGCTTCTTTTCAAGTGTTTTCATAGGAGTTCCCTTCTTCATTTAAGGCATTCTAGTACATGTTTCTCCACTTGTACATTTCCATATGTCCATTGCATAAAAAAATGATCACATTATTTGTAGTGTTGGAAAAAACACTATCCCATGTTAGTTGGTTCATTCTGAAATGTTTTTGTATCGTTGCGACCAAGAATGTTATGAAGTCCACTTTCAAAATGTTTTGGTACAATAAAAATTCCATTTAACTTTTTTCATCTAATTGGAACAAATAAAATGCTCACATTGTTTGTTGTTGGAAAATACACAATCCAAATGTTAGTTAGTTCATTGTGAAAAAATTTGTTTTATTATGACCAATACTATAATCAAGTCCACTTTCAATTTTTTGAGAAATTGTTTGGTACAATAAAAAATGGAATTTCACATTCTCAATCCGATTGGAACAAATAAAATGGTCATAGTTTTTATATTGTTGGAAACACACTGTCCCATGTTAGTTGTTTTCCTTATGAAAAGTTTTGTTTCATTACCACTGAGAACATAATGAAGACCAATTTCAATTTTTTGAACATCTCTTTGCTACAGTGAAAATGGAATTTCACATTCTTCATCTAATTGGAACAAATAAAGTGGTCACATTGTTTGAATTGTTAGAAAACACACTGTCCCATGACAGTTAATTCGTTATGAGAAGTTTTGTTTCACTTTTATTTTTTTTAAAAACTGTTTCCTACAATCCAAATGTCCTTTCAATTTCTTCATCTAATTGTAACAAATAAAATTCTCACATTATTTGCCATGTTTGAAAATACACTATCCCTTGTCAGCTATTTCACCATGAAAATGTTTATGTTTCGTACAGTCGAAGAATGTAATAAAGTCAAAATTTAGAGTGTCTTTCTAATTAGAGAATGCATTTGTGTCTTCATTACATAAAGTTCTTCCCAGAAGTTTTTCACTTGTAGCTTCTTCAATACATGCGCTTTGTAACCACTTTTTGGTGAGCATTGAGAGTGTCTTTCTAATTAGATAATGCACTTGTATCTTCTAATTTTTTTCTTTCATTTCAAGAATTTTAGTACCTATTTCTCTAGTTGTGCATTATCATTTGTGCATTTGAAATACTGCACATGTTTCTTCCTTAAGTTTCGAAGAATAGGTAGAATATCTTCAATTAAAACATTATCTATATCTTCCACTTTGCTCACTTCTTTTGTAGTGTTTTCGTTGCAGATCCCCTTTTAATTTCAAAATTTTTAGTACATGTTGCTGCACTCTTCCATTGCCATTTTTCCATTGCACAAAAAAAATTCTCACATTATTTGCACTATTGGAAAACACACTGTCCCATATTGTCACTTTATCTACACATATTGCACATGCACGACATTTCAATATTTTATGTAGCTTTGCAACCACTTTTTGGTCAACATTGAGAGTGTCTTTCTAATTAGATAATTGAGTTGTATCTTCTGAAAAATTTATTTTGTCTTTCATTTCAAGCATTTTAGTACTTGTTGCTCCAGTCATGCATTGCCATTTTCCCATTTGACATACTGCACATGCTGCTTCCTTAAGTTCTAAATAACAGGTAGAATCTCTTTAGTCAAAACATTATCTATATCTTCCACTTTGATTGCTTCTTTTCTAATGTTTTCATTGCAGATCCCCTTTTCATTTCAAGATTTGTAGTACATGTTGCTACACTCTTGCATTTCCATTTGTCCATTGCACAAAAAAAAAATCTCACATTATTCACACTATTGGAAAATACACTATCCCATATTGTCACTTTATTTGGACATATTGTACATGCATGAAATTTCAATACTATTATGTAGCTTTGCAACTGCTTTTTGTTCAGCATTGAGAGTGTATTTCTAATGAGATAATGCAATTTTATCTTTTGGAAATTTTATTTTGTCTTTCATTTCAGGCATTTTACTATCTATTGCTCTAGTTGTATAGAAGATGTCACATAGTTCACAAGCATGGGTGTCTAGTTGATTGACCAAATACCACTCATATCTTCCATGTAATATTATTTCTTGCATAGAGGAATTGAGTCTCCCGTACAAGTTGTGGGAAAAGATGTTAAGGAGAATTGATAGAAAAGGGCCAAACTGCACTGATGTCAACTATCATAATTATGTTGATTTCTTTAACTGCATATTTGGTGTACAAGAAAAAATGGGCATGGATGTTCAATATTACAATCTAGAAATAGAGATTGTAAATTTATGTATTTGCAAGCACAATATTCCATATGAGCTGAGAATGATGTTTATGAGATTACTTAAGGGGGAATATTTAATTATTAATCGCATGGGTCCTGTGGAGGAATGGTTGCTGGATGTGTTCAAATTCAACCACATTGTCAGGTTCGAGATTCATCGTGTTAGTCCATCATTCAGGTTGATACATGCATATTATGGGGTGCCTATGTTGTATGCTGTCAATTCTATCTTAATAATCAGAGTGCACCAAATCCTTCTGGATGTTGAGAAAACAAAAATTATACCTATTTGTAAATGGTTGACGTAGTTGTTAGTATTAGCACTATTAAATGTGGCTTGTAATTTTCTTCGAAATCTATAATAGTAACTCAAAATGTTTTTACATTTGACTGTGTGATGTGAATTACTTATCTTAGATCAAATTTGAAAAAATCTCAAAATATTGTTTACCATCCCTTAGTATGTATTACAACATTGCTTACAATTCCTTGGATGCTTAGATGGACAAGTATTGCAACATTACTCAATATAATACTGATCACCTAAACTTTATATATAGAAGTGGAAGTCATAGTTTTAAATCTTGTGTAAGAGTTTTGTAACTATATAACTTCCATGCATGCAAATTTTACCTTCAACACATTTTTGTTAGTTAGAGCTCGCATTTGAAGAATCTTAGATCTATATTTAGAATTTAAGTATTGTTTGATCACTATTGTTAGATTAGATTGTGTTAAATTTTTTTATCAACATTTCAGATGACAATCTGTAAACTTTAATCAGAATACAAGAGAGTTGTAGGAGAATGGCATTCTTGGAGCAGCCCTTTCTTTTCAATTCCTCCTATAATTTATAACTAAATCTATGGTTTTCTTCAAAGGAGGATATACACAAGGTAAATTTCCCAGTGTCCTTTCTTGGCATCATATTTTGCTAGATTCCATGAAATAAATTCATGTCGAATACAGTCAGAGAGTTGAAATTCATTGGTTTGTAGAATATTTTGTCAAAGAAATGAAATAATGAATAGCCATAAATTTATGAGTAGTACATCTCAGGCAACGTTAATAGGTGAATAATCCAAAAAACACATCTAGGTGAATACTTGTGTTTTTCAGCTTCGCATACTGGGCTAGTGTCAAAATCTACCAATGTTGTCAAAAAAAATCCTTTTTCCTTTGAAAATGGGTAGACATCAATGTTGAACTTTATATGTCCATTAGTTATGTCCACAAGATTTTGTGAATATCCTTTGAACAACATAATTGAATAGTTTCAGTTACACATGGTTGAAATTTTTTGGACATGTTTTGTTTTCTATGGAATTTATATAAGGTCTTTACATGTTTCTATATGATGTCAATATTCTAATTTCTATATATGTAGGCTTTACAGTAAAAACTAGGTAACATGGCTACCTGGCTTTGGCAATATAGCACAACCAATTGAAAGTGAAAACATTATTGATAAAATGGCCACTACCAAGCACTTCAAGCAAGGTCAAGTTGAATATTTCTATCAGTTTTGCTAAGTTTAAGAGGATTTGTGGAAGCTTTCTCAAGTCTATTATTGCTTGCATGGTTTACACCATCAGTGCTGTCATTGAACAAGAATTGAGAAGTGAGTCACAACCCTGTGTGTTTTCCATCCTATAACTTTTTTGTGCATTTTTTATTCCAAATGTATTATGATATTGAAATGGAATGTTTGTTGCAAGTAAGCATTGTTATAAAATATGAAGGTCAAGTTGAATATTTCAACACTTTACTGTTATAAAATATGAAGGTCAAGTTGAATATTTCTATAATACTATTATAAAATATGAACATCAATGCATTTTTTCTATAGTATGCATAACAAAAAGTGTTATCATTGAACAAGAATTGAGAAGTGAGTCACAAACCTGTGTGTTTTCCATCCTGCAACGTTTTTGTACATCTTGTGTTCCAAATGTATTACAATATTGATATGGAATGTTTGCTACAAGTAAGGTTGTTATAAAATATGAACATGAAATTCAATACATCGTGTTGTTACAGTTTGCATAACAAAAAGTGCTATCATTAAACAAGAATTGAGAAGTGAGTCACAACCCTGTGTGTTTTCCATCCTACAAATTTTTTGTGCATCTTCTATTCCAAACATATTAGGATATTGAAATGAAATGTTTACTGCAAATAATGGTTGTTATAAAACATGAAGGTGAACTTCAATACATTGTGTTGTTACAATCTGCATAATAGAAAGTGTTGTCATTGAATAAGAATTGAGAAGTGAGTCACAATCCTGTGTGTTTTCCATCCTACAAATTTTTTGTGCATCTTGTGTTCTAAATGTATTAAAATATTGAAATGGAATGTTTGCTACAAGTAAGAATTGTTATAAAATATGAAGGTGAACTTCAATACATTGTTTTGTTACAGTTTGCATAAAAAAAAAAGTTTTCATTGAACAAGAATTGAGAAATGAGTCACAACCCTATGTGTTTCCATCTTGCAAATTTTTTGTTCATCTTGTGTTCCAAACGTATTACAGTATTGAAATGGAATGTTTGCTGAAAGTAAGGGTTGTTATAAAATATGAAGATGAACTTCAATACACTCTTTTGTTATAGTCTCTAGAACATAAAGTGCTCATTGCATGTGCTTACGTTGGTAAGTAAGTTGACATAAATAATAAGACTTGAGGTGGCATTCCCTACCATTATTTGATGCCATTTGATATTATTTGAAACAATAATATTGTCCAACACTACAATAAATACATCTATACTATATATTTTTCTCCATATGTACCTAATGCACCTAATGCATCATCATCATGATCCATTATATCATCCTACATAATTCTAGTGTTAATAAAAGTAAGTTTCTCTTTTGACATGAAGCTAATTTGACAACATATATCATTCATCCATTTTAACCATATCCCATATCCCTTTCCTTCATCTATCCTCTTTCTACTCAAATAATGTGTTATGTTAGTTACATTACATCCCTGTAAGATACCGTAATAAAAAATATACAACCATGCAATATAGAATCATACATTTTTGGAGCCCACGAAACAAAAAAGTTTTTATAATGAACTAACTGACATAGGATAGTGTGTTTTCCAACACTGCAAGAAATGCAAGCATTTTATTTGTTCCAATCACAAGAAAAAAAGAAATATGTCATTTCCACTCCACCAAACAGTTGTTCTAAAAATTCAAAGTGGACTTCATTTCATTTTGGAAGCATACAAAATAAAGACTTTTCATAAGCAAATAACTAATAGGGGATAGTGAGTTCTCCAAGACTGCAAACAATGCAAGCATTTTATTTGTTCCAAACACATGAATTAAGGAAATATACCATCTCCAATCTACCAGATAATTGTTCTAAAAATTGAAATTGGATTTCATTACATTCTGGGTCTAATGAAACAAATACTTCTCATAAGGAAATAATTGACATTGTGCTTTCCAACACTACAAATAATGCTAGCATTTAATTTGTTCCAATGACATGAAAAAATAAATACATCATTTTCACTCTATGAAATTCTAAAAATTGAAAGTGGACTTCATTACATTCTTGGTCATAATGAAACAATTACTTTTCATAAGGAAATAACTAACAGGGGACATTGTGTTTTCCAACACTGCAAGCAATGCAAGAATTTTGTGTTCTAATCACATGAAAAAAGGAAATATGCCATTTCCACTCTACCAAATAGTTGTTATAAAATTTCAAAGTGGACTTCATTTAATTTTGGGAGCGTATGAAATAGACTTTTCATAAGAAAATAACTGGTAGGGGACAGTGTGTTTTCCAACACTGCAAAGAATGCAAGCATTTTATTTGTTCCAATCACATGCAAAAAAAGAAATATGCCATCTCCACTCTACCAAAAATTTATTCTAAAAATTAAAAGTGGACTTCATTACATTCTTGGTCATAATGAAACAAATACTTATCATAAGAAAATAACTGACAGGGGATAGTGTGTATTCCTACACTACAAACAATGCTAGCATTTAACTTGTTCCAATGACATGAAAAAAGGAAATATTCCATTTTCACTCTATGAAATACTTGTTCTAAAAATTGAAAGTGGACTTCATTACATTCTTTCTCATAATGAAACAATTACTTTTCATAAGGAAATAACTGACAGGGGACAATGTGTTTTCCAACACTACAAGCAATGCAAGCATTTTATGTGTTCCAATCAGATGGAAAAAAGAAATGCCATTTTTAGTGTACCAAATAGTTGTTCTAAAAATTGAAAGTGGACTTCATTACATTCGTGATCATAAACCAAACAAAACTTTTCATAAGGAAATGATAGATAGGGGACAATGTGTTTTCCAATACTACAAACAATTTTACCATTTTATCCCTTCCATTCAGATGGAAAAAGGGAAATGCCATTTTTACTGTATGAGACAATTGTTCTAAGATTTGGAAGTAGACTTCATTAGATTTTTGGTCATAAGGAAACAATAACTTTTCATAACAAAATAACTGACATGGGAAAGTGTGTTTTCCAACAATGAAAATAGTTGCCCACGTAGGTACATACATATACATATACATAACATTTATTGCTATACTCTATTCAATACCATGTATGCAATTAGTGTATTTAATACCATTGACTGCTATATTCATTTTTTTTGAGGTCAAATGATTTACATGTCAACTTATCTTTTTTATTTATAAGAAAAATACCATAAATAGTAACACTTGAGCTAGAATTTCCTACCATTATTTCACATTGTTGATAATGTAATTATACAGGGATATGAAAAGTTTGATATCAAATGGATAACAACATGGTGTTCAAACATATGAAAATAGTGTCTCCACACCATAATTGTTCAATAATCAAATAATTATAGAGGGCCATGAAAAATATGATATCAAATGTATAATAACATAGTGTTCAAACATATGAAAATAGTATATCTCTACACCATAATTATTCAAAAATAAAATAATGACACCCACAATGCACAGTGAGCCTGTCTCATCATATCCTACACTGCCTATTCTTTGCAATTGAGTTCATTCTTGCGTAATATAGGGCATGTTTCTTTGGGTTGTTGTGTATTTTGGGAGGGGTGATTCCAATTCCATGAACCCTCGTAGATGTTGAATGTGAAATAAAATATTCTAGAGAGGCTATGCTTTGTCGTTGGTACTTTGAACACCTTCAGCCTATAAAAAAAAAATTGAAAAATCAACTTATGGATGGAAACAAATATAATTTAGTATGATATATATAGCAACATATCATTTATATGTGCCTCTAGAAGATAATGCTTCAAGTCAGAGAGCTTCCATACCACGAAGCTTCCCGCACACTCTTTGATGGTCTCAATGCTAGGACATGAAAAAGGCACTGCACAGTTACCAACAATGGCCTCAACAATGCTGACTCTCACACAATTTTGTGGGTGCATAAAGTTGTGGGTTGAACCATTTCTTTTGAAAGCATGTACAATTCCTTTGGCAACCAGCTTATGTTGCCTCCAAATATCAACATGATCACCGATCTTAAAAGTGATTCCCTTGAACTCTATCATCTATTCATCAACAAGATTTGGCTGTAATGGAAACGTCATTGACATCAATCAAAATTCAAGACATATTAAAGGATTCATAAAGACATTAGAACAAAAGAATGGAATTTTGTTGGCTCTGTAACATATATAGATGGAACTTTGTTTCTCTCTCGATCCCCATTTCCATCTCCCCCTTGCAAGCCAACACTCTTCTTGTCCCCATGTCCATCTTTATTACCCTCTTTCACTTGCAAGTTAGTGCTCTCCCTGTCCCCATGTCTATCTCTATTACCATGTCCCACTTGTAAGACAGTTCTCTCACCACCCCCATATCCATTTCTATTACCCTATCCCACTTGTAGGCTAGTGCTCTCCCCATCCCCATGTCCATCTCTATTACCCTATATCCCACTTGCAGGCTAGTGCTCTCCCCATCCTCATGTCCATCTTTATTTCCCTACCCCACTTGTAGGCTAGTTCTCTCCCCATCTACATACCCATCTCTATTAGCCTCTCCCATTTCAATAACAACCACATGGCCAATTAGATCAAGAACAATACGATTGTTCATCCTTTCCCTGTAATAGTAGGAATTCAAGTGTCACATCAAATTTAGATGCATGCAATAAATTCACTGAAATAATCAAAACTAACATTAAATAAAAGAATTAGAACTCACCATTTCTTCTAGTTTCTCCATGTCAAGGCACCTTGAAAATTTTGATAGTGTACACTCCCGCTTCTTCTTCTTCTTCTCAATGTTAGATGGCAGGTTGGGAGGAACAACCTCATCTTATTATTTAATGGGCATTGCTTCATCTTCCAAATTAATAGTACCCTATTTGAGGGAAACACTTTGTTGTTCATTGTTGCCCTGTAATATCAGCAATTGAAATGTCACATGAAATTCAGGGGCATGCCACCAATTCATTAAAATAATAAAAAAAAACATTAAATAAAAGATTTTGAAATCACTATTTGTTTTTGTTTCTTCTTGAGAAGGCAAGAGGAAATCTTTGACCATGTATGCTCCTTCTTCTTCTTCTCAATGTCAGACAATAGGTTGGGAGGAACATCATCTTGTTCTTCCATTGGCACGGCTTCATCTTCCAAATCAACAATACCTTGTTCGAGGGCAACACTTCATTGTTCATTATTGCCCTCTAATAGAATGAATTGAAACATCACATCAAATTTAGAAGCACGCAACCAATTAATTAAAATAATCAAAACAAACATTAAATATAAGATTTAAAAATCATCGTTTGTTCTCGTTTCTTCTTGTGAGGGCATGAGGAAACTTTAAATGTATACACTCCTTCTTCTTCTTCTAAATGTTAGACAATGGGTTGGGAGGAACAACATCATCTTGTGCTTTCATGGGCACTGCTTCATCTTCCAAATCAACAATAACCTACTCGAGGACAACACTTCATTGTTCATACTTGTTGTGTAATAGAAAGAATTGAAACACCACATCAAATTTAGATGCATACAAACAATTCATTCAAATAATAAAAAAAAAAATTAAACAGAAGATTTTTAGATCACCATTTGTTCTTGTTTCTTCTTGTGAGGTGCCTTGAAACTTTTGACTATCTACAATGCTTCTTCTAAATGTTAGACATTGAGTTGGGAGGAACAACATCATCTTGGGCTTTCATGGGCACAACTTCCTCTACCAAATGAATGCTATTTTGTTGGGTGGCAAGAACTGCTTCTCAACCATCACCCTTTCATGTCATGTAAGTTAAAATTGAGTGAACCTTGTATGCATTAGAACATAACATATGAACCAACCAAAATTTATATTTAACAATTCAATTCGACATTACCATTCCCTCCTTTCTCTTTCTCTCTTGCAATTTTAATATTTTTTTCCTTCTCTGCTCTTGTTCTCCTCACTGTTGTATAACACCATTTGCTTCTTCACCTCATCCTTTTCTTCCTAAGAAAGTAGATAGAAGCTATGTTTCCCATACTTTATATAGACCCTTTCAATAACACACTTTTGCTAGAGATTTTGGCGTAGATTTAGTTGGTACTCCATATTTTCCACCTTATTTTGAAGGTACTCTTTCAATTTCTCAGGGGGAGGAGGGGGGTGTTTTGGTTCCCCCCTGACGCAGTTCAACCACACTTTGGTACCACAAGAATAGGAAGGTGGTGATGTTGAATCCTATGCATGTCGAACAATCTCCAGTCATGATATTTTCTCATACATTCTTCTACAATATAGTAATATACATATCTAGAATTCTCCACTTCTATTTTGTATTCAACAACAACTTGCACAAAAAATTTGGGAAATAAAATTGCTTAATATATTTGATATTAAAACAATTTGAATGCACAAAATATACACACAACCAAATGATGCAATAATTGAGTTATTATATCTACCTTCCCATCCATCACATCACCCCATGATTCATTGGGTCCCTCCCCATCCTTAGGGTCTCCCTTTGCACACTCTTCTTCATTGTCATGAACTAGGAAAGAGCGTGATGGTCTCCCTGATTAACGTCCTGAATCGAAGGAACGATATATTGTCAAAATCAGCATATTTGTAACATACAAGATATTTTCTAATTGAAATTGTAAAGCATTCTAATTGACGCATTGGAAGTAAAGGGAAATTATAAGTTCATAATCAATTACTAAACATTTCATTGCCTCAGCGTTCAAGATTTTCCTAAAATGAAGGTACTTCCTCTATACCATGGTTGTTGGCTACTTCTTGATGAAAACATTCCCACTTTCCAGTCAACATCATAACCACTTATGAGAGATTAACATTATACATTTGATTGCATCTTATAATTACTATATCTTACCTGCACGTTTGTGGAACACAACCATCTCAAAGAATATGCACCACTACACACCCTCTCAAGTGTGCCAACCACTTCAATGAAATTTGTCATTGTACGGAGCACTTTCCCTTTTACAACACACATCCCTGGTTTTCTATAAAATATAAAAAAGTTGCAAGTGTTACAGACAATTAAAGTTCCAAAATTTATTACACCATCTGCAGTAAGGAAGCATATCTTTTTTCAATCATAAAAGGAATTTGGAACACATATTTTACTCTACCTAAGACTTGTGATAAATTATGAAGGTGCCTTTCATTACATTATTTCTATCTAAATAAAAAGGGTTTTCAATACATTCCTACTATCAGAAAAATTGTAGGTAGGAAAAGAGATGGTGTTATGAAACCTATAACCCACATAGTGTTGTAAAACACTATACAAGTAACCCACTATGTTTTCCAACCTACAATTTTTTTGTGCATTTTTTTTTTTCAATCTCATGAAGATACTAAATTGTAATTTATACCATAACTAATAGTTGTAAATTTTGGAGGTGCCTTTCATTACATTCATATTGTCTAAATAACAAAATATTTTCAAGACATTCAAACTGTTATGTGAAATTTTAGGTTGGAAAATAGTGTATGTTATAAATCTTGCAATCCACATACTATTCTAAAACCCTTTACAAGTAACTACCCAATTGCTTACTTGACCCTCACATCAATTTGGTATGTTTTGTGATTGTCTTGAGAACATTTTTCTTTCTAGATAGCAATAATGCAATGAAATTGGAAAATATAGGGCATTAAGAAACCAACAACTGAATGTATCTTGCACTTGCAAGTCCTCCCCTTCCTCTCAAGTGTTTAGATTTAAACATGCATAATGAAACAATTGAAAACCCACATTGTGTTTTTTAATCTTCCATTATTTTGTGCATTTCTTGTTTCAATCTTACGAAGAAATTCAAATACAATTTATATTGTAACTAAGAGTTGTTATATATTTTGAAGGTGAACTTCATTACATTATTACTGTGTACTTCAAAAGGCTTCCAAGACATTCATACTATCAATATAATTCCAATTGGAGGATACATAAAATTATCCAAATTCACGTGAGGTCTAACCAACCAATTGGGTTCTTATTGTGTAAGTAACCAAAACATTGTCATTACATTCATATTGTCTATGTGTGTTGACCTTGTTGTTGCATGAAAATGCCAACCTCTTAATGCCCAATATAAGCATCAGATAAGATGCATGGTAGGTGGTTAGACCATATCATAAATCACATGAAAAATATTGATTGAGGGGTGGAAGTTCCAAGCTTCTAACAATCCCCTCTTCCCCGCCAGTGCAAACACATGATTGGAACCTGCAACCTAGCTCTGATACCAATTATAGTTAAACTCATCATCAAAACTAATAGTAACATCTACAAAAACATGACAACATCTCATGACAAATGGGAAACTTTGAAGCATACCTTTTTTATTTCCAAAATATAAACTTCTCTCCATCATAAATTGATGACACCTTTTGACATCATGGACCTCAATGGATCAGATTTTGGAAGAGGTGGTGATGTGTGCTGGAGAGAAGAGCTTGTTTTTAGAATATTGTAAAGTTGCTCCAAAGATGCCCAGTTGCCATGAAATATTGTATTATTTTTATAGAGGTCTTATCTAATGCTTGTATCAGACATTTTTAGGTCAAAATTTTTATACAACAACAAGGCCAACAATGTGTAATTGCAAGTTGGAAAAAACTAGGTGTTATTAAACTTGCAAACCAAATACCATTTTCAAACCCTTGACAAGTAACATCCCAATTCATTACTAACCCCTTAATTGAATTTGGATGCTTTTATATATCTCACACCTGCAGCTCCACCCCATGCTCTCAAACCTTCA
Organism: Sequoiadendron giganteum; assembly: GCA_007115665.2. Classification (NCBI taxonomy): domain Eukaryota; kingdom Viridiplantae; phylum Streptophyta; class Pinopsida; order Cupressales; family Cupressaceae; genus Sequoiadendron; species Sequoiadendron giganteum. Next base: position 655,484,341 of record CM021100.1, read on the forward strand.
AATTTCAACATGCAGAATGAAAGAACTCACAACGCAATGTTTTCCAACCTCCAATTATTTTCTGCAATACATTGTCCCATCATGTGGTGTATGTATTTTTGTATGTTATGATGCCTCTAACATGCATTCTTCTAGGGAGAATAACCATGTCAAATTGTAGGAAAAAATATAATCTCCCTACAAAATATAGTAAAATCAAGCTATTATCCAAGAAAAACCATGTCTTTGATATGATAACATAATCAGACATGTCTTATCCCTAAAGAAGGAAAATACATTATCATGTGTAATTCATGCAGTTTTAAAAGGAGATCACCTTCTGCAATTGTGATGAGGCTATTCTCCCTACAAAAATGCATGTCACATGCATAATAACAGTCATCATGTTTTAAAAATTATATTTTAGAATGGAAAAAGAGCCCAAAATGTCACATTCAAAAACATTATTTGTAAATAGCAAAAAGCCCAAACGAGGTCCCATTTTCGCTACCATTTTCCACACTGATTTTTTGCAGGTTGCTAGAGAGTAATGAGAAGGAGTTGTAGGAATTTAGAGGCTGAGGTAGTGTGGCCACCCTCAATACGAAAATGCATTTGATAGGCATGGGTAGCTAGCTAGCTAGCATGTATGTTTATTCACCAGCAATATATGTTATTTTTACATTCTGCCTAGGAACTGTGAAGAAATGAATGACTATTCATTGTAAAGATGGTTTTTCATTGATGAGAAAACAAAGGGTTTTCCTTGGGAAAAGGGGTTTTCATTTGAAAGGAAAAGTTTTTTATGTGTTTTTGTGTTAAGGGTTTTTAAATTTTGGTTTCCTCCCATCTACTGGTTTTGAAATTTTGTGATTACCGAATGAAGTAACTGACAACCCATTGTGGAAATATGAGTGGATTAACTGAATAACATTTAGATAAATCAGAAAACATGTAGAATATATGAGAGTTTTGTTTCATTATGCTCAAAGAATGTAATGAAGTCCACTTTCAAAATTTTGAAGAACTCTTTGCTACAGTCCAAATGTCATTTCACTTTCTTCATTTGATTGGAACAAAATGCCTTGATGGAAAAGAAGGTCCGACAGAAAAATCGCACCGACAAAAAGACTTGACGGTCGAACGTTAACTTTGACTTGTCATGGCTTGTCCCGTTGTCGGGAAAACATGTCAGCGTCGGTGATTTTTCAAAATGATATTTCAAAATGGACAAAAACACAAAAAAATGTGGCATTTAAAACCAATATTTATAAATAGAAAAATGAGGTCGCAAGAATGTAATGAAATTGGAAAAAAGTAGGTATTATGAGACCTAAAATGTATAGTGTTGTTATAGATTTTTTACAGTGTTGGAAAACACACTATCCCAAGTCAGTTATTTCATTATTAAGAGTTTTGTTTCATTATTATCCAAGAATGTAATTGTTGTCAATCATGATTGCACCCTTAGCCAAGATAAACCTAGCTATCATGTTGAAACATGGAAAATTCTCTCAAATTGTGGGTAATCTATGATGAGAGTGAGGCTCCGGAGTGGGTTGGTTCCCCTAGAAAATCACCTACTCTAAAAGAATTTTTGAGGATAGGGTTAGGAGGAAAACTGAAAAAATGAAATCCTAAAACCTAAGAATGATTCAACAGAATTTTAACTTGACTTTGATAATTTTACTCACAAATAATTATTCAAAACTTTAACCCTCACAAAATCACTTAACACATACCTTCCAATAGTGATTTGTATAAAGTTTCACAAAACTAAACACAAAACACAACCTGAACTATATGAAATTTTGTACACAAACTCACAATAATAAGACATAAAAGGATTTAGTATTTTGAATCACAATGACATCAGATTGATACTGCAAAATTGAGACAAAATCTGAGAAGGAAAGCTCTATTGTTTGTTGAAACTGAAGGAGTATCAACATCAAAATCCAAGTGCAAAATGTTTACAAAGCTCTCTGAAATGAGCAAGAGAGAAAGAAGCAATATCCTGAACTGAGAAAAATCAAAATTTTCTCCAACTTATATCTCCCAAGTGTCTCTAGTAGTGAGAATAGAAAAATTAGAGTGAACTACATCTCAAATTAACAACTTTGATCCATTTTCGAGCTCAAGGGAAAAGCCTCCAAAATAGTGCCCAAAACTGATCCAAACTGACTAAAAAAGATGGAAACTTTCTATCTACTGTAAGTTGATCCAAAATTCTCACAAAATCGAGTTCAAACTGACCCAAAGCTGAAAATAGAAGGTTTAGTTTGTCCATTCTTTTCCAATTTTTCCCAAGAACTCAAGTGCACCAATAAACTGAATTTTAATAATAATTAATTAAGCAATTTATAGGAACATTGCTTAATCAATATTTTACAGCTTTTGCAATTTCACAATTACAATATAGAAAGCTCCAATTACACTTGATTTGCTTCTAATTTTTACAAAGACACAAGGAATTATATGGTTTTATTTTGAATTTTTCCAAGTATAATATATCTCCATCTAGGCATTTAGATTTTCTCCAAAAATCAATAAAAAATAATAACTAAGACATAAAACCTAAACTATGATAATGCATAGGGATCCCTATAACTATATGATTTCTCTAAAATTATAAGAAAAATTAAAGGCATATAACTACATATGATTTTATCAAAAAATCATAGAGAGAAGCCAAGGTATAAATTAAAGAGACTAGGCTATATGATGCCCTTTCAAAATTAGGAAGATGATAATCTAGGCATGTGACCTAGGGAAATCAACATATGCAAAGGAACATTCTATAAGGTATTAGTGAAAGGAATTTTAATCTAAAACAATATGATAAAAATCACATAGTCAAATTAGGGTAAGAAAGAAACCCTAGACACAAAAGTCGAGCCCCCTAATTTTTGGCCTCATTTTTAGTTTGACATTTTGGAGAAAGCTCTGAATGCCACCACCATGCCTCTAGGATTTGATTTTCTGAGCTTAATTCTTCACCAGTTTTGCTATTTTGAGAGATTTTTCATGAATATTTCGAAGGGAAATTGCAGAGGGTAAGTCACCTTGCCTCAATCTTTAATATTGGCCTCCATTTTTTATGCATTATTATGATTTCAAGCCATGACTAAGACATATTCTCTAATGCATTTATCTTGTTTCTTCCTCTATTGACATTGTCTCCACCTTGGGCTACCATGGACGCCTCCATCTTGAGCTTTTGGAAGCCATATCTACAGGTTTTTTGGATGAGTTTCTTCAACAAAAAATTGGGTAAGTTATCCACCACTCAAGTCTTGCATTTCCCTCCTAAATAAGCTCGACTTGAGCTCATTTAAACAAAATAATGAACATTGTTGCATTTTGTGGAAGAAATGAAGGAATCTCTGTGTATTTTTTTATGGAGGCCATGACTTCATCATGCATTTTCTCTTGTTTTAGAATGTTTTATAAGCTTGCATAAGCTCGAACACCTTCTATTTTATTCTGTATTTGTGATTTCTCTGTGAAAATCCATGTGGGTTTGATTGTTTGTGGAGAAAAATGCATTCTATGGCCATGACCATGAGAACCCACAATGTATTTCATTATCTATATTTCTTTCTTTGTTTTGTGTAAAAATAGCTCTATTCGAGCTTGACCCAAAACAAGCAACAATTAAAACCTTGTGAAAAGAAGAGCTTCAACACTTCACTTCACCATTATCTAGGTTTAGAAACCCTTCATGGCTGCAACTACTCTTGCATTTATGGGTGAAGGCTTGCATTCTTTTCCTTTGTCTTGCATCTCCATTTTTTCAATAGGCACTGTGAAGCTTTACTACTATAGGTTGTAACTCTTTTGCATTCTAAAAATATACTCAAACCCACACTCCTTATCACTGCTACATCATTTTTAGGAGCGTATATAGGTGTAATGAAGCTTTCTTTTATGGGTGTGATGTCATAATTCTGAAACAAAGACTTGAATTGTGTGCTCCATTTTTCTTTAGTGATGTTGTTCCATATGCAAAATTGATATTTCTTATTCAAACTTGTATACTGATAGAAGATTTTAAAATATGTGATACCTTTATAATGATGTTTGAGGCTGCTCCAACTATTTTAGTTGGATTTTTTATTGTGAACCCTTTTTTTGTATGCTTGTTCACTATCCACTCCATGGTAATGCACTCCTTGCTGCCCCATTATTATGGTTGTGTAATGAATGCCTTTTGTCCATTATTTCACGTTAGCACCCATGTGAACCATGTATTCATTTTGTACTCCATATGAAAGCACTAGCTATCAGGTACCATGATGAGCATGTTCTGTGACAGATCTCATTTTGGCACCATCAAAAACAACATAATAAACAACACATTCTTTATTGTTCCCCAAATGTGAGCATTATTATGTATGTTTGTTCACTATCACATCCATGATAATGCACTCCTTGCTGCTCCATCAAACAAAATGACTTTGATTGCCTAGATTCTCTTACTATATGCATTACACATGATGAAAACAATAAGTATAATGTTATGATAGCAATGTATGATGCAAAATCATGATGCAAATGATGTATTTTCATTCAATTTCTTCTGCATTTTACTTAGGCATTTTGGATAATCCCATTGCTCATTTGTATTTTCCAATTCAAAGGGTTGTGCTATGCACTTTTTAATTGGTTTCTATGAATGATCAATGCTTGAGGCTCTTGTAGACACTTTATGAGTTACTCCTTCAGCTGAAGTGTTTGATTTGAGAAATTATGAATGTGTTTCCTTTCTCAAAACCGCTCTTGAATGTAAGGGGTAGCATGTTGGGATCAACCCTTGTGGGAGCCCATTTTTTCACCACATGCTATTATGTCTTCATAAATGGATCAACAACATGATTTATCCTATACCTACACAATGAACAAATATGTTAGATAAAAATAGTGAAGCTCAATGCTCCTATGATATTTTATTTTTTAGGCTTTCTTGCATACTTTTGATGTTTATTCCATCTAATTCAATACATCATAGGCAATACACTATATTTATATTGATAGAGAACATATTGAGATTCATATCAAGAGCTCTAACAACCTTTCTCTTCATGATGTAGGTTCACTCAAGATCAAGAGCAAGTATGGAGCAACTACAATGAAGACCAACATTGAGTATCAACATGCAATGATGGATATGTTTTTCATTATATGCTCATTTTCCTTTCTTAATCTTTAGTTGTATAGTGCATTTTTTATGATGTGTTGGCTTAGCTATTCCCATGACTTGTGTGGGACACTTGATCTCTCTTTTCTTTACAATGAATATGAAAAATACATTTTTTGCAATCTTGTCTAATTATGTATATATATCTCTTTCACAATGAATGAAAAATTTTAAAGTGTATAAATCATTGCAAAATGAATACAAGCAATGTTTTTATATCTCATGTAGTCAATTTTATGCTATAAAAAACTGAATGGAAAACTGAATGCTTTCTGTTATGAAAGACATTGCACTAAACAACTGAACTCTTTTCTTTTAAACTTCAAAATATGCAATGGTTTAAGGAAAGTAGAAATAAGTTCAAATCTCTTCACCTTAAAATGAACATAAGTTGTTTTTGCTCTACCAATTTAGCTATAGGTGAAAAATTGGCAAGAGTAATGAAGTCCACTTTCAATTTTTTTAACAACTCTTTGCTATAGTCCAAATGTCATTTCACTTTCCTCATCTGATTGGAACAAATAAAATATGTGTATTATTTGTAGTGTTGGAAAATATATTGTGTCCTCTACATTTAAATGTAAATGGTTGTCTCATAGTGGGTTGCTTTCTTATTAATAGGTACAATTTTGCAACATGGAATGTTACAAAATAGTATGATTGTCTTCAAAATCACACCTTCCATTGTTGTGTTTAAATTTTAGATGATTGAAAAAAAAGTGCACAAAATATTTGTAATTTGGAAAACACAATGTGGGGTTTTAGTTATTTGAGTCTCCTTGTTTAAATTTAAGGGGTTGTCTCACAATGGGTTTCTTGCTTCTTAACACGTACGATTTTGCAACATGGAATAATACAAAATAGTATGAATTTCTTCAAAAACACACCTTCTATTGTGTTTAAATTTCAAGTATATAACAAATTGCATGCTTCATAACACACTGAATTTGTCAACCTCCACATCACAACATACCCAAACCCTTCTGGTTTTTAAACCCGTATATGTAGGTGTGCATTACAAATAGAAAAAATACCAATTTATTTCCTTTATTGGCAATAATGAATAAATTTGTTGAAAGTGGTGAAAGTTGTGTAGTGCAACTTTTAACACAATGTGTTTTGAAGCATGCCTTTACTTATACCCAAGCTTTGTCTTGTAATGCAGATATAAAAACATATAGATGGGGTTCTATTTTATCAAATACCACATTTATCATTTAAGGGGGACTCTATTAATCGTTAATACATAATGTACTTCATAGTAAACACTTCATTCTATTTTATAAAAATTCATGTTGGAAAACCCTAGGTGTTAAGAAACAAGCAACCCAAATAGTGTTGTAAGAACCTCTACAACACTATTGGTTAGTACCCCTCACCTCGATTTGGTTAGTTTTCTCCTCCAACTCCTCCATGTGCACTCCAACCTTCATCTTTCAACGTGCAGACTAGAAACTCATTGTGTTTTCACCCTTCTTTCTCCAAACCAAAAACACACACGTTAGTCCACCTCCAATTTTCCTATGCTAGAAAAAATCTCTAAAAGAAGAACTTCAGTGGCATGCCATAGGACCCAATTTTATTGACCGACAGGAGGTGGGAAAACCAACATGATGGTGTCGTTAACTCCTACCTTCCACTTCCTAGATGTTTGGTCCTGTCTACCGGTTTCATCACTTTTATCCCCCATCTGGCTTGCCCCGCATTACACCATCTCATCATGTTATGTATGTTTCCATGTATGTTGTTATGTATGTTTTAATAATTTTTTGTATGTACATAGGTACGTCTTTTTGACATAAGCATCTACACAGTTGACAACACATTGTGTTTCTAAACCTCCAAAATGGGCAACAAGGAAAACTCATATTTGTGAAGAGGCTTCTACATTGCAAAACATATTGTGTTTACATAAATTTTGCATTGTTTTTACAAAACAACAATTCCATTACAAAATTTGGGAAGAATGGCCATTTATGTGTTATTATGGACTCACCTTTCCAATTTGTAGTGTATATCATATTGAGTAAAAACAATTACAATAACAATGTTCCTTATTCACAACCTTATGAAACCCAACTATGCAACGATGCTTCACAACTAAACAAAGGTGCATGATTTAAAAGGAGAAATACTCTAATGTAAAATCATAAATGTTATGTTTTTTCCCAAATATATCTCATCTAATTACCAATGATCTAAAGGTTTTTGCTCTTTTGGGAGATAAATGATACCAATGTAGTGTTGCAGAAATCATCCTAAAATTAACACAAATTAATTATGAGAAGGATAATTAAAAGGATGTGTATCACCCTTCACTGATGCTTTAAGTATTTCCCATGCAACACTCACACTCCAATGAGGAAATATGATTGACGTAAAATTTTGGGATGTAATACACACACAATAATGTAACATTTATTTTTTTAAAATTAAGCTCCAAATTGTTTGCATTCCCCACACTAAGCATCTCATCTATATATAAATCAAAACTTCTAAGTACAAAATAAATTTTGGAAATTTAACTATCCACAACACTTGCAACTCAAGCTATGATGGCTAGAATAACCTGTATTCAGTGCAGAAGCTTCACGTATCCTGAAGCATCCTTCTCAATCCACCTACCCTTCTTTTGTTCAAATTTGTTTCCTCGCCCATATCAACCACCTAGAATAAATACAAGTGTTAGCGATAGATTAAATTGAAAAATTAAAGAAATTTGGTGCTACAAAGAATTCACTTCATTCCAAACTTCATCGATATTGGGTTATATGTTGTGTTGATTGCAACATGCCAGCTTGTACAAACAATAAACAAACACATTAATCTATACAATGGAAATTTAACTTCAAATTTAACCTATCACTAACACTAGTAATATATATCAACAGTTATATCTACCATTTTTCCATTTTGTTGGAACTCTGAAGAACTCAACGTTCATTCAGATATATCTCAAACTCATCTCTCCTTGCATATCAAAGAGGCCATAACTTGCATAATTAATAAGGGAAGACAAGATAGACAAAGAAAGATACCACACACCACTTTCAAACTTCTGTTTATATCATTAGTTGTACAGATAACTAAAAAAATGCAGATTATTACAACACATATTGGTTGCAAAGCATTGTTTGTATTAGCTATTCAAGAATAAAGGTTAAGAAGTCAATGAAAACCTTGGTGATCACATTATTTGAATATGATAATGCAAAAAATAATTACACATTAGATAACACTTTTTGTTTCAATCTCCATGCTCAAACCTAAACGGTGAAGAGCACAAGGAGGAGTTGCATGTGGGGAAACCAAAAAACTTACCAAATTGAGGTGAAGGTGACTAACCAATTGGGTTGTTACTTGTAAAGGGTTTTAGAAAAGTATGTGGGTTGCAACTTTTATAACACCCATCATTTTCCAACTTGGAATTTTAGAAAATAGTAAGAATGTATTTAAAACCTTTTGTGATCAATGCAGTAACAACCCAATTGGTTTGTCACCCCTCGACTCGATTTCATTACACGCCCAGTGTTTTCCAACATGTAGTTATATATAGATAGTCATAATATAATGAAAAAGTTTTGTTTAGTACACAGTAAAAATGTAATGCGATGTAGCTAATGTACATACAAAAATGCATGAAAACATACATAGAAGCATACATAACATGATGAGATGACATAGTGGGGGGCCCACCACACAGGGGATAAAAGTGACAAAACTGGCATATAGGAGCAAACATTAGGGAAATGGTAGCAAGGAGATAATGGTGTCGTCGAGTTGATTTTCCCACCTCCTTTTGATCAATAAAATGGGCCATGTGGCTTGTGCAAGCAAGGGGAGGAGTTGCAGGTGGGGAATACAAAAAACATACCAAATTGAGGTGAGGGCTTCATGCAGGAGTACCTTAGGTTCAAGGTTGGGTGCAATTGTTATTTTAGTTTTCTTGTAATGGTTTTAGTTAATAAGGTCATTTAATACCATGTTATGTGTGTTGGAGTCCATATTAGGTCACTAGGTGTGTTGGAGTGTCAAGTTGCACAAGTTGTCAATTTTGTAAAATATTGTCAAATTTGCAAAAAACATGGAATATGAAGAGTCATAAGTTTTAAATGAGGGAAATTGGATATTTTTAATTCAAAAATCAGTCAAGAATCATTGGTAAATGTTTAAAATAAGCTTTGGAGGGTCGAAGCAAGGCTGGAAGGTTGTAACATTGAAGGAAATCAATAAAGATATCTTTGTTTCTACAATTTTGAATGTAATTTTATTGTTTCAATGTTTTATACAGTCTTAGGCAGTATTTCCATGATCTGAATCCAATTGGAGTTGATGAAATGCTAAGTTTACTTTCTATTTCATTTGGTTTCATTAGATTTCACCAAGTTTTGAGCATTTTATAACCAATTCTTCTCAGTCTGGTAAAAACCCTAGGTTAAGTGTCTTGAAGGGAAGAAAAATGAAATTTTCACCATTCCATTGGTGAAACCCAATGAAACTTGGTGGAATGGGTGGAGAGGAGGTGTTTTTGGTTTCTAAAAACTTGCAGGTGCAAGGGAGGTGTGCAACACATGCTGAGTTGATGCCCTAGCCTAATATCCTCATGTATTAGGCATTGCAACCATATAAGACTTAGGGTTTGGAGAAAATCTCTTGGGAAGTTGTTTAACTTGATTAGAAACATTAATGCAGACCCTATAAGACATTTTTGAGGCATGGGTGTAAATATTTTAAGCTTGGAGATTGAAAACCCCACTTTTACCTAGTTATTTAAGCCTAATTAAGCCTAGTGCAAAGTGGAACAGTCAAAAATTGACCCTAGTGTTCCAAAATAACCCCATCCAAAAATTGGATATGTTGTCAATTGCATAAAGAGTATCTATAAGTGTATTCATAATCTGGGTATCAAGTCTGTCCTAAAAATTATGTTGGAAAAACACTTGTTGAAAGCCTACTAGGTGAATGAAGACCCAAGAAAGAAAACCCACCATTGGATGTTTCAGAGATTGAGAGATTAGTTGTTTGAGGTCATATTGAAGCTATTTACCCATGATCTACATCAAATTGGTATTAGAGCAACTACCTAGAATGAAGAATGTTGAAACAGACAAGGGGCAATCGTGCATGAATGGGGAAGGACGTTGTAGAGAGAAAGTTGCATGGAAGAAAGAAGCCCATGCAACCCTGGAGATAGACCCACATTGAGGAGAAACTGCACACCACTTAATAGAGTAGAAGGGAATAATTCATAAGAAAAATGAGACTAGTATAATTCATGATAGAGGCCAAGACATTCAAAGGAGATTTTGAGAGGGAGGGCACACAAAGTTATAGACTATAATAGAGTGCATATCAAGATATATGGTGGGCACATCAATGAAGTCTGGTTGTGATGAAGAAGGAAGATTCCCAAGAAGGGTCCCAAGGAGAGTTGGATCCTGATGACTTGAGAATGTCCAAGTTGTTGAAGGTAGTCAAGGGAGATAGTCACAAGGTAAAGATGGATTTACCAATGTATGGAGGAAACTTGAATGATGAAGAACTTTTGGATTGGATAGCAGCACTAGATAACTACTTTTAATGTGAAGATGTACCAAAGGAATAGAGAGTTAAATTGGAAAAGACAAAGCTAAAGGGCCATGAATTTCTTTGGTGGGACTATGTACATGATGAAAGGAGGAAGAAGGGGAAGTCAAAAATCACCTCTTGGGATAGGATGTTAGTTAAACTCAGGGGCAAGTTCCTACCCGCTAATTACATAGTTCAATTGTTCAAAAGGCTTCAAAACCTTAAACAAAAGGAGATGGATGTGCACACCTATACTGAGGATTTTTACAAGTTGAGTATAAGGGAAGGTCACATGGAGGAGGATGTGGAGAAAGTGGCAAGGTATCTCAATGGGTTAAGATTTAATCTTCAAGATGAGTTAAGCTAAACAAACCCAATAATGGAAAAATAATGCTACCAATTGGCAATTAAGGCTGAAGATAAAGCAAAGCAAGGGTAGAGGTAGAATTTTTAGAGGAAGAGGCACATTTGGTGGTAGAGGACAGTCTACAAAACCTCAAGAAGAAACAAGTAGCAGTCAAGAACAAGGTGCATGTCAATGAGGAGGATTTACAGGAAGGACACCTAATAATAGGGGAAGATTTGGAGCCCAAGGAAGAGGATCACATGGATTTATAGGGAAGTGCTATCAATGCAACAAGTTTGGCCATAAAGTGTGGAAATGTCTAGAAAATTATCCCACTACTTCACATGGAGGAGAAAGAAGAGAACTCAATTTGTACAAGGAGATGAAAATGAGAGTGTAAAATCTCCATCACAACATGCTGGTCTAGAATTTTGTGAATCCTTGATGGTAAGGAGAACATTGATTAAATTCCCCATGGTGAAAGAGCCTCCACAAAGGAAATCTCTCTTCAAAACCACATGTAAGTCTCATGGTAGATTTTGCAAATTTGTTGTTGATTTGGGTAGCATAGATAATTTGGTTTCCCTAGAGATGGTAGACAAGTTGAAACTAGAAAGAATACCACATCCCACTCCTTACAAGGTCTTTTGGTTGAATAAGGGACAATAGGTCCTAGTAAATGAACAAAGTTGGGTGGAGTTTAACATTGGAGGGTACAAGGATAAGATTATGTGTGAAATCATCCCTATGGATGTTTGTCATTTACTTTTAGGGATGCCTTGGCAATATGATAGGAAAGACAAGCATGATGGGAGAAAGAACACCTTTTTTGTTGAAAAGGATGGGGTATCTCACACCATTGCAAGATGAGGAAAAAGCTACACATGAAGGCCCTAGTGTGATGTTGGTCAATGAAAAAGAGTTCCTTAAGAATTTGGAAGAAGAGAACATGGGTTTTGCAATTGTGGCCTAAATATTTCATGGAAGAAGATGAGAAGAAGGAAGAGGTCCCTTTAGTGGTGAAATAATTGTTGAAGACATATGCTGATATTGTGGTAGATGAGATTCCTGATGCATTACCACCTATAAGAGACACTAGCCATCAAATATACTTCATTCTAGGAGCTACCTTACCCAACAAGGCTTCTTACAAAATGAATCCTCAATAAAATGAAGAGATAAAGAGGCAAATACAAGAAATTCTTGACAAGGGGTTGATTAGGGAGAGTTTGAGTCCTTGTGTTGTTCCCACAGTCCTAGCACCGAAGAAAGGAGGAGAGTGGAGGATGTGCACTGGTTCAATGACCATTAACAAGATTACTATAAGGTATAGGTTTCCTATTCCAAGAATTGAAGATCAAATAGATTTTTTGGGGGGTGCATTCTATTTCTACAAGATTGATCTTAAGAGTGGCTACCATCAGATTAGAATCAGACTTGGTGATGAGTGTAAAATAGCTTTTAAAATAAATGAAGGTTTGTATGAATGGCTTGTGATGCCTTTTGGCTTGTCAAATGCTCTTGGTAACTTTATGTGCTTTATGAATGAGGTGCTCAAACCATTCACAAGTAATTTCATTGTTGTATATCTAGATGATATTCTTGTCTTTAGCAAAACTAAAGTAGAAAATTTGCAACATTTAGATATGGTTTTGAGGAAGCTACATGAGGAAAAGCTTATGATCAACTTGAAGAAGTGTGTGTTCTTGAAAATACAATTGGTCTACCTTGGGTTTGTGGTGACTAATGACACTTTGAAGATGGATCCTAGCAAATTTGAGGCTATTTTGAATTGGCCTACACCAAATTCAAGGGCCGAGATAAGGAGCTTTCATGGCTTAGCTATTTTTTATAGAAAATTCATAATTAGTTTCAGTCATGTGTGTGTGCCACTATGATTGATACAATCAAAGGTGATAAAAGAAAGAAATTTGTTTGGTCTAAGGAAACTGATAGGAGTTTTGAATTTTTTAAAAGAAAGTTGTTGAGCAACCGATTTTGAATTTTCCTAGCTTTGATAAGGTCTTCACCATTGAATGTGATGCAAGTGTTCATGCTATAGGTGTTGTCCTAAGTCAAGCAAACATACCTATTTCATTTTTCAATGAAATATTGAATGAATCTAAGAAAAAATATTCCTCATATTATCTTGAGATGTATGCCATTGTATAGTCATTAAAGAAGTGGAGACACTATCTCCTTCCTAAAGAATTCATTGTTTTTACTAACAGTCATGCTTTGCAATTTATTAATAGTCAAGACAAGCTTAGCCATAGACATGTGAAATGGGTGGAGTACCTACAAAGCTTCACCTTTACCATCAAACATAAGAAAGGGAAGTCAACCAGGGTGGCAGATGGATTAAGCAAGAGGAAATTGTTGGTCTAAGAAATTCAGTTACAAAGTGTAGGGGTTGATGCTCTAAAAGGTATGTATGAAGAGTATGATGATTTCAAAGAGATTTATGCTTCTTGTACTCAATTCAATGGAGCTTTTCATGAAGAGAATTCTGATTTTATGATTCAAGAAGGTTTACTATTTAAGGGGCCCCAAATTTGTGTGCCCAAGTGCTCTATGAGAGATAATTTAATTAAGGGAAAGCATAGTGGCAATCTTGCTGGTCACTTTGGTGTTGACAACACTTTGGAATGGGTAAGAAGGCACTATTATTGGCCAAATATGCAAAGTGATGTGAGAAAGTTTGTAGAAAAGTGTGTTGTTTGTCAAAGAGACAAAGGTTGTAGTACTAATTTAGGTCTATATCAACCACTCCCAATCCAAAATAGGCCTTGGAAATCCATAAGCATGGACTTTGTTATGGGGTTGCCTAGAACCCAAATAGGTTTTGGTTCAGTGTATGTTGTGGTGGACAGGTTTAGTAAGATGGAACACTTTATACCTTATAAGAGCACCAATGATTCTTCATACATTGTAGGACTCTTCTTCAAAGAGGTGGTAAGAATCCATGGATTACCTTTGACCATTGTTTCATATAGGGACAACAATTTTGTGGGTCACTTTTCGAGAACCCTATGGAAGAAACTAGGCACAAATCTGACTTTTAGCTCTACCTATCATCCCCAAACTGATGGGTAGACTAAAGTAGTGAATAGGAGCCTTGAAACCCTACTTAGATACTTGAAAAAAGAACACTCAACACAATGGGATCTGATCTTACCCCAAGTTGAGTTTGCATACAATGATTCTGTGAACAGGAGTGTTGGTAAAATCCTTTTGAAATTATGTATATTTGTAGCCTAGAGGGGTGTTTGAAATGAGAGATGTGAGTGGAATGGAAAGGAGGAGTGTCGAAGTTGAGGATTTTGCAGTAGCCATGCAAGAAATACACCAACAGGTCAAAGATAATCTCCAAACGAGTGTAAAAAATACAAGCACAATGTTGATAAGGAAAGGAGAGAGGTTCACTTCAAAGTTGGAGATCTGGCCTTGGATCATTTGAGGAAGAAAAGGTTTCCTAGAGGATAGTATTCAAAGCTCCACATGAAGAAGATAGGGCCATCCAAAGTGGTGCAAAAGTTTGGAGAGATGCCTATGAAATTGAACTTCCTCCTAATGTTGCCATTTCTCATAATTTTAATGTATCTGATCTTTACCCTTATAAAGGGGATGTAGTTGAAGGTGAAAATTTAGGTTCATCAACACATCCAGATGAAGAATGGATCAGATATTTTCCACCAAGTCAACCCTTGAAGTTGGAATGCATTTTGGATACCAAAGAGGCTAAAAGGACAAGGAACAAGGTATACTATTATTACTTGGTCAAATGGTAGGGCCTTCCTATGGAGGATGCCACTTGGATGACTAAGGAGGAAATCATAAAGCATGGTGATACATTTGCAAATTTTCTCTCAAGTGGAACTTGAGATTTGTTTTCCCTAGGAGTATGGTGTAGGAGCACCTTAGGTTTAGGGTTGGGTGTAGTTGTTATTTTGGTTTTCTTGTAATGGTTTTAGGTAATAAGGTCATTTAAGACCATTTTATGTGTGTTGGAGTCCATATTAGTTCACTAGGTGTGTTGGAGTCCATATTATCTCACTAGGTGTGTTGGAGTATCAAGTTGCACATGTTGTCAATTTTGCAAAATATTGTCAATTTTGTCTAATTTGCAAAAGAATGGAATATGAAGAGTCACAAGTTGTAAATGAGGGAAGTTGGACAATTTTAATTCAAAAATTAGTTGAGAACTATTGGTACATGTTTAAAATAAGCTTTAGAGGGTCGAAGCAAAGTTGGAAGGTTGTAACATTGAAGGAAATCAATAAAGATATCTCTATTTTTGTAATTCTGAATGCAATTTTGTTGTTTCAGTGTTGTGTATGGTCCTGTATAGTATTTCAATGATTTGAATCCAATTGAAGTTGATGAAATACTAAGTTTAATTTCTATTTTATTTGGTTTCATTAGATTTCACCAAGTTTTGAGCATTTTATAACCAATTCTTCTTAGACTGGTAAAAACCCTAGGTT
This sequence comes from Sequoiadendron giganteum, assembly GCA_007115665.2. Classification (NCBI taxonomy): domain Eukaryota; kingdom Viridiplantae; phylum Streptophyta; class Pinopsida; order Cupressales; family Cupressaceae; genus Sequoiadendron; species Sequoiadendron giganteum. The sequence continues at coordinate 655,499,921 of CM021100.1, forward strand.
AAGTGCCTTGAAGGGAAGAAAAATGAAAATTTCACCATCCCACTGGTGAAACCCATGAAAATTTGTGGAATGGGTGGAGAGGAGGTTTTTTTGGTTTCTACAAACTTGCAAGTGTAGGGGAGGTGTGCAACACATGCTGAGTTGATGCCCTAGCCTAATATCCTCATGTATTAGGCATTGGAACCATATAAGACTTAGGGTTTGGAGAAAAGCTCTTGGGAAGTTGTTTGACTTGAGAACCCCACTATTACCTAGTTGTTCAAGCCTAATTAGGCCTATGCAAAGTAGAACAGTCAAAAATTGACCCTATTGTTCCAAAACAACCCCATCCAAATATTGGATATGTTGTCAAATTTCATAAAGGGTATCTATATGTGTGTTCATAATTTGGGTATTAGGTCTTCCCTAAAAAGTATGTTGGAAAAACCCCTGTTCAAAGGCTACTAGGTGAATGAAGTCCCAAGAAAGAAAACCCACCATTGGATGTTTGAGAGATTGAAAGATTAGTTGTTTGAGGTCATATTGAAGTTATCCACCCCTACTCTACATTAGGGCTGGCTAAGAAATCGGGTTGCTACTTGTAAAGGGTTTTAGAATGGTATGTGGGTTCCAAGTTTTATAACACCCACTATTTTTGAACCTAGAATTTTTGAAAATAGTAATGTAATCAAAACCCTTTCTGATTAATACAGTAAAGACCCAATTGGTTTGTCACCCCTCACCTCAATTTAGTTATACACCCACTATTTTCCAACATGCAGTTATATATAGACTATATGAACACAACGAGAAAGATTTTTTTAGTACACAATAAGAATGTAATGAAGATCACCTTCGAAACTTATGCATACCACATTGAATGAGATAGATAAAAGATAATGTATTGAGTGAAGATATTCTCCCTACTCTTTAGAAGTTGAGGAAGGTGCATGTGCAATATACACAATCGGTAAATGGCAATGAAGAACTCACCTAGCAGGTAGTAGAAAGTATGTAATAAAAAAGGAATCTACTCTAAAATTACTTGAAAGGAAGCAAACCAAAGTGAATGAGATAGATAATGTATTGACTAAATACATTGTTCATCCTCTTCAGAAGTTGACGAAGGATCATGTGCACTATGTGAAGTGGGAAAATGGCAATGCAAAACTGAAGGGAATAGCTACTAGAATGCATGGAATGAAAAAAAGAATTCTTCTCTAAAAACACTTGAAAAGAAGCAAAGCAGTATGAGTGAGATACCTAATGTATTGACTGAATCCTCCATTCTCTTGAGAAGTCAAGGAAGGTGCATGCGTAGTATAAGAAAAGGGAAAATGGCAATGCACAAGTGGACAAATTGAAGAGATTTCGTATTACATGAAAATTTATGCATGCAAAGAAATTGAGAGATGTTGTTATGGATGGAGTTGAACAAGTAAATTTTTTCATGAATAAATTCTACAACACAATATATTTCCCACTATGAACTGTAATGACTATTTTATTTATTAGTTCTGAAGCTTCATAAGTGTCACTTTCCAAAGTAATAACTTGTAATTTTCCCATGACACATTGCATGAAATTGTCTTGTCCATCAAAAAAATTTCTCGAACTTTGCTAACTTATTATCCTTTCCAAAAATAGTACATAGGAATTTGAATATTCCTTCTCTTCAAGCCACTTTTAATGCATTCCACTCAATTATGAACACACCTTGCATAACTTCACTTTCCTAATTTTGATTAAATGAGATAAAAGAGGAGTTACACAAATTGTGGTCAACATTGATTGGAAGTGCATTAAAATTTGTGCTTCAAGAGGAAGATTATTCAAATTAATTTTGTACTCTCTCTAAAAAGGACAATAATGTTAGGGAATTTATTGAAAAATATTTCATGGATAAGGCACATTAGGTGCTCTATGTCCCAGGAAAATTACAAGTTAGTAGTTTCACATAATTAAATGTAGACAACATGAGTCTAATGAATACCTTTAGTTTTGTAGACAATAGGAATGTAGTGAAGTTCATTGATTTAAAGCAACAAATGTAGAGTTTCACAATTTAAAGCAACTCTTAATTACACAAAAAGTTGGATTTCAATTTCCTCATATGATTTAAAAATAAATGCAGAATATAATTTAGAACAAATAAAATGCTCGCACTAAACTAACTGACATGAGATAGTGTGTTTTCCAACAATTCATACTATATATATATATATATATACATATATATATATACATATATATATATGTTGCCAACAAATAAAAATTCTCGAACAAAACTAATTGACACAGGACAATGAGTTTTCTAAATATGAATTTTTTAGCTCCAAAGCACTCAAACAAATGTTTTCATAACGAACTAATTGGCATGCGATAGTGTGTTTTCGAACACTCTAAATAATGCAAGAATTTAATTTTTTCCAATTAGATGAAAAAAGGGAAATGCCAAATATATGTCACCAAATAGTTGTTTTAAAATATGAAGGTGGAATTCATTACATTTTTGGAGTGTATAAATTTTCATGAGGGAATAAGTGAGACGAGATAGTGTGTTTTCCAACACTACAAATAATGTAAGTATTTTATTTGTTATGATTAGATGAAGAAAGTGAAATGACATTTGGATTGTAGCAAAGAGTTATTCAAAAACTTCAAAGAGGTTTTCATTACATTCTTGGAGCATAATGAAACAAACCTTTTCATAACAAACTAACTGACATGGGACAATGTGTTTTCCAACACTACAAATGATGTGAGCATTTTATTTGTTCAAATCAAATGAAAAAAGGGAAATTCCCTATACACGTCACCAAAGAATTGTTCTAAAAGATCAAGGTGGACTTCATTACATTTTTGGAGCATAAAAACCCAACACTTTCATGAGGGAATAACTGAGAGGAGACAGTGTGTTTTCCGACACTGCAAATAATGTGAGCATTTTATCTTTGTTTATTTTTTCTCTTTTGATTAGTACATTCAAAATGGCATTTCACTTTTCTCATTTGATTTGACCAAATAAAATGCTCACATTGTTGTGAAAAATTTCATGTTGATGCCATTTGGAAAACACAACAATGGAGGGTGTGATTTTGAAGACATTCATACTATTTTGTAACATTCCATGTTGCAAAATTGTATATGTTAAGAAGCAAGCAACCCACTATGAGACAAATCCTTACATTTAAACAAGGAGATTCAAATAACTAAAAACCCATATTGTTTTTTCCAAATTACAAATATTTTGTGCACTTTTTTTCAATCGTGTGAAATTTACATGTAATTTTTACTTAAATTAAAAATCCTTATAAATTTTGAAAGGGCCTTTCAATACATTCACATTGTCTAAATTATAGAATATTTCCAAGACATTCATTCTATTTTGTAAATATTCATGTTGGAAAACCATAGGTGTAAAGAAACAAGCATCCCATATAGTGTTGTAAAACCCTCTACAATTGAGAGGAGACGGTGTGTTTTCCAACACTAAAAATAATACGAGCATTTTATTTGTTCCAGTCAGATGAAGAAAGTGAAATGACATTTGGACCATAGCAAAGAGTTGTTCAAAAATTTGAAAGTAAACTTCACTACATTCTTGGAGCATAATGAAACAAAACTCTTCATAACAAACTAACTAACTTGGGACAAAGTGTTTTCTAATACTACAAGAAATCTATAACAACATTGTGCATTACAGGTTTCATAATACCTATTTTTTTCCAATTTAATTACATTCTTGGGACCTCCTTTGATATTTGCAAATAATAGTTTCGAATGCCATGTCTTTTTGGGTTTTTGTCCATTCCAAAATATCATTTTGAAAACCTGTTGGCACTTACATGTTTTCCTATCGACATGACATGCCACAACAACTTGGAGTTAATATATGATCATCAAATATTTCCATCGGTATGATTTGTCCATCCAACCTTCTTTTCCATCGGGGCGTTTTGTTCCAACCAGATGAAGAAAGTGAAATGACATTTGGACTGTAGCAAAGAGTTGTTCAAAATTTTGAAAATGGAATTCATTACATTCTTGGAGCATAAAGAAACAAAATTATTGATAAAAAACTAACTGACATGGGACAATGTGTTTTCCAACACCAAAAACAATGTATAACACTATGCCTTGCAGGTTTCATAATACCTATTGTTTTTCCAATTTCATTACATTCTGACTATCTAATTCACAAAAGGTTCTCAAGAAAATCACAAAATATACCAAATTAAGGTTAGGGGTGAGTAAAAAATGGGTTGTTAATTGTAAAGGGTTTTAGGACAATAAGGGCTTTAGGAGACAATATGTTTTCCAAAGTGTCGTGTGGAAAATGGCGACAAAAATGGGACCTCATCTTGGATTTTTGCTATTTGCAAATTATGATTTTGAATGCCATGTTTTGGTATTTTTTTCCATTTTGAATAATAATGTGAATAATGGCGACATTCTGGGCTTTATGTGGTTTTCAAAATATATCATTTCACTTAGAACCCACATTGCATTTTGCAACATTGTAATATATTTCACATGGTTTCTGATTTCTATAAATATTATTCAATTATTTCAATCATTTTTCCATAATGGGTTGTCATTTATTTCATTTGAATATCACAAAATTCCAAAACTAGCATACGGGAGGAAACCAAAATTAAAAAACCCTCGACACAAAAAAACATTAATAGCTTTGCATTTCAAATAGAATCCCCTTTTCCCAATGAAAACCTTGCAACCTTCAAAATAAGAATGTGAATAATGGCGACATTCTGGGCTTTATGTGTTTTTCAAAATATATCATTTCATTCCAGAACCCACATTCCATTTTGCAATGTCATAATATAGTTTGCATGCTTTTTGGTTTCTATAAGAATTATTCAGTTATTTCATTCGACAAGTGCAAATTTTCAAAACCAGCTGATGGGAGGAAATGGAATTTTAAAAAACCTCAATAGAAAAAATGTAGGATTTGAGAAATGCAAATCCACAGAACCCAATCAATACCTGCATGCAAAAGACTTGTCACAGAGAAAGAGAGAGATCAAGACAAGGGTTTGGCTCTCACAATGTGCAAGATGTATTCTAGAAAAATGAATAGAGCCTCCAAGAAAATACAAGAGATCAATCCTTATAAAAGGAGATCAAAACCTAAAAGGAAAAACTAACCCTAAAGGTGAGTGCATTTAATAATTAATATTAATTATTAAATGACTAATATGTGTGCAAGGCGAAATCTTAAGAGGAGAGTAAAGTTAATTAATTACTTTACTCTAACACCCCCCCTTAAGATGAGCAAGAGTGCAGCTACAAACTAGTGCAAGAAAGCAAAAGTAACTACAATGCATGAAGGTAAAATTGGGTCCCGGCAACTAGGCCTGATCAGGTACCCAAGTACAAGGAAATCTCTATGAAATGGAGAAAAGGAGAAAACCCAGTGGGAAAAAACTCCTCTCCAAAAAGAGATGCAAAAAGAAAGTACAAATGAAATGTCTCAAGAGACTCTCTCAAGAACATATGCAGATATACAATCAGATACCCCCCCATGAGAGAGAGTGGAGACTCCAAAGCCCCCCCAGAATGAGAGAACCCCTATGCCAATGATCAAACCGATGTGTCACCTCGGAGGAAGAAACAGATCCAACGGTCGAAGAAGAGGAAATCCCTGGATGTGAGGTGAAAATGGAAGTCCTGGATGATGCGCACTGAAGAATGAAACAACAACATGAGTGTATGAATAACAAAATGGTGAATCAAACAACTCAAGATGATCCTGAAATGGAATCTCCAATGAAGAAGGGATAACAGGTGTGCTGAATCTGTCATCTGTGAGGAAAGGTATATCCTCAGATATGGCCTCAACAACTGCACTTGATGCCTCGATGAGTGGAGCAACAATGTCAGTCACAACTGAAGAGGTATCCTGCTGAACAAATGTGATCTCAATAGGAGGAAGAGGTGTAGAAGTCTCAACACTAGTCTCATGAACAGATGGAAGAACACATAAGTTCAAGTGACCGAACTTCTCCTCAGATACTACATGCTCTCTTGTAGAAAGAGAGGGAGATGGTGGACCAAAGTGTGTGAATGCATACAATCGGGAAGAATGATCAACTGTCCCTATTGCAACAATGTTGCCAGTCTGAATGTCTCTGATGTGCACTGAATCAGGTGTGAACTCAACTGTCTTCCCTGTCCCACTGTGAGCAATCTGATAGATGGAGAGAAGGTTAGTGGACAAAGATGGAACACATAGTACATCATTGAATGTACCGTCATCAATATCGATAGAACCTTTCCCACATACACTCATATAAGTGTTATTACCCATCAAGATGTGTGGTGAGGATGCAGCCTCGAAAGATGAGAACATGTCCTGAGAAGATGCCATATGGTGTGAAGCACCTGAATCCAGTAGCCATCTAGATGAATGTGAACTGGTGGTTGCACATAATGCATGACCCTTATGTGGGGCCTGTCCATCTATCTGGAATGATGGTGAAGAAGAAGACCCGCCTGAAGTAGATGAAGAAGAGTGATGAATATGGTTCTTCTCAAGAAGAGCTGTCAAATCTGAAACTTGTTTTGCATATCCATCTATCTTCTTCTCATAACACTTGGACTCATCATGTCCTAGCTTAGTGCAATAAGCACACTTAGGTCTATCTTTCTTCGATGATTCCCCCTTAGGAGAAGGTGAATCAGAAGTCTTCCGTGAACTATTTTCCTTCCAATGCTCTGTGGTCTATGGTTTTTGTTTCTATTTCTACTTCCCCTGAGATGACTATGCTACCAATGCTTGGTGCGGTGATCCTGTGAGAGCATCCAACTGTGATATTTTAGCCTTCTCTCGTGTCAAATGATCACAAAACACCTCAAAAAAAGGCATGGTAAAACGTGCACCTAAGGCATCCATAGTGGAATGGAAGGTAGATGAGAATATCTGAAAGTTCCCACGAAGCTTTGACAAAATCAGGTAAATACACTCTGTATCAGTCTTAACCTTACCACAACCCTGTAGAAGAGATCTTTGTTGTTTGAATTTCATCAAAAAGTCCTCAATGGAGGGAAAAGAGTCAGGTACAAGTGAAGTCAACTCTGCCTCAATCTGCAATGCTCTAAACTCGTTGATAGTGCCAAAAAGTCCCTCAAACTTGGTCCAATAAGCCCTAGGTGTGAGACACCCTTCAAGATGAAACAAGAGACTGTCTGAAATGTGCAAAGCAATCAATCCCATAGCCTGATCCATATTGTTCCTGTGCTGCATAACCTCAAAGGCGCAAGTCAATGGAGGCTGAACCGCATCTGAACAGGACCATAACCCTCGAGATTGAAGAAGTGTCATCATGCAACCCTTCCAAGTGTGATAATTATGCGGTGTGAGAAGCTCAATAGATCTGTCGGCCATGCTGTGAACTGTGCCTCAACTGCTCTAAATGTGTTTTTTTTTATTATTATTATTAAGTGGTCTTTCAGAACTAGACAAAAGATGCAGAAGGGTTTTTTTGTTTTTGGTGTTTGTAGATTCTATTTTTCTGATGTAAATAACAGAAAGTAGGAAAAAACACCCCCCCACAATGCAAAAAACCAATCCCCAGTACAAACTGAAAGCTAGAAAATAATAGAAAGTAGTATATGTATGAGATAAATATTTGAGTACCTGAAGAATTTTCTAGTGAAATAAATTGCAGATCTGGAAAGAGCACAGAACCACCTTTCTGACGCCTATTCGCTTTCGAAAAACGGAGCAAAACTGAGCAAGTTATGCCTTTCGGAGTGCAAAAAGATTAGCTGACTTTGACTGCGAAAAACTGCATGCAAACTGAATATTTTTGAAGAAATTATTACACCATCAGAACGGGCTCGGAACCAGCTTTCTGACAATATTTTGTTTTCGAAAAACCGAGTTCGTATGCAAAAGTTATGACCAAAATACCAAAACTGCTCCAAAAAGGTTTGAAGGTTAAGCCTGGTGGTCAGGCTAACCGCTAGCATTAACCGCTAGCATTAACCGCTAAGTGTTAACCGCTAGCGGTTAACTGACGGCGGCGCCCATAACTGTGATTTTTGAATTATTTTTTTCGGATTGCGTGCCGTACCAGGCCGTACGACCCAGAAATTAAAATTTTTTCCTCCCAAAGTCACTGTGTCCGATTTCGACGATTTGACAGTCAATTTAAGGGTTTTTGGGTGCTCTGAATGCGATGGTGAGGTCCGTTTGGGCTGAAATCACTCCAAAATTTCAGGTACGCTCTGGATCAGGAACCCTCAAAAAACATCAAACCCTCGTAGATCTAATGCCGTGAAGCCAAATTTGATGAATTTTATATCAAAATAGGGGTTTTTGGATGCTGCGAGCTCAATGGTGAGGTCTGCTTGAGCTCAAAGTGCACCAAAAAAATAAACCCCCTATTCCAAATAAAAACTAGAAAACAAACACAGATCTGATGCAACCAAAAAAAGATCCCTAATTCTTTCAAAAACTGAACAAGTTGCAACAGATCTGGCTCTGATACCATGTAGGATTTGAGAAATGCAAATCCATAGAACCCGATCAATACCTGCATGCAAAAGACTTGTCGCAGAGAAAGAGAGAGATCAAGACAAGGGTTTGGCTCTCACAATGTGCAAGATGTATTCTAGAAAAATGAATAGAGCCTCCAAGAAAATACAAGAGATCAATCCTTATAAAAGGAGATCAAAACCTAAAAGGAAAAACTAACCCTAAAGGTGAGTGCATTTAATAATTAATATTAATTATTAAATGACTAATATGTGTGCAAGGCGAAATCTTAAGAGGAGAGTAAAGTTAATTAATTACTTTACTCTAACAAAAAACACATAAACAACTTTGCATTTCAAATTAAAACCCCAGTTCCCAAGGAAAACCCTTTATTTTCAAGGCCAATGAAAACCCATCTTCGCAACAAATAGTCGTTCATTTCTTCAAAGTTCCTAGGCAGAATGGAAAAATGATATATATTTCTGGTGGATATACATACCTGCTAGCTAGCTAGGTGCCCATTCTTGTCAAATTCATTTTTGTATGGAGGGTGGTCACACTACTTCGGCCTCAAAATGCTTGCAATTCCTTCCTGTTTCTCTCCGGCAACCTGCAAAACGTCGCTATGGGAAATGGCAACGAAAATGGGACCTTGTTTTGCTATTTGCAAATAATGGTTTCAAATGCCACATTTTTTTGGTTTTTGTCCATTCCGAAATATCATTTTGAAAACCTATCGATGCTGACACATTTTCCTGATGATAGGATAGGCGACAATAGGTCGGAGTTAATGTCTGACTATCAAGTCTTTCGATCAGTGTAATTTGTATGTTTGACCTCCTTTTTGGTTGGGGCATTTTATCTAGCACATGCAATGGGGGATGGTGGATATGATATAACGTTACATACATATGTGTGTTTTGTCTATGAGTTAGCTTTCTCCCATCCCTACTATGTAAAACCATACAACTTTCATATCAGAAAATTGCATAAAGAATGCTATAAGAAGAGTGTAGCAAAGCTAAAAGCATAAACATTACAACCATACTATATATTAACATTTTCATACAAAAAATTGAACCTATAGCATATCAATGAACATGTTTTCTAATGCTTGGGCCTGCATCACCTCCCAAATTCCCAAGTGTTAGCACTCATAAACTTTGTTGTAAACACCAAGTGCAGACACTAGGATTAATTCCACTTTTGTGGAAATAGATTGTTCACCCCCTTTTTTAAACCATTAAATTTTAGACCATTTTGTAGCATATCAATGAGCATTATTTTTTGTTGCTTGGCCCTACACCACCTCCCAAATGTCCAAGTGACAATGCTCATAAGCTCTATTATAAACACCAAGTTCAAACACTGGGATTAATTCTACTTTTGTAGAAATTGATTGTTCACCCATAGCGACCTAGGAAAAATACCTTCCTCAAAATAGGGCATCATATAGCCACTCATGATTTCTATTGTGTGCTTATGCACATAAACTGATGAGGTTCATTTATACCCAATTATCCCATATTATAGCCCTTTTCCTATACCATAATGACCACCTTTGTGCTCCATTTTCAAATCATATCATGCCTTATTAATTTTTACCACTTCTATTGCATATGATTAAATCAGAATAAGAGATATTTAATTAAATTTTAAGGTAAAATAAGAGAAAATAAATATTTGATTATATATATAAATGTTTGTTTCCATCATATAGTTATTACAACTATTGTTAATAGTAGCTCCTGAAGTAGCATTAACACCATGCAAAGAACTTTCAAATATGGTAAAAAGTAAAGGAAAATTTTGACATTCACATAGCTATTACTCATATTGATAGTCTACCATTAATATAATAGCAAAAAAAATGGATATCATGGAAGACACAACTATTTTTATGGGAGAAAACTATTTTCAACGAATCAATTAGAGATTATTACTTCATATCTTCTCTTTTTGCTAAGTTTGTGGATTAACAAGTACATGATTCTCCTGATTGTAATCAAATTTGGTTAATAGGCATGAGCCTAGGCTACAGTATGGGAAACAATATGTAAATCTTAAGAATTATTGTACACCATAAAAGATGTATTAAACTTGTTATTACCTATTTCTTATATAAATTCCTAAATAAATGGTGTAGGAGGTGTACAAGATGGAGGCTATGTAAAATTTTAAAGGAAACACATGATATAATCAACTCCATTTTGAAAGGAATTCTATAATTGTTTTAGCACCATATCATTAGCCATGTGGAATGTGAGGAGGGCTCACTCTCAGTAAGTGTTGTGATGATGATCAACAGTATTTCTTTTTATCTTTTCATGTGAATTCAATTTATATGTTGTTATATTTATAAGTCATTTGATAAGATTGATCTTAATGCATGGAAAGTGTGAAAAGTAGTAATTTATATCAAATTTCTAATTTAAATAAAAATTGTGAATGATTTGGAAGTATTAATTTTATCATTTTATGAATTGTTTCTATGGTTGCAATTATTTTATTCCTATAGCATTTATTGTTTTATTTTAAGTAATCATTTCCTATAACTAGCAATACTCTTATCATTTTTCCATTTTGAAATAATTGCATTCATTTTACTCACCTCACTACCTACACCCCTTGCACAAATAGTCACTACACCCTTTGTACATTTACACCCTAAATTGACATAAGGATCGAATTGAATTTTATTTCTTAAATATTAATCTATCCCATAATCTACCTTGGTGTTGGTCTATCAAAAATGAATATATTACACCTTACCAAATTCATTTCCTATAGATATTGCTCCATAATCTCTATTTGAACCCTCTATTCTTTCATATCCAACTTTAGCCAACATTCCATTCTCTCTCCTTCCATCTTAGTTTAGGCTTTCTTTAAATTTCTCTTTGACCAATACCAATATATCTTCCACATTACTTCCTTATGCTACAAATCATTTGGGATCAATAACACAAACATATTGTCTTTGAGCTCCACATTGTTAACCATATTCTTGATATTTTCTTTACACTCTACCATAATCATGGCCCTGAAATGAAACAATCTTATATCCATGACACCCTCTGGTCCTAAAACAGCTATCACAATGTAAAAATGGACAGATGAGAAACAATTAAAGATGTTCCACAATATGTTGTCTAACACCATTCCCCTAGCTTCAAAATTGCACACCATTGGTAAGCATATACCAGCTAAACCCACAAGACAAATACAATCCCTAGCAGCTCCAATTTATCCCATAAAAAAAATCCTAATAATAATGTCATCAAAAGGAAGCTTACCATTTTCATAATATTATCTTACACAAGCCATCTTTAATAGTAAGAGCTTTGTGTCCAAGCAATGTACAATCAAAATTATGTAGTTGTCAGCCACCCCAATACAAACATGCATTACATAAAATATATAACACTATGATGAGTACTCTATGATTATGATGTCTTTAATATTTTTTCAATCATTTACATCATGCTAACTAATAGAGAGAAATGGCTTTGAGTGGCACCACTAACCAATAAATTGCATCCCTATTTTTATCTATTGAGCAATATGTTATTGAAAATGAGTTTAGTTTCTCTTTCCAAATCAATATTTCTTTCAGAAAATCCTAATTTCCAACAAGAACATACTCTTTTGTTTACAACATTGACCACTATTTGAGAATATTTTTCAATTCCAACCTCTTTTATAAGAAGCTTTAGTTGTAACACACCAACCCTTAATGCAGTAAATTTTTTCTAAATTTACACCTTGTGAGTAAATAAAATAGGTAACAAGTCATTGCAATTTAATTTTTCATTCTTTTATTGAGAATATATGAACAAGATTCCATATCATATTACAATAAAGATTATATTTCATTACAATAACTTTATAAGTTACAACAATATAAGAATGCATACATTTATATACATAGCTCCAATGAGCTTTGAAAAAAATAGCTGTAAGACGGTCTAGGATCCTTCCTTTCAAATCTTGGTTCTTTTGTCACCTACTATGGAGGAGAAGCATCACTCAAGATATTTTCCACCAACCAATGAATCATAATGTGGTCCCTTGCACATCTATCATTCGATAGATGGCCCTTCCCTTCGATGAAGAGAATGATAGAGTAACCAATAATGACAACCAACTGAGAATAATGTTGTTTCCTACATAACTAGAACTTTTAACCCTACAATGTCTATCTAGAATGTAATAATGGATCATGGTGAACTAACAAAGTTAGTCTCGGTAGTCATACAATCTAGAGTGGAGTCTCAAACATTCACACTACTTTGATCAAAGAGTTCTCATTCAGTACTTTGAATGAAGTCATCTATCACATACACTACTTAGTGTTGATTTGAATTAAGGCTATCTTAAGCTACGTATAGGTATTTCCTTCAATGGATAGTCCTCCATCTAGATAGCCTACAACCATATTAATCTACTTGGAATAAACCTACTTAACTAGGAATTACACAAGTTAGGTATTTCCTTCTATGGATAGTCCATCATTCCAAACATAGGCTATATACTTGGATAACCCTACTTACTTATAAGTTAATAAAATTCTCTCCCATACTAGATGACCTCTCCTAGGATTAAAACATAAACTAAATACTAGGTAAATAAATAACTTAGCTATATGCACCATATGTGCTTTCATTTTCAATCATACCTAGTATATAATACCTATGATAAACACTCATCTCCTACTATGGAGTACATAAAAACACATCATGAAAACAACATAATAACTTCACTTTCCTTTTCAAAATAATCTAAACTTTATAATGCATGTACTGGAAAGACATCTCATCCATGTATGCAAAACATATCATTCAAAAGTAAAATAGCATAGAAGAAGATATCCCCATGCATGTTATCACTTTATCCAAACTAAAGACATCAATGAAATCCTCTCCAATAGTAAACAGCTTGAAAATTAGCTTCTTAAGAACCTCACAATATCTCTATCTCACTTGTTGATAGCTTACTTCTCTCAAGCTATATTCTCCTCACACTATATGATCTTCTTCCTTTCACTCTTTCAATGGAAAGAAAAGTATGGCTGGGATATATTGAATTATGAATTACAAAAGATGTATAATCTCTTGAAGGAGTGTGTCCCTCACAACTGAAGTATTTCAGCTATTTATAAAGTAATATAGCAACCTCATGGCCTATAATTTATGCATGCAAAATAAAAACAAGATTTATGCAATGAAGCTCAACATTAAGGTGGCGATCAACTAAGCTCAGACTCAACAAATCCTCCTACAGATCAACTAGTTTCCTTGACAACAATTCAAAGACTAAATCAAAATACACATGGAGAATCTGAATTGTTTCAATGAGAAGACATCTACACACTACTAAATTTGACTCCAATTTCCGACGACAGTTTGTTGGAATTTCGACAATCTTTTATCGGTATACCGACGAAACACATAAATCATTGTCGTCGCTCAATTTTCATTGATATTCAGACAAAATTTAAAACGTCGAACTCACAATGCCCGCTCGTTGGAACATCAACGGAAACTTCATCAATTGAGTGACGAACAATAGCCAGAACACAAACGACATACCTTTTCCAAAGCATCAGATCAGTGAAAAAATTTCATTGAAACCGCGATGGCCATTTCATTGATCTAGTGATGGACAGTAGCCATAACACAAGCAGCATACCTTTTCCAAAGCATCAGATTAACTATAGAAGTTCATTGCCATTACGACGAAAGGTTCAATGTATTACAAATATCGGTGAGAGATCAAGACTGCTCCCAAAGTCAAAATTGCCTAAGAAGATATATTGGGAGGACTAGCCTATGGTCTCAGCGATGAAGATATATACCATCACAGTAAGTTCTAAATGTCTACCCGACCCACTATTTCACGTTGATAATATTACATCAATGGGAGTCTTGGTGACATACTTCAGATTGAAATAACGAGAGCAGTTCGTCGAACTCACGACGAAATAGGAAAGTCATTATGACGAAAGTTCGTTGGATTTATTGCAAATTCATCGGATACTTTTGGAGGTTCGTCGAAAATTCGAAAAAACAATGCAATTTAAAAAAAAAAAACTATTCGTTCAAATGTAGGCATATCGGTGAAAGATCAAGACTGTTACAATGATCAGAATTTCCTGAGAAGATATATCGGGAGGACTGGCCTGTGGTCTCAGCGATGAGATACTCATCTTGTCTCATCAATGAAGCATGAGGGAAGCATATTAGCGAGACATATACCATCGGAGTAAGTTATGAATGTCTACCCGATCCGCTATGTCATGCTGATAAGATTACATCGGCAAGAGTCTTGGTGAAATACTTCAGATCGAAATAACGACAGCAATTCATCGAACTCATGATGAAATAGGCAAGTCATTATGACGAAAGCTCATTGGATGTATTGCAAATTCGTCAAACACTTTTGGAGGTTCGTTAAAAATTCGATGGAAAAATTCAATTTAAAAAAAAAAATATTCGTTCAAATGTAGGCATATCGGTGAAAGATCAAGAATTTTATAGCGATCCAAATTGCGTGAGAAGATATATCGGGAGGACTGGCCTATGGTCTTAGCAATGAAGTTTCATCAGCGAGATACTCATCTTGTCTCATCGATGAAGCACGAGGGAAGCATATCGGCAAGACATATACCATTGAAGTAAGTTATGAATGTCTACCTAACCCGCTATGTGATGTCGATAAGATTACATTGGCAGGAATGTTGGTGATATACTTGAGATTGAAAGAATAATCATCAAGGAGACTCACCATGTCGGGGAAACTGTAGAATATCCTAGCGATACATGATCTCTTGTCGATGAAGATACAAATGGATCGAAATACTTATCGGGTGACTTTGGGCGATATTTAAAAGTAGTAGGAGGCTCCAAAGTGCATCCATAGGGATAATGACAAGACATAAGGACATGTCAATCAAAGAGAGAAAGTTGATGTTCCAAGACCACGAGAATTTAAAAGGGGTAGTAAAAGACAAGATGGATTATCATCAATGCTTAGATATAAAGGACAGATTGGAAGACTTCATTATGAAAATTTAGATCACAATTTGATTAACCCTATTTTGACAAATGAAATGACATTAGTGTCAAGAGTTAAGAGGCCATTCAACTTTGCATTTCAATAAATTACTATATGCATTGAGTAAGTGTTTACAAGGTAGAAAAATGACAGTCATATGACTCTTTAAAATATCAAACAACATGTCAGTTGTTGTGTTTAATTAGGCTTACAGATGCAAGGATTTATCATTTTTTGCATACATCTACAGTCCAAGCTCTAGGTCTGCATTATTTGGTTACTATGTATGAGAAATGAGAAATGAATAATTGTAGAATATGGAGGGTATGGATGATATTATGATGGCCACATTTTATGTTGGTCAACAATTGGAGCAAAATATAAAACCTATGATCTGTCATGAGATCAAGGGGACTGTCATGGACAACAAGCACAACCTACGAATTGGATTCTAATTTTGCTAAAAAAGAAAAAATCAAACTAGTGAATATTAAACTACACACTAGAATCTAATTTTGTGGAAAATGAGCAATTTGGTGAGAAAAAGAAACCAGTCAACCCTATTAGAATAGAATAATCTTATGAATTGATCTAAGGAAAACATTATTGTAAACACAATATGTATAGAAGAATATGAATGTAAAGGAAAATGGATATTAGCAAAACATAAATGTAAATAAAAGTAGTGTGAGCAGAAAATGAATCTAAATTGGTCTTGAACAAATAAAATCATACCCAATTAGCATTAAGTTATATTGACCTTGTACTCATTGCCATTGTCAATCTTGAAGGTTACTTTGATGCCTTCTGCAGAAACTCTCTGGCCACGAGGCAAGAGAAGGTGGGAAAACCAAGTGTATATTGACGACTTCTTGACAATCAAAAAGAAAAAAGCAACCAGTCAACCCTATTAGAATAGAATAATCTTATGAATTGATCTAAGGAAAACATTATTGTAAACACAATATGTATAGAAGAATATGAATGTAAAGGAAAATGGATATTAGCAAAACATAAATGTAAATAAAAGTAGTATGAGTAGAAAATGAATCTAAATTGGTCTTGAACAAATAAAATCATACCCAATTAGCATTAAGTTATATTGACCTTCTGCTCATTGCCATTGCCAATCTTGAAGGTTACTTTGATGCCTTATGCAGGAACTCTTTGGCCACGAGGCAAGACAAGGCGGGAAAACCAAGTGTATATTGACGACTTCCTGACAATCAAAAAGAAAACAAGCAACTGGTCAACCCTATTAGAACAAAATAATCTTATGAATTGATCTAAGGAAAACATTATTGTAACACAATATGTATATAAGAATATGACTGTAAAGGAAAATGGATATTAGCAAAACATAAATGTAAATAAAAGTAGTGTGAGCAGAAAATGAATCTAAATTGGTCTTGAACAAATAAAATCATACCCAATTAGCATTAAGTTATATTGACCTTGTACTCATTGCCATTGGCAATCTTGAAGGTTACTTTGATGCCTTCTACATAAACTCTCTGGCCATGAGGCAAGAGAAGGCGGGAAAACCAAGTGTATATTGATGACTTCCTGACAATCAAAAAGAAACAAGCAACCAGTCAACCCTATTAGAACAGAATAATCTTATGAATTGATCTAAGGAAAACATTATTTTAAACACAATATGTATAGAATAATTTGAATGTAAAGGAAAATGGATATTAGCAAAACATAAATGTAAATAAAAGTAGTGTGAGAAGAAAATGAATCTAAATTGGTCTTGAACAAATAAAATCATACCCAATTATTATTAAGTTATACTGACCTTGTACTCATTGCCATTGTCAATATTGAAGGTTACTTTGATGCCTTCTACAGAAACTCTCTAGTCATGAGGCAAGAGAAGGCAGGAAAACTAAGTGTATATTGACGACTTCCTGACAATCAAAAAGAAAAAAGCAACTAGTCAACCCTATTAGAACAGAATAATCTTATGAATTGATCTAAGGAAAAAATCATTGTAAACACAATATGTACAGAAGAATTCAAGAATATGAATGCAAAGGAAAATGGATATTAGCAAAACATAGATGTAAATAAAAGTAGTGTGAGCAGAAAATGAGTCTAAATTGGTTTTGAACAAATAAAATCATACCCAATTAGCATTAAGTTATACTGACCTTGTACTCATTTCCATTGCCAATCTTGAAGGTTACTTTGATGCCTTATGAAAAAACTCTTTGGCCATGAGGCAAGAGAAGGTAGGAAAACCAAGAGTTGACGACTTCCTGACAATCAAAAATAAAAAGGCAACCAGTCAACCCTATTAGAACAAAATAATCTTATGAAATGATCTAAGGAAAACATTATTGTAAACACAATATGTATAGAATAATTCAAGAATATGAATGCAAAGGAAAATGGATATTAGCAAAACATAAATGTAAATAAAAGTAGTGTGAGAAGAAAATGAATCTAAATTGGTCTTGAACAAATAAAATCATACCCAATTAGCATTAAGTTATAATGACCTTGTACTCATTATCATTTCCAATCTTGAAGGTTACTTTGATGCCTTCTGTAGAAACTCTCTGGCTACGAGGCAAGAGAAGGCGGGAAAACCAAGTGTATATTGATGACTTCTTGAAAATCAATAAGAAAAAAGCAATTAGTCAACCCTATTAGAACAGAATAATCTTATGAATTGATCTAAGAAAAACATTATTGTAAACACAATATGTATAGAAGAAGATGAATGTAAATGAAAAATGGATATTAGCAAAACATAAATGTAAATAAAAGTAGTGTGAGTAGAAAATGAATCTAAATTGGTCTTGAACAAATAAAATTATACCTAATTAGCATTAGGTTATACTGAACTTGTACTCATTTCCATTTCTAATATTGAAGGTTACTTTGATGCCTTTTGTAAAAAATCTCTGGCCATGAGGCAAGAGAAGGCGGGAAAACCAAGTGTATATTGACGACTTCCTGACAATCAAAAAGAAACAAGGAACTAGTCAACCCTACTAGAACAAAATAATCTTATGAATTGATCTAAGGAAAACATTATTGTAAACACAATATGTATAGAAGAATATGAATGTAAATGAAAATGGATATTAGCAAAACATAAATGTAAATAAAAGTAGTGTGAGCAGAAAATGAATCTAAATTGGTCTTGAACAAATAAAATCATACCCAATTAGCATTAAGTTTTACTGACCTTGTACTCATTGCCATTGCCAATCTTGAAGGTTACTTTGATGCCTTCTGCAAAACCTCTCTGGCCACGAGGCAAGAGAAGGCGGGAAAACCAAGTGTATATTGATGACTTCTAGACAATCAAAAAGAAACAAGCAACCAGTCAACCCTATTAGAATAGAATAATCTTATGAATTGATTTTATTTTTTTTACTAGTTAATGGATAGTGGACCTAGTTCTCTTGAATTGAGATACTACTAAGATGTGTTGACTGGTGATTTTAGACTACTGATATTCTACTTCAATCTCTATAAGTTACTTTTGTCTTAAATATATTCAAGATAACTCTGCAAAAAAATCCCCAATCTCTTAGAAATTATGTAGATTATTTTGTTAATACTTCTCCATTTTGATATTTTCTTTCAAAAATTCATAGAAAGATATGTAATGCCATACTTAAACTTACATATTTTAATTTTACTAGTTTTGTAATTATAGGATATGATTCCAACAATTGCGAAATGCATTGGAAATATGTTGGATGAATTAAGTAAACTATGCAATTGGCAGGTGTAAAGCCAAATTCCTTAACCCTTGCCAGCATCCTTCTTGCCTGTTCTAAAACATGTGCTTTGGAACAGGAAATGAAAAACCATCAAGTATAATGAAAAGGAGATTTTTGTTAGATATTATATTACAGTAAGTTGAATGAATGTAAGTAGAGAAATTTTTGCATACCTATAGATGGTACAAAATTTCATGGTTAAGTGGAAGCCTCCCATCAACAAAAAGATCCAAATATTCGTGTATCTATCTCAATCGAGCCTCTAAACCCTTCAAATATGTCAAATTTTCCACTAACCTGTTATGCACAAAAGTCAAATTTTAGAGACCACTAAAATAAAATAAAAATAGAGCTTTGAAACCAAATCCACACACAATGCAATATTCATAGTGAAAAGTTAGCACTTTCTTTCATCTTTGCATATTGGTTTGATGCTTCAAACGATGCATTTCTTATATTGAAAAGTGCATTACCTTATTGAGCTTCTCTTTTTTTTGAGAATAGTTTAATATTCTCTACTTAACAGGGCCAACCACATGAAGGTGGAAGCTCATTTGGC
The DNA here is from genome assembly GCA_007115665.2 of Sequoiadendron giganteum. NCBI lineage: Eukaryota > Viridiplantae > Streptophyta > Pinopsida > Cupressales > Cupressaceae > Sequoiadendron > Sequoiadendron giganteum. Next base: position 655,519,764 of record CM021100.1, read on the forward strand.
CCCTCCCCCCCTCACATCACTCTCAATTCCCCATACCCGATCATATAACATTAATCATTCATTCATCCATTAATAACATATAACATTCATTCATTCATCCTGCATTAATAACATATAACATTCATTCATGAACATATTCAAATTCATTCATTCATCCATTAATAACATATACCATTCATTCATTCATCTATTAATAACATATAACATTCATTTTTTCAGTTTTTACATATTATCAAAAATATGGTTGTCATAATATGATTACAATCACTTTTTTTTTTTTTTCTTTTTTGCAGCTAAAAAAAGCTGAAGTAGAGTATCATTTTCAAAATCATTTGTCCCCCCTTCAGTTGTTCTGAGCTCTTCTCATGATCTTAATGTATGCCTAGTCATGTATTCATAACGTGGACGCTGCTGCAAGGGGGGGTCTGCTGCAATAGAAAAGAAATGTTAAATTGATATGTTTTATTATTATTGTTACAAGTATTTCATTAATTAAAAGAATATTAGAGTGGTGCTCTTTACCTGATGGGGCCACATCATGTTCCTGATATTGTCTTATAGCCTCATGCTCAACATGATGAACACCCTCTAAATCTTGATTTGGAGTTGAAACATGAAAGGTTACATTAATTAATACACCAATTGCAATTAAATATGTTTAAAAGAACATTAGAGTGGTCCTCTTTACCTGATGGAGCCACATGATGTTCCTGATCTTGTCTAGCCTGATCATGCTCAACATGTTGATCATGCTCTACATGCTCTAAATTTGAAACATGAAAGGTTACATTGATTAATACACCAAATGCAATTAAAGATGTTTAATTGTATTAATCCATACTGTGTTTTGTATAGCACATGAATACATCCAATACTGGGATGCACACCATGGCATTCATCTCCAAGTTGTGCTCCACCCTCACCAGGCTACATTCCAATGTCATGTGCAGTATTATCATTGCTTATCTATTTAAAATAAATAGGCACATTATTATGGTGGAAATTAATATTGAATAGATTGCACAAGTATTCAATTTTATAAATAAACTTTATTGAGTTTATTTACTTGTGTGTTAGATGCAATGGAAGATTGTGTTTTCCTAGTCGAGACTCTTAGCTGTTCAGCTAGGGCTCCATAGCCTTGTTGGAAGACAATCTTCAGGTCCTCTTCTATGGGCGCTCTGTTGAAATTAGAGCACTACATTTTTGCATAAGATCATGAATTTTTCTTCTATGGTGTGATAAAACCAAAATTGTTTGCAATTTATTATTTGGAAGCAATATTTCACTTATTGATACTTACAAATTGTGCAGCTAATTTCATATAACCACCAGAGCCAAGTTTGTGTTGCTCGTATTTTTCTAGTCTTTCCTTTGCTTCCTTTGATGTGTTGGGCAGCCTATGAAAAAATTGAAATACATTAGATTATGTAAAAAGAAAGAGTAATCAGTATATAATTACATTGTTGATAGTATCACATACCTTCCTTGGCTCGGTGGTGTCATTCCATTTTTCTTTTCAGCCTTCTCCATTCCATCCGACACCAAGTCCTTCCACTCCCTCTTCGAAATCATGGGGGGATGCTCATACTTGCTGTTCTTCTCTAAATGTGACCTATATTTGTCCCTCACATACTTTAGATAGGCCCCAACTTTCTTAAGGACCTTGGTTTGGTTGAATTTTTTATCACCGAACAACACAACTAAACAATTAATGAGCTCATCTTTTAAATCTTGATTTTGGGCATTCCACTATGTACGTATGGTGGGCCTGAAGAGCTCCAATGTAACATCACTTAGATGTTTATAAAAAAACATCATTTCTTGTAAAATGATCATGGGATTATTAATCTATAAAGAGTGATCAATAAGTAAATTTCAATTGGATTATATATAATAATAATTAAAAGATTTTAAAGTACCTGGGACCTTTTCTATCTTTATGGGAATGAAATCCTTGGTCACCACAAATGTGACCGGCAATGTTCCCGTACTAGTAATACGGGAAGATCCAAGAAATGCTGCTAAAACATCACTAGTACTAGTGGTCTCTACATCCCCAGGTACATGTACACACACATGTAGTGGCATGTGTTTGTTGCAAGAGAGTGCACTATCGAATGCCTGCATGGTATGTGTTTCCAACATTTCAGTTGATAATATAGGCACAAATGATGGGGTCGAATGATGTGATGTATTTGTAGGAAGATCAAGATTGACACTTGTACCGACCCCTACTTCTTGGGCAACACTTGCAGTACCCTGATCATGGCTAGCAGCATGATGAGGACACAAATAATCTTATAAAAACAACACATATTTTAGTTCATGACATAAAAGAGTACAAAATATAAAACCATGAATGAACTTATGTTATAATTAAAGATCTCATGATAGCTTACTTGCAAGTTATGTTCTCTCTCAAACAATATTTGAACCCTTTCTCTTATCTCATTTGTTTGAGGCACTATGAATACCAACTGAAGGATTTCTTCATTTCATTTTTTTTGGGCCTTCCTCATCATATCCGCAGGGTTTGCGCAAAATGTGATTTCATCATCGCATAATAGTGACTACACCTCCCTATGGATGCTCCCCTATATTGCTAGTGTCTTTCCCCGATCAATCGACTACAACAAGAATATTAAAAACATTATCAAAATTAACCCAATAAACTCGTGAAAAAAACATAATAATAAAAAATTTTGCTCGTATCTAATTTGTACAATTACAATGAGGTAAACCTATCGGGTAGAAGTGCTTGAAGATGGATCACAATCTATGCTATGGGCTGGAGCCTTCCTCGTATGATCAATGTCCCATTGTGACAAAAATTAAATATAAAAAATATTACCAAAATGAAACCAATAGACTTACGAAAAAAATAATAATAATAAAATGGTATATTGGAGTCATTAATTGGAGGTTGGGTAAAATAGTATATAGTACATACCACCCCCATAGTAATTGTGTTTGTATCTAAGCAATTCAAATTGTAATCGATTAGCAACTCTTCCCTTGCAGTTATTAATTTTATCGCACATACAAATACATGGTTTCCCTCTCGTGCCTCGAATATGCAATTGGGTTGCTTATTTGTTGACCTAGTTCATGTACTATTTATAAACCCTGCAATATTCCTTGATGCTTTTGGCCTTTCGTCAATGTACCTAGCCACTCCTTTATTTTGATCCTTATATTTTAGCTACATATAATTTGCTAATAGTCCATACCTACGCATACTTCATGTATATTGAACCAGCTGCATCCAATCTTTGTAACTATAATAGGGTCCAACATACTCCATCAATTTAGTAACTTTGTCATAACAGACCTTTATGCCTTCCATGCAAAATAGGCCCAAACCATGTAATGACGATGGTGCTATGTGATATATCCTCTCATTGATACAAAGATCAGTGTTTATTAGAGGAAGTTCCTTGGGTACCCATTGTTTCCATAGATTTTTGTACCTCAAGGGCACCTCAATGTCACCTATGCTCTCATCATCATAAGAACATGACCCCCCTTTAGCAAGAAAAAATTTAATACGTTTACAAAATTTTCTTCTAATCTTTTGACCTCTAGTTGATCTCCCTCTTTTAGACCTACTACATGTCTCGCTTTCCTCTTCTCTTCCTGAATTTCCCTCACTCGAGGAATACAAATCTGATAAATACCTATTTGGTGGTACTTGGACTCATAAGGATGTTGGATGAAGTTCTTTCATGGTGATGTGATCCCAAGGTGACATTATGATTAATCTATCATTTCATCACTAGAATTTGACAGGTTATAAAGTAATCAAGTCTTGATAGATTGCAAGTTATTGTTACTACCGTCCAAATGTGTCCATCACAAATTAAATCTACTTAACATTTTAACTCCCAAACTTTGTAACAAGTGTTAAATGTGACTATTTTCCACCAGTTACACAACCAAGGCCTCAAATGTATTCTCTAATTGTAATCAAAGGACTTTTTCTCCTCATTCAAGTAAATAAACTTGAAGGGAAACACCACCAAGTGGTTTATTGGACACCTACATGACTAAAAATAGCAGAAAATTTACATTTAATTTCCATATGTCTAAGTGGTTAATGGGGAGGGAGTGTGTACTAGGCTTGGTAAATTCATCATAAGTTTATGCTTTGGCAATAAAAATTGTTTAAGTCATCTTAAATCTTCCTATGTCTAATTGCTAGGAGACTTTTGGTATGTTTTAAGGTAGGATGAGTGGTCGAATCAATGTTCTAATTCTCTATGACAAGGTTTCAACATCTTCAAATAGTGAAAGTTAGTGCTCATAGTCATTTGAAACAACAACATTTTGATTATGTATGATGGTAGGATTTGATAACTTAAAAGAATTGGCTACCCAACAAACTTAAAATTAAAAGAAATTTTTTCAGTTTAAGGGGTTAACACTTTCTTTCATCTTTGCATATTGGTTTGATGCTTCAAACGATACATTTCTTATCCCACTTCTATTATATTGTATTCCCATCCCATTACAATTGTTGGAGGAGTTGATACCAAAATTTCATATCAAATACCACGTTCTTGAAGCAATTTTCTGTGTTTTTACTATTTTTCTAAAGTTCTTTTGTGTTGTATAGATCCATACAAGCTTGAAATGCTCTGAGATAATTGGTGTAGATAAATATATGTGTTCCCTTTCATTTGAATTTGTTTTGAAGTGCTCAATCACTATTTTGTGGGAGAAAACAATCAAATACAGGGACTTCCCTATTGTGCCTATGTAAGGGTTTGAGGGCTAAATAGAAATGGCATCCACCAATCCACCCACTATCTTGGAACTGTAACTTAGTGGATTGGTGTGAATCATGGTATGATAGAGGTTCATTGCATCTAGGGGTCTGTTAAAGCAAGAAACTTGGCATTGAATTGATGCCCTAGGGCTGACAGGGGCAATTTTCTTATGAATTTGTGGTTGTTAAATCATGGTTTATCAATTTGATGGATATCTTGTTACAGTCATGGTGACACTATTTGATGGTCCAATATCTACTTCAAAACAAAAATATCTCTAAAAACTCTAAGAGCTATAATGGGATGGCATTAAAGGAACCTTCATATGAAGGATCTTCTAATGAAGGACCTTTGAATTAAGGTCTTCATTTGAAGGTCCTTCATGCAAAGGTTCCTTTTATAAAGCATTTTGGACATGAAATATTTAAAATAAAAAATACCTTCATTTGAAAGTCTTGACATGGCATCATTTTTGAATGAAGGTTCTTCATTCAAAGGTCATGACGACATCACCTTCAAATGAAGGTTCTTCATTCAACTGGTATTTTGTAATTTTGAATGTGTGATAATAATTTAGGGTTAAAAATAAATCCATTTGAGCCTTTTATAAATGAAAGGAAATTTGATGCAATCATATGCCTTGTCAAAATTTTAACTTAATTGTAAGGGCATCATGAGTAGTTTGTTGGGCCCATTCAACAATCTCCGATGCAAGGATTGAATTGTCTAGAATGTATCTACTATCAAGAGAGCCAATTTGTTTACCTATAAGACTATATCTCAAGCAATAGGTTTAATTGTGATGGCAATGATATTGACAAGTATTTTGTAATTTAGGTGTTGAGAAGCATAATTGGCCACCATCCTAGGAAAGATTCTTCATTCTCACTTTTAGGTGTTAAAATTTAACAATACCTTGATTGATGAAAGAGCCTAAAGAGCCTTTCTCCATGGTATCCAAGTACACATAGCAGCGGTCTTCTCTTATACGGTTGGACATGATTTAAAGAACTTAGCTAGGAATTATTCATTTAACCTAAGGTTTTCTCATAATGCCATCATTGGAAAAGTATGATCAAATTCTTCTATTATGAAGAATTGGTCTATGTGCCTCTAGTAATCACTATAAATGTTTGTAAGGACAAAATGAATAATTGCATCAGGTAGGAGAGAATTAACTTTGAGTTCCTCAAAGATTATATTCCTCTATTCATAATTTTTAAGGGTTGTGTGTGGAGGAGGTTATCACTACCAAGAAGGGAGGATACCTTTCCTTGCATATGTTTGTGGTGGAGGTATTAAAGAAGAACTGTATGCCTTTATTTCCATTCATTAGATCTAGCTTAACCTAGCATATAATTGGGCTCCTTTGCCCCTATAAACTTCCATTTGTTTGAGTTTATGTTATGTAAGCATAATTCCATGCTATGTTGAAATATAAGAGGTGGATGAGGCCAAAAGGAAATAACCCTTTTTTAGTTGTACCTTTGAATCTTTTCTTATTGTTTTATGTTTTTAGAAACTTTGTGGACATAAGATTTGAGGTAGGTCATACAAAAAAGAATAACATGTTCCCACCAAAAACCAAGATGTGGGTAGATTATGGGAGTTTTTCCAAGACTTCAGGCTAGTCAATAAAAATGTGTTAGACTAAGCTAATTTTTTTTTTTTTTGTGTTATCTTATACCATTTTATGAGAATGGGGGTGCCAATGTATGAGAATATCTTTGGAAACTAGGCATGAAAATTATAGGTTAAAGAGAATGAGGGCGCCAAACTTACAGTACTCATTGTCCCTTGGTCGTTGATTTTTCCTTGGTGCCCTCAATCTCGTCCTCGGCGCTGGTATTGAACTTGTTTTCACTCCTCCATACTCTTCCTCAGCACTGGTATTGACCTTGTTTTCACTCCTCCATACTCTTCCTCAGCACTAGTATTGACCTTTTTTCACTCCTCCAAACTCTTCGTCGGCATTGGTATTGACCTTTTTTAAACTCCAAACTCTTCCTAGGCCAACAACAAACAATGGCTTAAGTTGTTTTTAAAGACGGGGGCACGGGGCCAACTTAGAATAGGGTAAAATAAAGTCAGGTGAAAGAATTAAAACATTAAATCAAAAGGGGCCTGACTTAGACGAATTGATGGGCATAAGTTGTTTTAAAACCCCCTCTATAGTAAAAATTAAATGAACCAAAAAATAAAATATGAAAAATCCAAAGTTTAAAACAAAAATGTTTTATAAAAAACATAACAATAAATTAGGCATAAACAAACAAAAAATTAATAAGAATAAAATTTAAAAATAAACAAAAATTAGTATAAATAACAAGAAAATAAAGATATAATTTTAACAATAAACAAAATTAATTAGAAGAAAATAAATTAAAATATATAATATATAAAGAGAAAATAACCAAATAATAAATATGTTTTTAAATTATAACAAATTTAAAAGAGAATAAATTATAAAGAGATTATAAGTATATAAATTATAATTTATAAGTAAACATAAAATTTATAAATTATATGTTTACATATAAATTATAAATTATAAATTATAAATAATTAATCAGAAAATAAATTGTACAAAAATATAAAATTACAAATAAGAATATATAAAAAATTCATAAATTTAAAATAAATTAACAAGAAAATTGAAAAGAGATTAAAAAAAAATAAAAAATTTAAAAGTAACAAATAACTAGCAATTGCACATTGGTGTGCAATGGGTACACCGAAATGTCTCAAAAATGGTGTGCAAAAAATGTCTCAATGGAGAAATGATAATTTCAAACCAACTATGCATCCACTTACAAAACCTCTGAATTAGGAAGATAATCAAGCTCCATTACTTGAATCATATAAATTTTGCAATAGGAAGAGAAGAAGAGGGAGAGATAGGGATATAAAGAGGGAGAGAAAGAGGGGGGAGATCAAGAGAGGTGTAATAAGATAGAGATGGAGATGGAGATGGAGGAGGGGGATATGGAGAGAGAGAGAGAGCCGGAGAATAAGAGCGATATATAGAAAGATACATATAGAGATGGGAAGTGATATATAAAGAGAAGTAGAGTGAGGAAGATATATATGGTATATATATGGAGAGATAATGAGATAGAGATAGATAGAGAGATGAAAGAAGAAATATGGAGAGATAGAGATAAAGGGGAAAATAGATATAAATATATATTTCTAGGAAGAGTGAGAAGGAGAGAGAGACATGTCTAGATATAGAGGGAGACAAATAGATAGCTAGGGGGTAGGGAGGGAGTGAGTGAGGGAGATATGGGGATAGATAGAGAGAGGGAGGAAGAGAAAGGGAGAGAGATAGGTAGAGGAGGGATATAGAGAAGAGGGGGAAGAGAGGGAGAGAGATAGGTAGAGAGGGAGAGGGGGAGAGAGAAGAAGAAGAGGGAGAGAGATAGCTCAATATATAGAAAGGGAAAGGGAGAGGGATAAATATAGATAGAGGGTGATATAGAGAGATAGAGAGGGATAGGGAAGGAGAAAGCGAGATAGAGAGATAGAGGTAGAGGTAGAGGTAGAGAAAGATACGGATAGGGAGAGAGATATGAGGAGAGAGGAAGAGATAGCTCAATAGATAGAGAGGAGAGGGAGTAATATAGAGATATGGATACTCTCTCTCTTACTCTCTTACCATATTTCTACCCCTCCATCTCTCTCTCTCTTACTCTCTTTTGACATCCCTATTTATCTCCCCCTCTCCCTCTTTTATCTTTGGATATCTCTACCTCTGTATATGTCTTTGTCTCACATTTCTCTTTATCTCTCTCACTCTTTCTATGTAACTATCTAATCAAAATTTAGTTTTGAATCGCTCTCTCTCTCTAGCTTCTAATTTAGATTTTAGATTTATTTTATTATACAAATTAAAATAAAAATTTAAAATATAATTATTCTATAATTGGTATGAGTTTTTCACAATCCATGCTCCATAATGCTGCAGTATATAGCTTTTGGATTCAACTATGTAAGTTTTTTTGTCGACGTTTCAAATCACACAGTGATCCATCATCACGAAGAGGAAAAATGAAATGAGATTGCAGAAAAAGTCTTAATAAACGGAGAGGGAGAAGAGAAAAAACTACAAAATAATGAGAAAACAATAAAATAATACCATAAACAAAAGAAAAATCAAGACTTGTCTACTAACCTCATGTCCCCATGTGGCTACTTAACTCTATTTTTTGGTTAAATTTAAGCAGCAGGAGTGTTCCCATGCATAAATTTGATTGTTGGGAGAGGATAATTTGGAATCTTTTCCTATTTTCAAGGAGCAACTATTGTTTAGGAAATAAAAATAAGCTATCAAAAAATAGGGGGGGACTGAAAATAAGCAACAACTGCTTATTGTGAAAAATGCCATGTGGCTTTACAAATTTCCTTCCCTCCTTTTTATTTACCTCCAATTCCTCCCTCTAAATTTTTCCTATAGTGATACAGTGCAACAACAAGATACATATTTTCATATAGAAAATTAAATTTTCAGTCTTATTGAAAGTATACATTTTATTACAGTTCTTTGAAATATAGATCTTGCCTTGAATCTACCCATTTTTAAATAATTTAATTGCAACATAGATTTGTTTTTTAAATTTATTTATAATTGTTTGAACTTTATAACTGTTTGAACTTTTTTTTATCTTTATTTATAATTGTGCAACATAGATAATTAGTGTAAAATTGAATGCAAATTCTACTAGAATCCTTTCTTGTTTGTACAGATTGAGATAATTATAACAAATCTGAATGTCTTCATTTGTTAATTCTTAGTCAATAATAACATATTTGAATTCCCTGTCAATAATTCTTTGTCAAAATTAACAGAGCAACAAATGGTAATTAAATATAAAAATATACAACTCATAAAAATTAATGGCAATGATTGATAATTAAATATAAGAATATACAGTTGAATTATGTTCTTATTTTAATAGAGGAAAAAACAATTTTAAAATATACATTTAAAAAAATACAATTTAAAATGACTGTTTAAAAATAAGCAGAAAAATCAAATATACATTGGGACACCAGCTCCACAAATTTCTCCTAAAAAAAATGAGCAGTGATTGCTAATGAAAATAAGAAATCGAAAAGGATGCCTTCCTTCCAAATTTCATAATCCTCCTACAGTGAAATGCAAATAATTTTCTTCCCCATAAAAAAAATTATGATACATTTAGCTGTCTATTATTGTTAGCAATCCATTGCATCTCTATTTTTACGTGACATGCTATGCAAAGCAGAGCAAGGTTTTCAACTAAAACTAGGGGCGAAGGAAGCTAAAAGTAAAATAATAATATAAGCAATTGTTTAAATATAATTTTCCACCTTGATTAACTCTCTAAAAAAATATGTGTAATGCATTAATAATATATATATTAACATAAATTATATACATATTAAGTATTATATAAATTTTATGTTTAAATAATAATTATTTACTTCTTTCTTATAATTTTTTTTTGATATGTAAGGATTGTATTGTATTTATACTTATAGATCCAAAGTACAACTGATTAAGCTAAATTCACCAATTCCATCAAGAGCCAAAAAACCATATATTGTCTATAAGTATTCTCCAAAATACAAGCCATAGCTTCAGACATTCAATACTTTAAACAATCTACATTTAAACCAATCTAACCAATTCGTGCTTGCATTAACAGAGAAAAAAATAGCTGCTAAAATACTAATACCATACACTACCCTTCACAAAAACTTATTCAGAAACAAGAAGTCTTCAAAATCCTCCCTCCATTCATCGCTATCAGTCGCCATTAGCCCGAACCATTTCTTCAAGAAGATGACTGCAACCGCTACTACGGCCTGGTGCTTCATCAACCCAATACCCTGAAGGTCCAAGAGAAACGGAAAAATCTTCACCGTGTCTTCATCCTTCACCTTCGCCACCTCCAATGCACGTGGACATCCTCGCCCTTTCACCACCACTCGAAGGAGCTCATCCATACCACCCAATAGTCTAGGTATGAACAATTTCCTCATTAAAGTCCTTGCTTCAATCTTTGGGACCAGATTATCCAGTAGAGAAGCCAAAAAATGAGAAGATATCTACAAATTATCACACCCATACTCTGTTTCCTCCAGAAAATGAGGACCCAAGACCATTTTGACTGCAACTAACACTAGCGGCTCCTAGTCGAACAAAATTCTTTTAAGGCATTGATCCGTTATGAAATGAAAGTTGCTCAGCCTATCATTAGACTTGAGTGAAATGGGGGTGTCTGCCCCAAACCGAGCTACACCCGCAACTGAAACCTCTATCAGAAATTTTGAGGACCCAGCCATTCGGCTCCCAATAGTAAGTGCTTGACAAAATGATATCCAAACTTCAACCACAACACTGAACTAGAACAAATACCCACGACATTCTGTGCAAGACTTAAATCAATACTTCTACCCACCGCCGCTAGCCTTACCAACCTCCTTCTGTAATACCCCTCCATTTTGTCCTTTTGATTGAATAGTGTTTTGCTCTTTTATGTTGTACTTTCTGTTAGTACCTTGACAATGGTACTCGGCAGTTATTTGATCGCTATCTATAAAGCGACATGAATGCTATATTTTTATGTGACGGTATACTATTATGTGTAGACACATAAAAATGACCTAGGCCCGCAAGCTCTTCTTCTAACCCTAATTAGGACATTTTAATTATGTCCCTGACTCACTCTCAACTATTAATTAGATAATTCATATTTGTTTATTCCTCATGATTATTAAATAAATAATATTGTAATTATTTATTTAATGTGTCACTAATTGTCTAAATATCCTCCTATAATTAAATAAATTTCTTAATTTATTTCCCCCTTTATGTCTTCCTAATTATTAAATAAATAATTTTATTTATTTATTTAATTATGTCACTAATTAAGTCCTCTTCTTCCTAAAATTAAATAAATTCTTATTTATTTAATCAACATCCCCTCTTGAATTAAATAATTTTAAATTATTATTTGATTCCCCCAACAACTCCGTTTTCCATGCCCAAAATCTCTTGTCACATGCATTGTCAGCCATTGATTTGATTTTCTAAAAATCAATCTTGACCCTTTATTTTGAATCTGACCTAATGTTTCCCTAACCCTAATTGTGCGTTGCTATATGGAATCTCGTCCATTGATTCTAGGGTACTTGCTAACTTTCAATTTGGACCATTCACACAAAATTGCATTTTCTATAAAAGAGCAATTTTGGTCACATCTTGCATCTCTTATCTCTTGCATTTTTAGATAATCTTACATTTTCATATTTCATCTCCTGCACTTTGATATCTTGCATTTGTTCTTCATTTTTGTCATAGCATATCTAGATTTCATTTGATATAACTTAGACATTGTAGATGCTTACTAGTTGCAGTAGGGCATAGTATTGCATGCAGTTGTCAAATCCTTCAATATTTGCTTAGGGCTTGTCAGTTCTATTGGCTTGCTCTTCTTAAATCTGAGGGCAAACAATTTATTTTTAGAAAATTAAGAAGGTCTAATGGAGGTTAGTCATGGAGGATGAAGACAATCTATGAGATTGTTCATCTATTCCTTTGCACTTCATTACCCACTTTGGGTTTTTATGTTCTGCATATGATATTGCTAAACCTAGAAAATTCTCATTGTTACATTGGTGAACTTGACATATTTTGACAACTTTTGAAGAATTTTGGAGTTGGATTTTTTTTGTTGCACGTTTTGTTGGCTTTTTGTTGTAGGTTTTGCATCATTTTGGGGACAAAACCCTAGTTTTCAAAGATTCGACCATATCTCTCAAATGGTTGCATATTTTTTGAAAAATATTTTTTTATAGGTTGGCAACAATATCAAGAGCTTCCAATCTGAAAATCAGATTTTTTGGAGCTGTTTTTAATTTTTAATAATTTTCTTTGTTATTTTAATGAAAAATCAATTGTGAGAGCACATTAGTGAATTTTTTGGATTTATTTACAGTTTCAGAAAACTCTCTCAATTTCAATAGGAGTCTATTTTTTATGTTTTTAATTTTCTTTTAGAATAATTTGACAAAAAAATAGATCTTTAAAAATTAGGGTTTTACAAAGATTGACTTATATCTCACACAATTTTTTTTTTGCAGGTTTGGAATAATGTCAAGCACCTATAGTAAAAAAATAAAGTTTTTTGAAGTTGTTTTCAATTTTTAATAATTTTTTTATGATTTTTCATAAAAAAATAATTTTGGATGCAAAATAGTGAAGTTTTCAGATTTCTTTACATTTCCGGAACTCTTTAAATTTCAGGAAGGGTTTATTTTCTGTGTTTTTATTTTTGATGCAAAAACTAGTTCCAAAAATCAGATTTATGTTGACTAGCTAACCATCCAATATTAGTGATCAATAATAGAAGTATCCTCTCCCCTTGCGCACTTGTGCAATCTTGGGTGTAAGAGAAACTGTTATTGACTCTAGATTTTGGGCTTGCACTAGGTCAATTCGGGTTAGGGCAACACTTTTTTCTGTATGGTAGTTTAAAGATTTTGGTGTTACTAATTTTTTGTTTGCAGCTTGTGGCAAGGATTCTGACATTTTTCTTGTTTATTTCAAAAATCTTAGAAAAATTTGCATTTTACATTCATGGGTTAAAATGAACATGCATTCATACTCATTGGGCTAAAAAGAACACAATCTTGCATTATAACTCATTGGTTTAAAATGAATTTGCATCTCTTCACAGTATTGGGTTAAAATAAAATTTTAGTTAGCTCACACTACAAACGGTTAAAATGAACCCCATGTTTTGACAAATACTACAAACAGTTAAAATGAACTCCATGTTTTTTTAATGTTTGTCAACACATTTCGATTTGGGCTTAAAATGAACACCATGCGAGTGTGAGTTAGGATATTCATGTGTTTTCTCTTTGTTTTTAAACAAGGATTGATTGAACTATGAATATTTTGGCTTGCTTTTGTTGAACCTTAGAAAATTGGACCTGCTTTGGTGGGAAAAAGTACTCACCCCAAAGCGACTCAAACCGGGAATGCGCTAAAGCCAAGCGACGCCCAATCGGTATATAAATTTTAATGTTAAGGAAAGCTTAGCATTACATAAATTCCTACGGACCAGCAATTGACTCCCTAGTACCCTTGTGGTGCATCAAAACTTGCAGATCGTAACCTTTGCAGACTGGGATGATAATGCCTCTCGCATGGCCTTCTAAACGGGTGCCCGAAATAAATCCTTTGTTTTAGCAAGCCAAAAACCTTTTATTCTTTGGTACAACAACGATCATTGTGATGACACCCGCACCTGCGCAGTTCTTAGTAGAGATGATCAATCTTCCATGGGAGTTTCCTGGAGGTTGGAAGCTTGGTTGCCCTGAGAAGTGAGTGCACTGTAAGGGGGAGCCTATGGGGCCAAGCTTCTGAATTCATCCGCTAAGGATATGCGGTTAGTGGGATCCAAAAGAATACTGTCCTTGCAGCCATAAGATTTTGTAAAATGACTTCTATGTGGTTGATTTTCATCTTTTTTACCACACCATGTATTTTCCAATTGTTTTGAGACAAATAAAACATCAAACTTGCAACAATCTGAAACAACTTTGCCAACTGAAATAAATATTTGCAGATTTCATCAAGTCCTTCTTTTTTGTTTCTGTCAAACTAGACATTGATTTGCTCAACTTCCCTCATCATGACATTATAGATGGCATTCTTAGGATCACCATAGGTTTCCATTTTCATTTGACTAGTTGCATTGTTAGCTTTACCATTTCCTTAGATGCTCATTTTGCAGATTTTAGGAATACACTCCTTACCATCTATTGTCATAACTTTGCCTTCAAAATTAGGTTATCATTGGACCCAATCACCCTTAGTCATTTAGTCAAAAATTTTGTGAATTATTTCCCACTCAATAGTCTAGTGTGGAAACTTCACTTTGTCCTCTTTTCAGTCCTATTATGGTCCATTGATTTTCCAAACCTGAAGCATTGCAAACACTTTGTTTGGTCAAGTAGTCATCTCCTTAGATTTCTCAATAGTGAGTGCATATTAGGCTCCTTTTTGCATATCATTAGTCTCCTCATTTTAGTGTCATACCATTTGCATCCACAAACCTTTAGATTCCTTTTAATCTCATTTGCATTTCATAGCATTCCTTATTCTCAAAAACCCAAAAACATAGTGTCATATTTAGGTCATTATCACCCATTATCCCTCATCACCCAAAGTTGAGCAAAAATTTTTATGGTTGAAACTAGATTACAAAAAAAGAAGAGACTCATGGATTCTTTTGGTCAAGACACCAACTTTACCAATTTCACCAATGACATGAATTTATTCCCTAGTAACATGAACACTCTTGCTAATGACATGGAAAATTCTACAATCAATCCTTTTGGTGAGACATCTACTTCACACAATCCCTTTGAACAATTTCTTCGTAGAAACAAAAATGGAGAAGTTTTTGAAGAAGACATACAAGCTACTGCCCAAAACCCAGAAGTGGCCTCTTTTGTGGAAGAATTAGTCCTAAATGACTCATTTAGATATTTAGCCATGCTTCTTGACCAAGGGGCTAGGTTACCAAAAGGATTTGATCTCAACACTATTAGAGCAACATCTCCAAATCACCAATAACACAATACTTCCATGGGAACCTCTCCACAAAACACCATTAACACCATCAATACTACCTCCCTTGGTCATACTACCACCACAACCAATGCAGCTACCACAACTAATGCAGCCACCACAACCAACACAACATCCATTGGAGGATCATCTGCCCAAACCAACACCACATCACAATCCATCCCCCAACAAACAACCACTACCCCTTCACAAACATTTGGATCAAAAATGGGTGCAACTACCTCAAACCTCTTTGGAACTTCATTTAATTCAATGGGTCCATCAACAAATTTGTTATTAGGTCCCTCAAATACTATGGCAACTAACTCATCAAATCCTTTTGGGAGAAACAAACGAAGAGTTACAATCCAAGGAACCCAACCTAATTATTCACAGGTTAATACCAACATTCCTTTGAGATAAAACACCAACACTAATCAAGGCCATAATTTCTTATTTGTTCAAGGCAATCAAGGCACCCAATCTTTTACTCCATTTGGACATCAACATACTCAAAATCAGCAAGGCCCACAAATGTAATCCAACATGGCAGGATCTCAAATCCCCACATATGCTACTCAAATACATACACAGCAGTGTAATCCCAATCAGTACACTTATTTCCAACAACCACAAAATCAGAACACTCAATTTTCTCACCAACAACACACTCAAAACCAACACATCTCACCACAAAAAGTGGGAAACCAATCCATACCTCTCACCAACATGTGTGATGCTCCAACAACCCCATTGTGGAAGCACTCACACTCCAACTGGTTTCTCTTCAAACACAAGTGGAGACCTTGCAACAATCCAACAAAAAGTCTTACATGTCACATGACTTGTGTCCATATCCATTCGACACCACCTTGTATATGCCACCCTTTCCTCATGGGTATGTGGTACCTCATTTTCCTAAATACAAAGGGAAAATGAACCCCATTGAACACATAAGAAAATTCACCACTAGTTGCATGGACATTGCATATGAACAAACCTATCTCATGAGACTCTTTTCAAGAAGCCTCGCAGGTCACGCATTAGAATGGTTCTCACTATTGCCTAAAGGAATCAAAACATGGGACGAATTGGTAAACAAATTTGTTGAAAACTATGCCTATAACATTGACATGGATATTGACATTGCCTCCTTATGCAGACTTACCCAAGAGGATGCAGGAGAGACTTTTATTCCCTTCTTTCAAAGATGGCAAACCTTAGCAAGCAGATGTCCGGTAGAAATACCTGAAAAGGAGAAAGTCACCATGTTTGTACAAAATCTCCTAGGACCACTCAAATATGGCTTACAAGTCCATTGTTGCACCACCTTTGTTGACCTTGTTGAAAAAGGTGTTCAGCTTGAAAAAACCTTAATCGCTAAAGGTGAATTGAAATATGGTGGCAAAACCATCAACACCACCACAAATAATAACCCAAGTAGCTCAAATGACAAAACCAAATACTGGGTTAACAACAAACATATCACCAATGATGGTGTGGTTGATACAAAAACCATCAATACCACAGGTCATGTACTCACCATCAAAGGAGTACAAAATCAAAATGCACCTATAACTACACCAACACCAACTGCAAATGCTATCCATAGCAATCCTACTCAAACTAATCAAAGGCAGCTGTGCCAACCGCGACAATTCCAAAAATGTACATACACACCTTTGGGTGAACCTATTGAAATTGTCTTGAAGAAACTTCTTCAAAATGGTGTCATAACATTGGAAGACCCTAAACCATGCAACCCTGGTCAGTTCAAGCCAGCGTGGTGGGATGATAATGCATTTTGTGATTTCCACCATGCCAAAGGGCACAAAACATCCTCTTGTCATCAATTGTGAAATCTGGTGCAAGACTTCATTGAGAACCACACCATCGAGCTAGGTGGTCAATCCTTCACATCTAATGTAGATCATACTATACACAAAAACCCATTGCAGGATCATGGTAAAGCTTCCTCATCTGGCACAACAAATACCAATAATCAAGCCAACTGCATCTGTCCCACCTACACTAATGGTCATCCTACCTACAATTATCCTGATGGTACCATTATTAACAATCTTCATGATGTTGAGGAAGATGAATGTGTTAATACCATTTCCATTAAAAAAGCCCCAGAATGCAATGTGACAACATGTAAAGGAAAAGTCACTATCCCAGGTCCTTCGACATGTTAGCCTAAGATCACCATACCTGGTCCATCCGCCAGATAGTCAACACCCAAACCGGAGTTCAACATCATTGAGCAACTAAATAAAACACCTGCTCAAATATCCATTCTTGAACTACTCTGTATTTCACCCACACACAAGGCCATCTTGGATAAAGTCCTACAAAATTCGTTTGTCCCAACCAACATTGATGTCAACCACTTTGAGACTATGGTTAAATACCTAAATTAGCCTCATCACATCACCTTCTCGGACAACGACTATTCGTTGCCCAAACCATCACATAATGATGCCCTTCACATCGAGGTTTTTGTCCACAAACACAAGGTTAGAAGAGTCTTAGTAGATGGTGGAGCAGGATTGAACATTTGCTCATTAAAATTGGTTAAGGCTCTTGGTTTCTTTGATGCATGTGTCAGTGCTAGCAAGAGCATCATCATCAAGGCATACGATGATGAAGAACACACTTCTAAAGGCATCATTACAATTCCACTCTGGGTAGGACCAATTATCATAGATACAACATGCCAGGTCTTGGATCGTGATATACACTACAACATCTTACTTGGTCAGCCCTAGATTCATGCTCTAAAGGCCGTTCCATCCACATACCACCAATGCCTAAAATTCCCTTTTGATGGTACTGAGATTACTACCCCGAGAGATCCTGATCCATTTCAATACTGCACAAATCTGTGAGCCACTGCTGAGCATCAGGTACCCATCAATTAGGAGGCCTCCACTTCCACTTCATCCAAATATATTGACTCATCCACACTCACCAAATCATCCATTCCATCACCTTCTGCAACACCATCTTCCTTGGCCTCCATACCAAGCAAAGATTTACAGATCTAGGACCTAGACTGTGGGGAATTCAAATTGAATACGGCTTACTATATTACAACAATACCCAAGCCGCCTAAAGTCTATGGTAGACCATGCTTTGCAGTCAAACCCAAGACAACTTTTCAGGTTCCACCAAGAACAATTTTCACACTATGGGGGGACATGGGTAATGAAGTCATCATTGAAATAGCTAACTAGCTCTACAAAGATCCAGAAGTGTCACCTCCCCTACTAGTACATCTTTACGGAAAAGGCTATGATATATGCAAGACACTAGGCTTTGATGGCACAAGTGGCCTTGGAAAGAATAATGGAAGGAGAGAACCTATTATAATAAAAGCAATACCAAGGTACATGGGGCTAGGGTTTGGACAACTCGGAACTAATGATCAATGTACCTATGAATTTTCAAGTAAGGATGTGATGACAACGGAAAGTGTCAAGATAAGCGAAGAATGCCTTACTGAAATTGACTCCAATGAATGGGAATGGGGATCTGACAAAACCCTAGGTGACTATGACATTGACGAACTATTCCTGGAACCTAGCCAAATTCCCTTTGAAGAAATATTTCAACAGGAATATAACATTGACCCTATTGACAAACATTCCAAAAAGAAAGAATGGGAAAGCATTCCTTGGAACTCAGAAGAACACAAGGTGTCGTCAACATCACTTGCATCACCCCCCCTCATTCTCAAACCCACCCATCAGCCTAACACGCCTGAACCTACTGTCCACACCTCCAAAACTCCATCCAATAGTCATGATGCAGATAGTTTTATCCCCTATTATGACTTTGAATTTGACTCATCTGACTATGAGTATGGGCCATCCATCGCATCTGACACAGAAGTTGAAATTGACAACTTTTCCTTCACACTTGAGGCTTCAGTTGCCACGCTTTCCGCATCTTCCCCATCCTTTACCAACACCGACAATGGGATTCAACTTGTCTATCCACAACTGATCGGCTGGAACCAACAAGAGCCACCAATAATGGACATGTTTTAGAATGATGAGGCCATTGCAGAATTCATGGGGCTCAGAGAAGGCATACCATGGGGAGATCACAAAATAAGATTTTCTATTGATCTAGATTGTACAGCTTACTTCGAGGAGATTGTGCAATCCTCCAGCTGCAAAAATACAAAGAATAAGACACAAAAAGAAACATCTTTAGGTGAAAACTGCAAGGCACCTTCTGATGGTAAAATAGTAAAAATAAAGGACATATCCGAAGGTGAAAACCTCTTTGAGGCACCTAAGGATGGAGGATTGGACTTTCTTCCCGTGACATAGGAAAAATCAGCTATGCTCATTGAGGACATAATGGAAGTTAACATAGCCACACCAGAGAATCCCAAAATGATTCTCTTGGCCACATCATTGTTAGAGGAAGAAAAACCCGAATTTCAACAATTCTTCACAGATAGGAAAGTTAACTTCACATGGTCATATGCTAACATGCTAGGCCTTGATCTTGAATTGGTTCTACATCATCTTCCTCTCATCCTGGGAATCAAACCAGTGAAACAAAAGTTGTGCAAAATGCATCCACAGATTGCACTCCTAGTAAAAGCTGAACTAAAGAAATTACTAGATGCTGGGTTCATAAGGTCAATAGACTATGCTGATTGGATATCCAATATTGTTCTTGTTACAAAGCCAAATGGAAAAATCCATATCTGCATGGATTTCAGGGATCTAAACAAGGCTTTCCCAAAGGATGACTTCCCCCTACCAAACATAGACATGATCGTTGATCTCATAGTAGGGTACGAGATGCTATCCCTCATGGATGGTTTCTCGGGATATAACCAAATCTGAATTACAACTAAAGATCAGCATAAAATGGCATTCACCTACCCATGGGGAACGTACTGTTGGAACGTCATGCCTTTTGGCCTAAAGAACACAAGCGCTACATACCAAAGGTCTATGACAAAAATCTTCCATGACATGATGCATATCCTAATGGAAGATTATGTAGATGTACTATTGGAAAAATCTTTGACAAGAAAAGAACATCTCAAAGTCTTGGACAAAATTTTTAGACGGCTTGAGGATTACAAGGTTCGATTGAATCCAAAGAAATGTGTCTTTGGAGTCACTTCAGGCAAGCTATTGGGATACATAGTTTCACAATGAGGCATTGAGGTTGATCCCACAAAAGTAAAGGAAATTCTAGATATGCCTCCACCAAAAGGGATCAGTGAGTTGTGAACACTTCAGGGCAGATTATAGTCTATTCACCGCTTCATCGCACAATTGGCAGACAAGTGTCAACCATTCCAATATCTGCTATGCAAAAGCATTCATTTTGTATGGACAGATAAGTGCAACATAACCTTTGACCAAATTAAAGAATATCTATTAACACCACCAGTGTTAATGCCACCTATTGAAGGAAAACCATTGATCCTATATATGTCTACAATGACAAATGTAGTGGGAGCATTATTGGCGCAAAATGACCATGAAGAAAAAGAAAGAGCCATATATTACATTAGTCGCACACTAATTGGATATGAGCTCAACTACACAACCATTGAATGGGAATGCCTTGCAGTTGTTTTTGCGGTGCAGAAACTAAGACACTATATGCTAAGCCACCAAACACATTTGGTAGCTAAGATTGACCCACTAAAATATGTATTGAGTCGAGTAGCATTAACAAGACGTTTGGCGAAGTGGGTCATGATATTAAGTGAGTATGACATACAATATGTGGAGCGCAACGCAATAAAAGGTCAAGTAATAGCAGATCAACTGGAAAATGCACCAATCCAAGCCACTCATCCCTTGATAATTGATTTTTTGGATGAGTCTATCTTACAAGCAGAATCAACTTCACCATGGAAACTATACTTTTATGGGTCCCACACTGGTCACGGCTTAGGAGCAGGCATATTATTTATTACACCATAAGGAGATTCAATTCCTAAATCATTTTGGATCACTTTCCCTTGTACAAATAATATGGTAGAATACGAGGCATTGGTCATAGGTCTCAAGATAGCAATAAAATGGAAAATTCAGACATTGCTCATATTCGAAGATTCTCAGTTAGTCATCAATCAAGTCAATGATGACTATGACACAAAAGATGAGAAGTTGCTTCCCTATAAATGAATGGTGGATAGTTTCCTGATGTACTTCAAAATGATTGCATTTGAACAAATCCCAAGGACGCAAAATAAGGTAGCTGATGCAATGGCTACCATTGGATCTCTCTTAGACATCCCTAAGAATGTGTCACAATTTGAATTCTTAGTGGAATAACTGTTGATGCTAGCATACGATATTCTAGAGTCAGAAATGGTGTGAGAGATTGTTGGTCCCAGTTCACCTTGGTATCAGGACATATACGACTATCTTAAGTACCAAACCCTCCCACCTAACCTGTCTAACAACCAATGAAAATCCTTTATTCGAAAAGTGGCTAGACATACCATTGTCAATGACACCTTATACCATCGTGGCTTTGACAATACCCTTCTTCGTTGTCTCGAAACTGATGAAGCCCAAATGAATTTATGAGAAGTACATGAGGGTATATGCGGATCTCATTCGAGTGGTCCAACCTTAGCTAGGAAAGTCACCACACTGGGATACTACTGGCCAACATTGGAAAAAGATGCTCTTTAGTTTGTCAGAACATGTTGGAAATGCCAGGTGCATAGTGACCTGATTCATGCACCTGCACAGGAATTGAGACAAATCACTTCTCCATGGCCTTTCGCACAATGGGGACTTGACCTCGTGGGCAAGATCCATCCATCCTCTTCTAACAACCATAAATTCATAATCATCGCCACTGAGTATTTTACTAAGTGGATTGAAGCCATCCCTCTCACTTACATCACCGGTAAACAAATATCCAAGTTTATTTTGAATTATATCATTTGTTGGTATGGTGTCCCACAATCCATCATCACAGATAATGACAGTCCATTAAAAAATCAGGATGGCCGTGAACTCTGTTCGCAATTCCACATCCAACACCATTTCTCCACCGCATATTACCCACAAGGTAATGGCCAAGCTGAGGCATCAAATAAAACAATTCTTCGCATTCTGAAGAAGACCGTCAATGACGCTGGCCACGATTGGTACTTACAACTCAATCCTGCTTTATGGGCCTACCAAACTAGCATTCGCACACCCACTGGAGCCATTCCATTTTCTCTTGTCTACAGATTTGAGGCCATACTGCCCATCGAGGTCGAAATTCCTTCTCTTCGGGTCTCCTTAAAAGGAATGAATCGACGATGAAGAGTATCGACAGTCTCGCCTGCATGAGCTAGAAATGCTACAAGAAAGATGCAAAATGCCTTAAATCATCTGCAGGCATATCAAAATCATCTCTGTCGAAGTTATAACAAAAGAGTAATGGTGAGAAAGTTTGAAATCGGTGACTTGGTTCTCATGTAGAACCCTAGAAATTAGGCAGACCGTGAAAAGCCCAGAAAGTTTGAGGCTAATTGGCTTGGTCCTTATATCATTACTGTTGCATTTGGTTTCGAAGCTTATCAGTTAGCCACACCCGATGGAGAACAGCTGACAGAACCCATCAACAACTTACATCTGAGAAAGTTCTACACATAGCATCAGAGAGCTTGGCTAAAACCTAAAAATACAAAAAATTGGAAAATAGAAAAAAATAGTCCCTTGATGAAAACCTGGCAAACAAGTGTCTTGGTGACACCAAAAAAATCAAAAAATGGCAAAAAAAGTCAAAAGAAATAATTTCATCCAATAGTGAAAACTTGGTAAACAGGCGCTTTGGATAAGTACCATGATGAAAACCTGGTAAGTAGGCACCATGTGTAGTTGATCATTGCTCTGCTATCTACTGTTACTCTAATCGACCCTTTTCCACTTTCCATAATCACAACAACCTGACATTTACGACATCCATCCTTAGTCCTATCAATTCCGGCCACGATTGCATTTGGTTGACATCATCCCTTGCATATCCTTGCCTTTAGTCTTGTATCTGCATATCTCCATATCATTGGACTCGTGTAGTCCCTGATCTGTCCAGGGGCAAAGACCTTTGTCATGTAACTATAGTGGGTATCGCACATGATCCGAAATTCATATAAAAATCATGAAAAAGTCAAAAAAATTGGAAAAAGGCCTGAAAAAATCTTAAAAATCTGAAAAAGTCCTAAAAAAATCCTAAAAATTTGAAAAAGTCTTGAAAAAAGTCCTAAAAATTGAAAAATATCTTGAGAAAATACAAAAAACATTCAAATCAATGCCAAAATCCCAAAATAAAAGTCAGTGTAATATCTTGTCAGTCCATTCAGTCATGTTAGTCAGTCTTTTGTCCTCGTTTGAACTACATTGTCTCTGCGCATTTGCTACGTAGGCAAGATTCATCTTTGAATCCTTGAGACATTAGGTCAATCTTTCTAGGTTGGTCAAAATAAAATCATGATTCAAACTTCTATCCTTTGGACAAAGTCTTTCGGTCGTGTCAAACTATGAGGTCTCTTAGTGCATGACGTAGGCAAGGCCATCAATCGATGAGCCCCCGAGGCCGCACTAGGTTAGTCCATTAGGGTTCATGGCACAACATTTTCACACATGTCCAACTACCTTCAAATCATGCAAATCTTCCATCAATCCCGAGCAAGCAACCTATCAACAGTTTGTTTCATCAGCAATCTCAGTCAATTCAACATATCAACAATGGCATGTAATCAAATTCTATCAAGACATTTTAACCTGGCAAAACTTTGGGTTCTTCTTCAGCTGTGTCCTTTTGAAGAACAACTCTCGTCATTTCTTTATGCTTTTGGATGTGTCCTTCCTAATCATTGTCCTCATCATCTGGCAATTTTGATGGATTCTCCTAACTCTAAGAATTGATCTCCTGGATATCAACGTCATTTAGGATGTGTCCTTCCTAAATTTGATATCACTCAACAGTTGGCAACCTTGATCTTAAAACACTTGGCAAATACTTGGCACTTGTCTTTGGCCTTTTCATCATGTTACTAGTTTTTCAACGAGATCCCGACAACAGGATTTAGAGAAACAACGATGTCTCATGACGTTTGTCTTGTCTTTTGAACTCATGTTACTAGTTTCTCAACGATGTTCTGACTACGGGATTTAGAAAAACAATGACGTATCATGCTAATGGCTTTAGTTTTTTTTGTTCTTTTGGAAATCATGTTGCTAGTTTCTCGAGGATGTCCTGGAAATAGGATTTAGAGAAGCAACGACGTTTCATGGTTTATCCTTCTTGTCTTTTTTTTCTTGCGATTGGTTATGACAAAAAGACTGGGGCAATTGCGCTTTTAGTATGAGTCATGATCATCCTTGTCTGCAACTGCTTGTCTTACGTGATGGTGTGACCATGCACATCTTGATTTATGTCATATCATGATGTTTGTTGGTCATTACAATAATCTTCCCAATGATGATTAAAGAGCAACAAATATTAAAGTCCTATGGTAAATGTTGAAGGATTTGGTCTAGGAACTAACATGCATCTCATATAGGCATTGAATTCATATCATCATCCATATCTTTTTCACTAACATTTATTTCTCTCTATATTCTATTCTTCTCATTCTATTTCGAGAGCACACCCGTGTTCTTGGAACCCATCTGTCCTCTCGAGGGAGCATACCACAACCCTCCTCGTCATTCTTCCTCATCTTATTTTGCATTGGGGCATATGTTTGACTTATTTTCTTTGCCACAATGCGACAAGCTGCATTATGACAAAGAGGGGAAAATGTAGACACATAAAAATGACCTAGGCCCGCAAGCTCTTCTTCTAACCCTAATTGGGACATTTTAATTATGTCCCTAACTCACTCTCAACTATTAATTAGATAATTCATAATTATTTAATTAATTCATATCTATTTATTCCTCATGATTATTAAATAAATAATATTGTAATTATTTATTTAATGCATCACTAATTGTCTAAATATCCTCCTATAATTAAATAAATTTCTTAATTTATTTCCCCCTTCTGTCTTCCTAATTATTAAATTAATAATTTTATTTATTTATTTAATTATGTCACTAATTAAGTCCTCTTCTTCCTAAAATTAAATAAATTCTTATTTATTTAATCAACATCCCCTCTTGAATTAAATAATTTTAAATTATTATTCGATTCCCCCAACAACTCCATTTTCCATGCCCAGAATCTCTTGTCACATGCATTGTTAGCCATTGATTTGATTTTCTAAAAATCAATCTTGACCCTTTATTTCGAATCTAACCTAATGTTGCCCTAACCCTAATTGTGGGTTGCTATATGGAATCTTGTCCATGGATTCTAGGGCACTTGCTAACTTTCAATCTTGGCCATTCACACAAAATTGCATCTTCTATAAAAGAGCAATTTTGGTCACATCTTGCATCTCTTATCTCTTGCATTTTTAGATAATCTTACATTTTCATATTTCATCTCCTGCACTTTGATATCTTGCATTTGTTCTTCATTTTTGTCATAGCATATCTAGATTTCATTTGATATAACTTAGACATTGTAGATGCTTACTAGTTGCAGTAGGGCATAGTATTGCATTTAGTTGTCAAATCCTTCAATATTTGCTTAGGGCTTGTCATTTCTATTGGCTTGCTCTTCTTAAATCTGAGGGCAAACAATTTATTTTCAGAAAATTAAGAAGGTGTAATGGAGGTTAGTCATGGAGGATGAAGACAATCTATGAGATTGTTCATTTATTCCTTTGCACTTCATTACCCACTTTGGGTTTTTATGTTCTGCATATGATATTGCTAACCCTAGGAAAATACCCATTGTTACATTTGATGTTATTATTATGGCATGTTTTGAACTAGCATAAGTGGATATTCAAATATATGATGTGTTATGCTTTGGATTATATTAGTATGTTAGATTTTTTAGTTAGTTACACTGTATTGGTGAAGGGGACGGTATCGCATCACTCACTTGTGAGCACCCTATGATTCTATGATTTCCTCTTCATGGTGTACTTTAATTATGACATATTTATGTATGTGGATATACTCTTTGTTTGTAAGTTGATAGGTATAGGACATCGACTCCACCTAGTTTCACAGGTTTGAGCATGTCCAATTCCCAACGGTATTCAATTGGGAGATAGAAGCTAGGTTTTTCATGGCAAGTCATCACCCTAGTCATAGTGTGTCGTCAGTCTTAGTGTAGTCTATTTAATTAGTTAATTGCAACTTCCTCTAGGGTTGTGTGGCGGAGCGTTACACATGGTAACAGAGCCTAGGTTGAAACACTGGGTACTCTCGGATTATGGTGGACCCATTAAGCTTTTAGTTGTGTAGGATTTTAAGTTGTTTACCTTGCCTCATACCTTGAAGTGTCTGTGCAGGATTATGCCTCCCAGACGCTGAAGAGGTAAAGGGCATGGTCGTGCTCGTATAGGCGATCGTGGTGGGAGTCAACATGAATCTCCTCCTTGTGTATCAGTTGTTCCAGATCAGGAAGAACATCAGCCATCTCATTATGCACCAGGGGTCGATGATCATTAGTAGGATCCAATAGGGATTGAGGCTATGCGTAGAGCACTTGAGAAGGCTTGGGCACTCCTTGGTCCGAGGCAGGTAGAGGTTCAGGTTAATCCAGTTGTGAGGGAAGTTCCTCCCTACTCTAAATCATACATGACGGACCTACTCAAGGCACATCCTTCATTATATGATGGATCAGGTACTGGTTTATAGGCCGAGACTTGGCTGATAGACCTAGATAGGTGCTTTTCCATGCATCCATATGGCAATAACACTAAAGCTCGTTATGCTATCATGTAGCTGAGAGGGTTCCAATCCACATGGTGGAGGCTAGAGGAGCAGAAGCTCCATATTGACATTCACTTAGTATCTTGGGAGATATTCCTATAGTGGTTCAGAGCTCGATTCTTATTTGAGCATTGGCATGAGTGTCGTGGTGATGAGTTTCATTCCTTGCACTAGATGGCCTTATCTGTTGAGCAATATGAGTGTCACTTTTATGAGCTCAAATAGTATGCAAAGATTGGTGATGATGAGAGTATGTTAGTGCACCATTTTTTCAGGGGCTTAAATGCTCATCTTGGCGGTGGTGTGAGTTTTCAAACCCAAGACCATGGAGGTAGCAGTAGAGAAGCACATCTTGTTGAGGAGAATTTGACCATGGCACTAGGAGGTCACATGGGGGTATAGATTGGCAGTAGTTCAGTAGCAGGATCTAGTGCTCGAGGAGGGTAGCCTCAGGGAGGTGCACCTTCTCGATCTCAGTAGGGACCATCTTAGAGTGGTCAACATCAGGAGAGTGTGCTTGGGAAGTGTAAGGACTCTCAGCCATGTCAAGATGATGGTGGTTCTTACCCTAGGAGGAACCAGAACTGGTGGGCAATAAGCACAATCGACAGGAGTAGCAAGCCCAGAGCTCATAGTCTATGGTTGATTGGGGTAGCATGCAACAATCTACTGCACCTATAGGAGATAGAGGGTTTGGTCATAACACAGGGTGTTACTCTTGTAGCCAACAGGGCCACCTTGCTAGGAACTGTCTGCATCGGAACACTTCTTGTTTTGTTCAAGGCCCAACAGTTTCAGAGCCAATAGTAGGGGATGCAGGTAGATCTCATCGAGCTTATGCTACGATTAATGACTATCAGCCTGGGTATCAGGGAGCTATCATTGAGACTTTTGGAGTTGGTCGTCCAGTGTAGGATGATCATCCGCAGGGGTCGAGGTTTTGATTTGTATGTATTTTGTATGAGGGAGTTATATCCCTATTGGTTTGCAGGCTTCCAGAAGTAAGCCTAACCCTAAGGGGGGAGGATGTAATACCCCTTTGTTTTGTCCTTTTGATTGAACAGTGTTCTGCTCTTTTATGTTGTACTTTTTGTTAGTACCTTGACTATGGTACTCGGTAGTTATTTGATCACTATCTATAAAGCAATGTGAATGTTATATTTTGATGTGATAATATACTATTATGATGTTATTATTATGGTATGTTTTGAATTAGCATAAGTGGATATTCAAATTTATGATGTGTTATGATTTGGATTATATTAGTATGTTAGATTTGTTAGTTAGTTACACTGCATTGGTGAAGGGGACGGTATCACATCACTCTTAATTTTCCAAAATGGGCCCAATTAAGTTTCCACACGACAGAATCCTTAGAAAAAGAAGGAGCGGAAAGATATAGGTGGTTTTTTAACAACAACGTTTTATGATTTATTGTTGCGACCAAGATTACATGTATACCATTCTTTTGTTGGCCATAGGCCAAAGTAAGTTATTTTGTTTACACTATTTTAGATATTAGTTTTTGTAGCCATGGGCTATAAATACGTATGTAATATAAGCCCAAAGGAGAGGAATATAGATAGACTTTAATATAATTCGATCAACACTCTTATAGCAGATTTTTTGTATTATCAAGTTGTGAAATAAAATATTATTCTGCTGATCTGTCCAACATAGAGAGGAATTTTATTTCCACTCACCATGTGAACCAGAGGAAGTGCCCACTCTTGGAATGCTCGGTGAGGTTGTTGCATGTTTGAAATAGTTAGAATTTACATTTTATGCAATTTAATTGTTTGTTACATTTTATTTCTGTGTGATTTAATTTCTTGTGTTTTATTTACAAGCTGGTTTAAACTAATCTTCATTGGATAATCATTTTAGATGTTGATATTCTATCGATGTTGGTGTGTTTATCTAAAGCATAAAGTGCAAGTTCTATTCTTATTTATAAAAGAGGTTGTTGTTGTTTGTAATAATTCTTGTCATTGCTGCTCCCATCACATATTATTAACAGTTCCTGGCACAATTCTGACAGGAAGACAAAATAGAAAGGTTGAACCAGATTTTCGCTAGGAAATTTATGTGTGTTCTATCTGCATTCATTCTCCCTTAGTTCACTGCTTTCCTCCCCTAGGTGTACTACCACAACACTTCTCACAAGCCATGATCCCCGGGTTTACACTCTTAGACCGAGCTAAAATCCTTCTTTATTATTTACCCCAGTTTTGGCCTATCAATTAATGGCGCCATGGAGCATAAGTAATTTCAAGAATCAAGATGAATTCAATTAAAAACATCATTGCAGAATTGACAGTGGAAGAAGTAGAGGAGCAAGTGAAGGACCAGGGTATTCTCTTAGTTCAAAATCTTGGGCAAAAAATAGTAAGTTCTTCATACCTTAAATTTTCAATTTTGAAGAATGGAAGCCACTAGTTCAGGAAAATCAAAGGGTAGAAAGCATGGGGAAAGTGGTCAATCGAAAGGGAAAAAGTAAAAAATTGAAATTCAGCTAGAGGGTACTGAGTGTAAGCTGAATCAAGATCTTATCGACCAACTACCTGGCTCTGGACCCAAAGCTAGACGCTCTATACAACTTAGGGTAGAAGTGGATAAACTAGATGATAAATGTAAGCTCATAGGAGATATTTGGACTCCAATAAGAGGTTATGAACTATTTAGCTTTCATTACTATCAGAGGAATTGCTTTGAACTAGTATGTAACCTGTGGAAGCTTAATCTAGGAAAGTTAGTTTTCCCTAATGTTTTTGTCGATGTTGAACTGGTGAAATTGTTGGTCACTCATTATAATTCGAGACTTAAAGTTATTTGTGACCCGTCTGGGAAACAATTGATACACATATCAGAGGATGCAATAGGCGAAGTCTTTAAATTGGAAGGGGTATGCAATGAAAATATTATATGTGAAGACTTGGAAAAAGAATTCAGAAGGATGGACACCATTTACAAGGGTTGGAGATTGCCCTTGCACAAAATTAGACATGGTGGTAAACCAATTCCGCTAGAAGATAGTGAAGGACCCCCATTCCATGTAGATATTTGTGAACCCTATATGAAATACACTTATTTATTGATGGGTCAAGTATTGGGAATGGAATTCCCTAAGTATATGGCAATTGTGCCCATGGTAATTTCAGCAAATATTTAGCATCACAACTCTAGACCTTTTGATTATGCCTCATATATTTTTAAAAGGCTCGATTCTAGGTTGATGGCAATAAAAGGTGGAGCCTCTATCTTACACCTCAGGAATTACTCACTTTTGATGCACATAGTGTTTTACTTCAGACAGGAACTAGGGTTGTGGCCTCAGGAGATGAGAATTTCACAGTTTGATAAGGAAGTTATGTCATTACCTATTCAATCATGGACTGCTATTTGGGACAATAGGTTTGCTAACTCTAGTTTTGTATGCTTTGAAGAAAATTTTGTGAAACCATTGTACAATTTTTATAATAATCCATGTGCTTATTCTCTGTTTGATGAGATAAAGAGGTTTCTCAGGCCCAAAGATTTCAATGGACCAATTAGCCACAATTGGGGGGATTGGTATTGTTTGGAGAATGCTACCATGATTAGGGTTTATGGATTTGAAGATGGCCCATTCATTTTTCCTAAACTGGTTCCCGATAGGATTGCATACTTGGAAATTGTTAGGCAAATGGATTTTTCTAGTGTTATGAATTTAAGTTCTTTTGGAAAACAGGCTTTTATGCCCAGTACACTATGCTTCGGTGATTTTACTGTATTAGAAAAGGAAGGGTATAATCTGATTTTGGATAAGTTACTGCAATATAACATGAAAAGAGGACCACTGAGAAAGAATTTTGATCCAGAAGGGTATATCAATTCTGCTAAACAAAGGATAAACTTTGGAGGGTATCACCATGTGCCCTACCAATTTGATGATATGATTAGGAACTTGGAGGAATAGGAAGCAGAAATGGTGATTGAACAACATAATCAAGAGTTGCAAGATATAGAGTTGTTGTCTTCCAGAGAAGAGACATTTGAGGCTAATGTACCATAGCATCTACCTAACAAGATGTCAAGGTTGAGAACTTAGGATTACGCTTGTCCTGCCAGGGATTTAAATATTGAAGAAAGTGTAGATATAGATGCAAGGCATGTAAAATATAAGTCCTTTGTAGTAGATGATGAAATTATAAAATATCTAGAATTTAAGACATTCCTATGTAGACAAAAGGGAAAAGAGATAAGAGAACTGGTTGACAATGTCACACCAGGTAATGAAGAATAGTTGTTGAGTAATTTAAAAACTGATGTGGAAAGAGAGATGGCAGGTATGACCCTTGAAAAGGGAAGGGAAATGCTAGAAAGTGTTGGTGTCATGATTTTTCTAGGATTAGATCTCAATTCTGCACTAGTCTTTGATAGTTTCCTAAAAAACAGTAATGCTACACACAAGCTTAGCCCGAAAAAGGTGATAGAGGTCTATGCAGGATCAAAGTACAATCTAGATGAAGAGTCATTAATGATTTGGGCCTTGTATCCACCTCACAGGAAATCATTTTTCATTGATACTGAGAAGGAATTTGGGCATGTTATGACCCTAAAAGCTGGGGAGGTTGATCATGTGGTGACAACAGAGATTGGGATCAACGTAGCAAAACTAAACAAAGCTCAAATACAGGTGTTGATCAAGGAAAAGGAAATGTACAAAACTAACCATGAAAGAATGTTGAGAGAAAATGAGAACCTAAAATATTTATTAGGAGTTACAATGGGGTCAACCAAGTTGCTCACCCATGGTGAAAGTTCACAAACAAAAGATCATTGGGAAGGGTCGAGTGCATATTCTCAAGGAAAGTATGACACACTTGTTGTAGTGATTAAGAAGAGACAAGCCAGTCTAACAACCTGGTTGAATAAGCTTTGGGGAATACACTCACAAAAATTTGATTCATTATGAGAAAATGAAAGAATGGATGGTAGGATCCTAGAGAAGCTCCAGGAAATGAACTAGAGGGATGGTCCTGATAAAGCTGCAATTGAGGCTACAAATCATCTTATGAATAATCATAAAAACTTCTTTGAAGAATTGTGAGGGGATGACCAGGGATTAATTGATGCCACCAAAAAGGGATTGACTGCATTCTTTGATGATATAGGGAGATTAAAAGAAATGACTAGGTGGAAAGATGAAAGTGAGTCAGTACTGCAAGAGATTATGAATACAACTACCGAGAAAGATATAGCATTAGATGAAGCATACGAATGGAATGAGAAGATGGTGAAAATGGAGATCACGATCCGAAACACATTGGGAGATGTAGATATGCATGGGCATCGAGACTACTTGGATCACTTATTGAAATTTCACTTATGGCTTAACAAAGCCTAATTTCTTTTTAATTTTATTGTTTTTTGAAGCACAAGACATTTCTGAAAGGACGTGTCCTTTCATATGGTTGATGTATAAATATCCATTTTTGGTAGAAATAAATAAGAGGGTAGTAGTAGAATAGAAGATAGATAGCAAGAAACATAATATTTCAGAATGTTTATATCCAAAAGGACCATGTTGCATGTATAATATTTTGAAGGAGATAATGAAAGATTTCTGATTTGGTGGTTGCATTCTGGTATCAGTTGTTTGTTGAATTTCTGCAATTGTTTGATTGTCTCCAACCTAATGTTCCTTGATTATTTAAGTTGAAATATCAGGTATATGTTCAATTTATCAGTGCACATTTGTTGTATCTATGTGATATGATTAATTGGGTTCTTTAAAGAAGAATTAAATTCCTTTAAGTCAATTACAGTAATCTAGGAATATTAGGGAGATCGGGAAGGGGAGAAAACTAAACTCCTTCAAAATAGGGGTAGTTGTGGGTTTGCTGGTTTTCTTTGTATGCTATATACTAGTTCTTCTAGGATAAATAAGTCACTGTAGAAATGAAATATGTTTGATTATCTACCTAATATTGTTTTGTGTTTTTGAAATGGAAGAGATCTACAATTCTATAGAAATTGCTATATGCTAATGGTCAAATTATTAGACTATTTAGATCATTTTAATTGAATACTACATAATAGTTTA
This sequence comes from Sequoiadendron giganteum, assembly GCA_007115665.2. Classification (NCBI taxonomy): domain Eukaryota; kingdom Viridiplantae; phylum Streptophyta; class Pinopsida; order Cupressales; family Cupressaceae; genus Sequoiadendron; species Sequoiadendron giganteum. The sequence continues at coordinate 655,553,091 of CM021100.1, forward strand.
TGTGTTGAAAGAATTGTTTCCATTCTTTATAGTTTTTACATTGGAATACAAATCATATTTAATTTCATGCCAATATACTTCTTTCATAAAGATATTTGTTTGATTTTTCCTTGCTATTTTCATCTTAAAATTTAAATAAATGTATTCTATAATATAGAATTATTTTCAAATTGGGACAAAAAGGATTCTGAGAGATATATTTAATCATAAATTTTACAATCATAAATATCATTTAATTTTCATGTTGTAACTTCAGTACTTTTAGTTAAAATAAAAATAACTTAAAGTTATATGTACATATAGTTAAATTGGCAAAGTTGTTTGTCCATTTTATTTTTTACATCTATTAATTGAACATATTATAATATTACACATACACTTTATTAGGATTATATTTGTTCACTGTAAGATTTCCATTGTGAATAAATTGTTGTAAACAAAATCACATCACTTAAGTCTACTCAGTTCGCAAAGGTAGACCCACCTAGGTTTGGTAGCACCTGAAGAGAAGAAGGTTCAAATATTTTGGCCTTGTTTGTTACCCTAAAAAGTATCAAGAGATTGGAAACCTCTTGAGGTATTATTACCTGCATTTTTGAGAGCTAATAGCCTCCAAACCTCCAAATCCACAAAAAGATTCCACTTGTACGGCCAAATTCTTGCCAAACCCAAAAACCCTTGTTTTAGACCAAAATCATGAGGGTTTATTGAATCTCCTACTTCCACAACATCCTAGACCTCAAGAAAAACTCACACACAACCCATTAGGTCTGTAAATGGGTAAAAATTCATAAAATAAGATCACCCATACATATTTTTTTGAAACCTAGGCTTGAACCTCTCATTTCACATGCTTTTCTTCACAAAACTCTTGAGGACAACAGCTATACCTTCCTTATTTCTCATCCTACTCCCTATTAATGCATCCTACAATTAAAAAAGTATCCATGGGGCCTCTTACACAAGCTACAGTAATCACAAAAAGTGTAAGAGTCCCTTTATATCATGTTTGGACTACAAAACCCTCAAAAATAGGGTAACCCGGTTGTATGCAAAGAAATGAATATTTCTAACTAAAATCAATGCCTTAAGCCCTCAAATTAGATTCAAATCAAAGATAAAACATATAGTCATGAGATGGAATTCATTTCACATCAAAATATGGATATATGTGACTGTACAGTGCTGCAAAACAAGAAAAATACAAAAGTTTTGAAGAAAAACACATATTTTGGAATGTCAAGAGCTTGTATTTTAAATCCTCAACCATCAAAAACCTTTACAATGATCACTTTATGAGGTTTAGGTGCTCCTAAACCACTACCCCATCCAAAAAAAATTCACATTACACAAATCCACATTGTTCATCCAAGATAAGCCAATCAAATCCTACCTTATGTGTCCTAGTAATCAAATTGGAGATGATCCTAAAAATGACATTGTGAAGGGTGATTGGTCTAAAAAATCTAAACGACTTTGCAATTATTTCACTACTATGATCAATGTGTCATCTTTCATGAAATTTCCCAAAACACTATTCATTATGATCATATGGAAATTTCTAGGAGAGCTACAATAGTTGTAACATCATGAATTAATTATGTAATGACATAAAAATTAAAAACATCATGAATTAATTATGTAACCACATAAGTAAAATATAATTCTATAAATATATTAATATCAAATAGATAATACAATTGCATAACTCATACATTTTAATATCATTCATATTCTTCTTCATCCAACTCTTTGTCTGTATCATCCGATCCAGATTCAACATTGTAAGGATTGGTAATATCATCATCGTCGTCATTAATATCAGTTTTGATAATATCATCATCCACATGGATATCATCTTCATGAAAATTAACTCCTACATCATCATGATCTAGTTCCTCCTCTTCAACATCTTTGTCAGGCACATCATCAACTAACTATTGATCCTGATCATCATCTATGCCATCTTCTATTTCTTCGATATCTTCTTCTTCCACCACATTATACTTTAATAGCCTTCCTCTTGGATCATGTCTAACAACATATGACCAACCCAGTTTACCTAGAACCTCTAAGTAAAATACCTGCTCACATTGGTGTGGAAGAACATAGGGCTCATTTCCAACTCACTCAAAATACCTTGTATTAACCATGGTAAATCTATTATCATGTTCAATAACCGTTCTCTCGGGATCATTTTCATTCAATTGTAGCTTGTACCATAGGATGATGAAAAAAACTAAGTTGAAGGACTTAAAGTCACACTCAAGTATATCATCCAAAATCCCATAGTATTGATTCTCTGAGACTTCTGGATGTATGTCGCTTCTAGATGAAACATTAGTCACCTGAAAAACTGTAGTTATCCCAGAATCACAAGTTTTCTTTGTGTCATCCAACTTTTTGATTTGAAATTTACGACAATTGCACCACATAGCCTTGTGGTGTTTCACCTGCAATATGTCAAACATGTAAAAATTACTGCAATATCGTCAGTTGATAAACATATTTATTCTTGGTTGAATGTATGCAAAGAAAAAAATTTAACATATATATACATCAATATAATTGAAAATAATTAAATAATATGGGTCATTAATATATTTATACATACCTGTTTATCTCTTAAACCATATGCTAAATCAATTTCCCTTGGTGTAACATTGGAATCTCCATTACAATGAGCTTCTTTAACCAATGAAGCCACACCTTCCCATGTTAATGTGCAACCAAATTGTTGACATCGTTCAATCCATACCATCATCCAATCAAGATTGTTTTTGATGTACAAATGTAGTGCATCCCACTCTCGACCAACTGCATCAAAAAAAATGAAATTCACAAACAACGTATAATTAGTTAATTACCACGGTATACGACCTTAATTTATAATTGATGTATATTGAAGATTAATAATTAAATAAGTACAATATACATAAAAACCAAATTTAAAATGTATTCTAATTAATCTCCATGACCATCTTATAATTACTTGTCACTTTCCTCAAGCTACCTTTCCCCATCAGGCACTCCCCTTCGAATTTATTAATGGAGTTGGGATCCCAAATGCGATCTACATGGATCTTTGCTGCAAACTTAGGAAGATATTCAGTAATGTACACCATGGTCTAGTATACCATATATCCCTCCACCATAGAACCCTCAAGATGTGCTCTTTGTCTAACCAAAGCCTTCAAAAATTTCAAGTGCCTCTCAACCATCCATATTGACCTTGTGTGTACAAGTCCACACAATTCAATCTCCTCAACCTGGTGTATGAGGTAGTGTTCTTGTGCATTGAAATTTTTTGAAGGTACACACTTTTGCATTTCACACATTAGACAAGGAAATTTTCTCTTCCAATAATTTATATCTTCTTTATGTATTGCTTAAGATGACAGCCATCTACAAGTGATTCAAGCACAAATATATTAACGAGATTTAACAAAAATATACAACAAATTGAATAAATATCGCTACTTACCTCATATATTTTCCAAGATCATATATAACTTGCTTGAATTTTTTGTCGAAGTTGTCTAGGAGAGATAGAGGTAGAACGTACTGTAACAATTATAAAATGATCTTTTCATTATTTTTCGAAAAGTAGTAAACATAATACACTAAAAAGTACATGCAGTATACAAATATATATATAATATACCAAAATAATTACCTTAATGAAGGTATGCCAATCATGCATTTTCATCCCTGACCCAAATTCACCTTTCTTTGTTATGATATTGTTTATGTTCGTAGCAAATCCTATGGGAAATCAAATTTTTCGTATGACTTCTTTTATAGCATTGCTTTTCTGCTCCATTAATAACCAAGGAAGGGCACTTGTATTAATTTGTTCTCCATTGCTATTTAATTGAATGACATTTTTTATTGCATGATTGGCTTCCTGAATGTCACTACAAATTTTGACATTTTTTTCTTTGTCATGCCTTCCATCCAATATTTTCCATACTAAATTGTCTGGGATAACTTTTCAGTCCCTATGGAAGCTGACCATTAATGCCTTAACAACCTTCATGAAGCATATAAGTTAAACAAATTTACAATGACAATCATTGTCAATTACAGCATGAGTAAACACAACACAATATAAAAATATAAATTCAAAATATATCATATATGATAGATAAACAATTTGATCTGATGTATAACCTTGATGATTAATTCTAGTATATTCCAACTTCGATAGGCGAGGTGTCATTCTTCGTGGTTTTGATGTAGTCTCTTCTTTCCCATTGAAAAGATGTTTTTCAATAGTTCGATAATTATGATTTCTGTGGAGGAAGTGCCTATACTCATCAAACACCTACTTTCCTAAACTTGTTGAACGATGAGATTTCATCATTGGACCACAAATTGGACATGTAAATTTTTCCTTTGTTTGAAGACTTGCAAATCATATATAATTGGATTAAATATGTCAATTTTTATAATTATATATAATGAATAGATTATTTAAAAAGAATGCATGATATCTACTTCATAAAATTAAATATCGTTAAAGTCATGTAGTCAAACGTTATAACATACCAGAAAAATGTGTTAGCCCTAGGGCATCATGAATTGTCCATACAAGCATTGCATGGAATGGAAATTGTCTTTATCCTATTGGTCTAGATACACCATACATAGTGACGCCATTCCATAACTTTAGTAACTTGTTGATAAGAGGCTTGATATATACATTCATATCTTTAAATTGGTACTTACCTAGTTGAATGAACATAAACATTACATAATTATTATAGCCATTTTACTGCAATATATATAAATTAATGTATGTGACTATTAAATGAAAAAAATATAATTCATTATGCAACAAATAAGACAACTGAGATGCTACTACGTTAAAGAAAATTGATGTAAACAAATACCTGGAACAATCATTGCTAACATTATGTGCTCCCTCTTATTGACATCCATGGAGGAATGTAATTGATAACAAAAATAGGCCACACCGAGTAAATAGATCTCAACTCTCCAAATGGATTGACACCGTCTGCTACTAATGAAAGCTTGAGATTACAAGGTTCTTCTTTAAAGTGTGGCCATTTTTCCTCCATGTCCCTAAATGTAGAACCATTTGTAGGCATTCAAAGAATGTCATCTCCACTTCTATTATGTGCATGGTAATCCATAAATTGCGCTAAGCTTTCACACCTAAATAATTGTTGCATACATGGAATAATGGGAATATAACGAAGAACCTTGCGAGGAACCTTTTTTGTTAGTTAATTTGTTCGATATCTACTGATATGACATTCTGAGCATTCTGTTGCAAATTAATGTTGTTTATGATATATAATATGATCATTGGGACATGCATCTATTTGCTTGATACTCCATTCCAATATCTTTCATAATGCCATATAAATATTGGTATGAGCGAGGTAAAATATTTGATGGTGGTAACAAAAATTCACCAATCAATCCATAACAAAAAATAATTTATTAATATAAAGAATATTAATGGTATATATTTCATCCTTTATTTACTAGTGATGAACTAACAACAATTATAATAGATGATAAAAGATGACATATATGACATACCTTAACATCTGTGAGATTGCTATGTAGGATAAACCATTCATAACCTTCAAGTTCACCAGCAACAATACAACAGAGAGAAGAGTTGTTTGGGATCCTTCAAAAAGGGGATCGTATGCCTTCTGAAGTATAGGTAAATCATGAACATCATCAAAGTCATCTCGATCAACATGATCAGCTATGCCACTAAATACATCACAGATCAATGTATTTGTACCATCATCTTCAACTGTGTTTTCTGGCGCATGATTATCTTCTTACATAGGATCATTAATTTCATCTTCTATATTCATAGCTCCGTGTTCCTCCGCTTGCAAAACCACATTCTCCGATCTGTGATAATCCATATCATGTGCCCTAGGGCACCCCACCTTTATAATAATGACATAAACAAATAAACCATGATCATGATCAAGTGATTTTATATATATATATATATATATAATGTTAAAAGAATATAAACATTTACAAATTCAATCAATATAAACACATATAATGAAAAACTTACCAATGGACAATAACCATGCCCCCCTTCAACGTGACCATGTTGCCTCCAATGTTTCTCAGCTATTGTGATTAAAATTCTTCTCATCTTTAAGCCCTTGCAATTATTGGAAGGACAATAACATTTCCCATCACCTTTTCTTTTCAATCTAGCCCACAATCTATCAAGTGAATCTTTATTTTGTTCTAGACTAATATTATCTTACATGATTTTTCTTTACCAAGCTTGAATATTTAGATCTTCAAAAAATATCAAACTCACACTCTAATAATTTTTAATCATAGATAGGTAACAAAATCTAATAATTATGATATTTTACACCAAAAAAAATCGGCATGCAACCACCCCTACAAAAGAGAAGTTAGTCTGAAGTTAATGACCCCAAAAAAAACTTTAAAATGCTAATTCCAAAAATTATTAACTTCTAATTTTACTATGATTTCCAACTGTTAGACTCCTAAAATCAGAATATTGAACTTGCACAACAAAATCTGGAAATGAAATTCTAGAAATGCACAAGTCTAAAAATGAAATCTGATGAGATGTTGCTTTAAAATATGATTTTCAAACCTAGAAGTACAAATCTGACTTCAAATGTCTCGTACACTTCCATCTACTTATGAAGCAAGCCTCTATCTAAATTGACTTCACCATTACAATAGTGCTTCAAAATATCATAGGGCCATCCTCTGGTTTTATATGTCAAATTTATTGCCATTTGTATTGAATTTTCTTCCATCCATGTAATTCATGTCTTTGGTTACAATGTTTATTCTAGAATCCATATACAACTTCCTCCCTCCTATTGGCATAGAATCAATATGGAATACTATCTTGACTTTTAAGCTAAATATTAAAAATTGGTTACAACTTATACAATGCAAAGGAGAATAAGAATAAACCATAACCTTATCAGAAATTGAAATAGATAAGGGGTCACTCTATTCCACACATATTCACATAGACAATGAACATGATATTTGGGGTTCCTACTCTTACTATTTTTCTATTTATTTATATAATAATAAGGTTACACTACAATATTTTTGTTCTCTTTTTATCTACTCTAACTCCTATTTCCTCTAATACATTCAATCATACTAGTATTGTGCTTCTTGTAAGAACATTATATCATGGCTGAATGAAAACAATGTTCAATGCCATGAGGCCCAAATGATATTCATGCATTGGTCTTGAAATGTCATCAAACTAAGACTAGCCATTGTTATATAGTATCAAAGTTTCATTGATACTATTGGTCAGTATGATTTCTCATGTGAATTTATTAAAGATTGATAACCTATATATTCATAGGGTCCAATCATTATGTTTGACAGTGTATTGGCTAGTTTATTGTCCAATGCTATTTAAAAAATAAAATATAGTAAAATATAAAACAATGATCTTTTCTACCTACTCCACTGTAAATAATAAAGACTGTACAAATTTCCTTCCAATTTGAGTGTTGGAAGTCTTTATTATTTATAGTGGAGTAGATAGGAAAGATCAATATTTTATATTTTAATATATATTATTTTTCATTGTATTTGATCAACAAATATAGTTTGATGATGATTCTTTGACTAGTGCTACAATATTAGTATCTCGGGGTATTATATATGTAGATATAAACTACATTTGTATGATGCTTGATGTTATAACCATGTCCACTAGTTATCACCATAGTTTTTATTATTATGTATATGCAATATAGGGATACTATAGAGGTAAGGAGCAACGAGCAAAGAGAAAATATTTAAGGAAATGGACTTCAAAGAAAGGCATGACACTTTACTATAGATTCCCAAAAGGAGATCACAGTTATGACTATTCAAATAATCAATGATTAGTCCATTTCATAACCATGAAGGGGGCATTGAAATTAATAATAACAGTGATAGGGTAGTATGTCGAACTTTAAAAGATACATAAAGAAAAGTAACTGAGAAGTCAAGAGGGCTTTTAAAACATCATAAATCTAGTCAAGGGTTCATTTTTCTTCATAGCAGTATGGTAAACTAATAAATATTTCCATCTCACAAAGATTCAAAAGTGGAAAACCTACAAGTGTATTAAGGAGTGCATGGACAATATCTCAAGCAGCTACCACAATTAATTTCTTCAAGTGTTATGCAAGGCCATTGAAATCAAATGAATAAAATCATGCATAACCTAAAAGATAAAGGATAGTCAAGTTGCTAGAGGGTAGGTATCACAAAGGATATGGGATCACTTTTAACAGAGATGTGATGCACTTTTACGTTTTTTGCTTTATTTTTCCTAATAAGGTCAAATACTTTCTTTTAGTGTCTAAATCTACCACATAGAGATTAAATATGCTTACTCTCAAATAAAGTTGAATTATATAAACAATAGTTAGATGCCTCCCTTAACATAAAGGACAATCTAAAGTACTAATGAATTTTATATCCTTTATAAGAGATTTTTTTTAACCAGTTAAAAACTTGAGAGGGTAATACACAAGTTGCAAGGAAAGTTAAAAATTTATCATAAGTAGCTCAATCCAAAAAGAAAAAATTAAGCATGGAAAAGCATGAGTAGGTTGACCAGCTTCACTAAAAGCACAAGTTATTTTTTATAACATGTTACCTGGATATTACTTGATAAGGTAAGGAGTGCTCTTTTCCACTCAGTTTCATATGGTGGCATATCTACACACAAATCACCAAATTGTCAAATAACTAAATAAATTGTATTACTTAATACAGTTGTTACAACATGCCATTCATGTCAAAATAAACTCTTCTTACCACAAAAAGTTTGGTTTCCAATTTGACAGGTTCATCTTTTGATTCCTATACCAACTTCTAAAGGAATTTGGCAGCTTATACTTCTACATGAGGAGACAATTCCATCTTGTAAACTGTTCCAAAGTACAAAACAAATAGAAATCATATAATTTGCATGATAGTTATAGCTTGCTAGATGTTTGGAAGCATCTAAAAAGTTTAAGTGAACTGAGAAAAATAGAGAGGCATTTACCTTCATTTTTTCATTTTTTAGTTTGTTGCTCTAAATTTCTCACAATATTTATAAATTGGTTGCTTTCTTTCTTTCTTGTTCAAATAAAAAATAGATACATTTGTATAGAGTCAAGATGAATTCAAGAACTTCAGGTAACATATATACCATAACTGCTTTTATAAGACACTAGCATCTAAGGTCTAAAATCTATTTCTAAAACTTGGCAAAGGGAAAAATACATCTTTATAAAGTAGTCTTCAAAAATATCATAGCTAAATGGCTGTAACTATCCACTATCAAACATTCCCAATTCTTTGTTCAACCCTTTAGGCCTGAATCTTGACAGCTATTTCACTCTGCAACTATCCCTGTGCCTTTGATATTATCTAGTTATGGCTCCCAAATCTATTAAAAATTGATCATTAGGATTAAAATTGAAACCTTGCAAATATAATCTTTCTCCAAATCCATCAAGAATTTTCCATCAATTATAAACAATTCCCTTATAAAGAATTTGTGAAGTCAGGTATAAAATCTGGAAATGAAAATTTGAAAATGCACAAGACTAAAAATGAAATCTGATGAGATGTTGCTTTAAAATATGATTTTCAAACCTAGAAGTACAAATCTGACTTCACAAATGAATTCTAGAAAAAGACAATGACTACCCTCAACCATCCAATATCTTCTTGAGTTTTTTCTGATTTTCCCCAAGAAAATCGTCGAGCAAAACACTGTCACAATAAATAGTTGAGCTCATTTTTATTTATGTCGGCCATAATTTAACTTTGCAAGTCCATCAAATTTTCGGTGAAAAATAAGGTTCGTCAAAATTCTGACGAACGTCGCGGATAAAATTTTTTAAAAATGAAAATTTCACACAAGTGCCCGAAGATACATCTGATTATATAGCTTTCGTCGGACATTTTCGTCGGATTTTTCAATCAAATGAGTTAGTGACAAGAAATCAAACTCAAAGGTGGTGCCATCAACTATTCTTTTCCTTCACATTTGGCATCATCAAACTTAGTCAACATCCACAAAATGACAATAGGTTTCAAATGTTCCAAAAGGTGAATGAATCGACATAACTAGTTTAATACATGAGACAAATTCAAGTATGGTCTCATTAAAATTTTTGACCAAGTCAGGAATTCTACAACCAACAATATCAAATGCAATTCCATGCCATATATTGCATGCTAATCACAATGATAATCAGTTTACACTAGCAGTCAAAAGCTTTTAAATTGGCTTCATTTGACATAGTCAACAATGACTATTATTGACCTCTACTCTCTTCTCTCCATTGACTATAAAAAAAAATTTATTAGATATTAAATTAGAATCTAAGCATAACCAATGTCTTGCATTCTAAGGTCACATAATAACTAATGCGTGGAATTCTTATGTACAACAGATTAAAACACACCACTCTATTCTCTTGGGCACTTCACACCGAGTTTTCAATCACCCTCTTTACTCATGAACTAGTCTCTACTATTTTCCATTATGTTTGAACTTAGCATATCTAAATGCTATGTGTTGAAATGATCTCTACCTACTAGCCTCAATGAGCATTGTATTGCATTAGACTTATTCTTCTCTTAATATGGTGCATGTAGTCTATCCTTCACTCGCATCATTCACTAATGGAATTTTTGTTTTCATACACTATGCATTGCAAGTAATGCACTAAGGCATGGTCTAAGTTTTCTACTTATGTACCTCCTACTACCACAAATCCATAATATATATATATATACATTATTGAAGATATATATAGATTCATGAAATCATTCTCTATGATATGTAACTTATAATTACTTCACAAATACACATATATATATACAATTGACCTATTATATATATATATATGTATATACATTTTTATATATAAAATATATCTTGAACAATCCTAAGTTTACTAACCCATACATTCCTTATATTATATACTATCACTCTCTATATATATATTCTTATCCACATAATATATAACCATTCCATCAGATGTATAACTCTTATTATCATATCCTATATATAATAATACGTGTATATATTCATACACATATACTTATATATGTACACTTCTCTGATAAGAATTAACACTTGCAAGTGTATTTGTGTACATAGACAAACATATTCATTATATGGTAATATGATAGTCAAGTAATCCATTTGACATCGAATGATTATGAACTTGTGACTATATTCTCACATATATATACATATAGTCATTTCATCATGTATGTACCTCTATGATTATTTATTCTCACATACATGTACATTTGCTAATGCTCTCATACATAGGTCTATGTATATGATTTTATATACATGCTATATTTTACGTTCATATGAAACAACATAAATGTAACCATTCATAAATCCCAAAGTCTCAATCCAAGCACAATCAACACAATGTCATAAGGAAGGACTCAAAGATCAAATAGATAAAAATCACCCAATAATGCATGCATAAGTAAAAATACTCTTAAATGTAGACCTATCGGCTAAGGATGACTTACCTATTTACCCACAAACTGACTCAACTCAATCATTCTAATGTGGTATGTGTTTATTCTAAGATAGTTTACTTTTACCAGTTACTCAACCAAGATCTTCTCCCGAGTGATGCTTCCCCTCCCCCTGGAGAAATGAACATTTACTTGCAACCATTAACACATGCCTACAAAAGTCCGTTGTTCACAACATATGCATTATATGTATAAACATCTCCAAATTTAGAATTATAATAATTCAATAACCATCTATTCACATATATGTAGTATTTCACCATAAATAACATCAACTGAGATAACATCAAATGAAGCAACATCAAATGAGATAACATTCATATTGATAACAAGGTACAAGAATCATTTATTTATCTCCAAAATTTATTCACAATTACCCAATGTAGTAATAATAAATAGTAACTACACAAATGGGGTGTAACATACTCCCTCCCTTGTGAATCATCATCCCTGATGGTCTATAGCCTTTTAACATATAGTTAAAGTCAAATAAAGTTTTACTTACTATTCTCAAAATATGTAAGATTTATAAAACATTCATCCTATGTAGCAACCTTGTCCTCCTTGGACCTTGCTTCAAGTGCCCTCACTATTGCATAGGTAAATCTTGTATGCCTCACACATACTCTCCCAAAGATCTTTATTAAATTATCATATATACACATCTTAGATACAATAGTAGCTATATAGGATACCTAAAATATAGTGATTGGAAATCATTGACCCATGAATTTATCCTTAGTATAATCCAAATAGATAAGGAATGTCGGTGCATTGTAAACTACATTTTGGGTCCCATCCTTCACCTTTGGTATTTACACTTTAAGAAAACTCATAAACTGAGTTCGTTTGTCACTTAAACATCCATTTTTCTTACCATAAAGTACTTATTCTTGATTATTTGTCCATCTTGGGAATAACATTGCTCTTAGACACCTGTCAAATTTTGATACTGCTTCATACTAAAGCTTTATATCAAAAAAATTTCATTAACCTCTTTGATCTATTACTCCTATTTAACATTCTATAAAGTCTACGGTTTGCCCTATTTCTAAGCATATCTTAGCTTAATAGAGTTTCCAAGTTTTTCTTCCATATAATGGTTCAAACCTCAATGTTAGAAGTTTTATAAATCATTCAAGATTTAGTCTACCATTTTAGCCTATTTGGGCTATAATAATATATTGCACATTCATTCAATTGAATGTCTCATAGTATGATCATGGTTTACACAACCCTATCATTATTTTCTCATCATAACTAAGATAAAATTCTCAAGAATACTAAGCAACTACTTCCCAGAATATATTATTTAGGACCAAAATCCTATAAGTCAAGTTTCTAAATAGCATTAGTTACTTTGATGAATCTGTCCACTAGAACATTATGTCAGTTTTATCGACATAAATAGATTGATCTATCTTGTGTTCCACCACTATTCCTACGAGAGTATACATGTCCTACTGATGATGAAATCTGGTCTTCATTTCCTGGCATACTATACATTATCTTGTCACATTCCTTGCATCCTCTTACTCTATCTCTTCTTAGGTTATAGCTGTTCGTCATTCGACAATTCAATTTTTCATTCCAATGTCCTAAATCTGACACTAATTTCCTCGTTTCATTCTTGAATCTTCCATTATTTTTGGGTAAATAGGTTCTTTTATATCCAATAATAGTCTATCCTTTGACTAAGTGAAAACCTATTTTACAATCTCATGCCATCTTTAATTCCCATGTAATAATGGTTATATTTTTTGCGAAGATAAATCCCTTTTATCTTAGGAAATCCATATTGTGGATTTCTTCTATCCTCAGATTATTTTCAAAGATGCAATTCATCTTTTAACTCAATCTCATTTTTTCCAATAAGAATTGGTACTCATTTCAAGTTTTAATCCTCATTCAATCATGTTGGTCCCTAGAAGATATCAAATTTGATTGCATACCTAATTACCAAGCATGAGTGTTCCTTGTTATCTCATTTGATTTAATTAATCACATAGGTGAGTCCCAACTTTGGTATATCCTGTTTGAGCACGAGTATCAACCCTATTTTTCTACTCAATTTTTTTTTTCAATATTTCATGCTAAGTGAAAATTCTATAATGTCATGACATATCGATAGATGCTTCCCTTTAAGAGTGTAAAGTAATTAACCAAGTAGCTACTTTAACTCACTAGGTATCTCACCTATGTTTCAAATCATATAGAATTTCATAAGCTCAAGTGATTTACATATTCACATGGGAGAATCTCAATCTCAATATTCCCTTCCAATTCTTAGGATAGAGTCCTCAATCAATGACTAGTCTGATGCTATAGGTTACTCTACCCCTATTTGTTCCAATCAAGAAAAAATGTACAACTCAACCAAGTAAGTTAATCCCATCTTTAAGGTGTTAATGAGTAGTCTAGTACATAACCCAACTCAATAGGTTAAAAATTAACCTAATGTCTCTCTTTTTATTCAAATGAACTTGTCCCAATTAGGTTATTCTAAACCTAGGGTTTCATTCAAGTATAAAGTATGATCAAATAATCATTCTCTTAAAGAGATTTTTGATGTGGTTCACATAACTTCACATCCTACCTTATCTTTCATACCATCTCTATGGCTTAATAGCTAAACCTTATCATTCCTAAGTCTCTTAGCATGTAAGCTACAATGTCAAGTTTCTTTACGACATGGATATATTTCATAATATATAGTATTACTATATAGGTATAGAAATAGCATTATGATCTAAATCCCCCATATAAGGAATATAGGAGTGTAGAGACACTTTCTTCCAATTCATGGGTAATATAGATCTTCCCTTGCCAATTCCATAGGCAATGATCTTCCTTGTCATGATCAAATTATCCACCTATCCTTGTCTAATGCATCGATGTTAATATCATTTGATCTTCCAATTAGATGAATATAAGGTATGAAATGATAATAATTCATAATCCTTGACCTTTCCATTTATCTTACTCAAAAAATCCCAATACCTTTTCCTTGTGGTCATAAAATGTATGACTTAATCGCCATTATGACTTGTGAAGAGTCATTAGTTCTTCCAAATTGAAAACATATCTATATTTTTCATTGGGTGGGGTACTTAACCTAAGTCAATCCACTCTCTCTCTTCCCCCCTTAGTGTTTCCATAAATTTTGATCTATTCAGGGTTGAAATCTTAGCAATACTTTCCTCTTTAATTTTTCATTCCTTGTTGTTGACTTTCTATTGCATTTTCTTGCCTTAATGTCATATTTTGAATATACTTTTTCCAAAGTTAGATTCATCATTATTTTATATCTCATAGATTCAACATTTTGGATCATCCAATAGGAAATCTAATGAATAATCAACAACTTTGTAGTTTAATTGGCACACTAATATTCCCATTCTTTTCCAATGTCCTTTTTTGTGGAGGAATATCCTTACCCACAAAGCCTCGTTGGTTGATGTACCTTTCAACTTAGAATTTTTTTTTCCTTACAACTCTATTGATCTGACACATAGTGCCATTTTGTATTCCCTTTCCTTTTAGAACTTCTAAATGAATTTTTATTTTTGTAGACATGTTGGTGAGTTCATCTTATACTCCAACCTATATATGTACTATCCAATCCTTTGGTCAAGCCAACCTAGTTTATCATTATAGGTTTATTTCTTGCAATCACCTTTTCAACTGATTTTTATCACAATGCTTGGAATTTTATTCTCTCATAACCTTTAGAGATACCAAATTTGTTTAGTCTCCTTTTCTCATTTTAATCAAAACTCCAATAATCTCATCGATTTTGGTTGGTGGAACCATGCCCACATCATTGATTACTTCTTGCTAGCCATTTTGATCTTTTCTTCTTTCCTAGGTACTAAATATTTTCTTGCAAGATCTTATCCTTATACAAGAATTAGATTTATGTCAAGAGTTCTCCAACCTTGTGGATACATCCTTTTTTGACTCTCTACTTCAATATAATTTATGTTGACATTGCATGCACATAGATTCGTAGGTGTTTTCACTAAATCCAAGAATTCTTGAGTCTTTGCAACTATAGTTTGTTACTATAAAAGGGTTATTTCATTTCTTCTTATTCCCTTAGAGTCATATAACTATTTCATAGGATAAAGGTATATATTAGTTATTCTTCCTAACCTTCCTACATAACCTGATTGCATAATCTTTCACAATCTTAAGTAATATCATAAGTTATTGGTTTAGGAGTCCTACTCTAGGGATGAATCTTAACTACTCCCAAATTTACTCAAATTTCAAAAAATTATCATCTTCCTTTTTACTTCCCTATGTTATTTTCTCTTGTCGTTGTGGCACAAGAAATTTTCAACCATTATCTTCTGATAAGGTTTACGCATTGTTGCATAATGAGCTCATAGGTTTCAGTGCTTGAACCTAGTAGCTCTGATACCACATTTAACATACCAACCCTTAATGCAGTAAAAATTTCTAAATTTACACCTTGCGAGTAAATAAAATAGTTAACAAGTAATTGCAATAATTTATTTCTTTATTTTATTGAGAATATAAGAACAATATGCCATATCATATTACAATAAAGATTCCATTTCATTACAATAACTTTACAAGTTACAACAAAACAAGAATGCATACATTTACATACATAGCTCCAATGAGCTTTAAAACAAATAGTTGTAAGATGGTTCAGGATCCTTCCTTTCAAATCTTGGTTCTTCTCTCACCTGATGTGGAGGAGAAGCATCACTCAAGAACTTTTCCACCAACCAGAAACTCACAATGCAGTCCCCCACACATATATCATTCGATAGATGGAACTTCCCTTCGATGAAGAGATTAGCAGAGTAACCGATAACAACCAACTCATCATAGTGTTGTGTCCTACATAACTAGAACTTGTAACCCTATAATATCTGTCTAGCATGTAATACTGGATCATGATGAACTGATAGTGTTAGTCTCGATAGTCATACAATATAGAGTGGAGTCTCAGACATTCTCACTACTTTCATCAAAGAGTTCTCATTCATTTCTTCGAATGAAGTCATCTATCACATACACTACTTAGCGTCAATCTAAGTTAAGGCTATCTTAATCTAGAAATAGGTATTTCCTTCAATGGACAATCCTTCATTCTAGATAACCTACAACCATATTAATCTACTTGGAATAAACCTACTTAACTAGTAAGTACACAAGTTAGGTATTTCCTTCTATGGATATTCCTTCATCCTAGATAACCTACAACCATATTAAACTACTTGGAATAAACCGACTTAATTAGTAAGTACACAAGTTAGGTATTTCATTCTATGGAGAGTCCATCATTCTAAAGATAACCTATATACTTTAATAACCCTACTTACATGTAAGTTTATAAAATTATCTCCCATACTAGATGACCTCTGCTAGGAGTAAAACATAAGCTTTCCTAGTTAAATATATATCTTAGCTATATGCACCATATGTGCTTTCATGTTCAATTAGTATATAATACCTATGATAAACACTCATCTCCTACTATGGAGTACATAAAAACACGTCATGAAAACAACATAATAAATTCACTTTCCTTTTCAAAATAATCTAAACTTTCTAATGCATATATTGGAAATACATATCATCCATGCATGCAAAAAATATCATTCAAAAGTAAAATAACATAGAAGAAGAGATCCTCGTGCCTGTTATGGCTTTATCCAAACTAAAGACAACAATGCAGCCCTCTCCAATTGTAAATAGCTTAACAATCAACTTCTTAAGAACCTCACAGTATCTTTATCTCACTTTTTGATAACTTACTTCTCTCAAGATATATTCTCCTCACACTATATGATCTTCTTCATTTCACTCTTTCAATGCAAAGAAAAGTATGGTTGGGAAATACTTAATTACAAATTGCAAAATATGTATAATCTCTTGAAGGAGTGTGTCCCTCACAATTGAAATAGTTCAACTATTTATAGATTAATCTAGCAACCTCATGGCCTATATTTTAGGCATGAAAAATGACAACAAGATTCATGTAATGCACCTCAGCATTAAGGTGGTGATCAACTAAGCTCAGACTCAACAAATCCTCCTATAGATTGACTAGTTTCCTTGACAACAATTGAAAGACTAAATAAAAATGCACATGGAGAATTTAAATTGTTTTAATGAGAAGACATCTATAGGAAATCAAACTCAAAGGTGGCACCATCAGCTATTCTTTTCCTTCACATTTGGTGCCATCAAACTCAATCAACATCCATAAAATGATAGCAAGTTTCAAACATTCCAAAAGGTGAATGAATTGGCATAACTAGTTTAATACGCGAGACAAAGTCAAGCATGGTCTCATTAAACACGTCAACCAATTCAATCATTCTATAGCCAACAATATCAAATGAAATTCCACACCATATATTTGTGCTAATCACAATGATAATCATTTTCCACTAGTCATTAAAAGATTTTAAATCGGCTTCATTTGACATAGTTAATAATTACTATTATCAACCTCTATTCCCTTGTCTCCATCGACTATAAACAACCTTTGATTAGATACTGAATTGGAATCTTAGCATAGCTAATGCTTTTCATTTTAAGGTCACATAATAACTAATGCATGGAATACTTATGCACAAAAAATTCAAACACACCACTCTATTCTCTTGGGCACTTCACACCAAGTGCACAATCACCCTCTTTACTCATGCACTGGTCTCTAACATTTTTCATTATGTTTGAACTTAGCATATATTAATGCTATGTGTTCAAATGATCTCTAGCTTTGAGTCTCAATGGGCATTGTATTGGATTAGACTTATTCTTCTCTTAATATGGTGTGTGTCCTTCACTTGCATCATTCAATGATGATGTTTTTGTTTCCATACACTATGTGTTGCAAGTAATGCACTAAGGCATGGTCTACATTTTCTACTTATGTGCCTCCTACTACCATGAATCCATAATAATATATATACATTATTAAAGATAATATATATATAGAGAGAGAGATTCATGAAATCATTCTCCATGATATCTAGCTTATAATTACTTCACAAATACACACACATATATACACACACACTTGACCTATCATGTATATATATATTTGTATATATAAAATATATTTTCAATAATCGTAAGTTTACTAACCCATACATTATTTATATTTTATACTCCCTCTCTATATATTCTTATCCACATAATATATACCCATTCCATCGGATCTATAGCTCTTATTATCATATCCCATAAATAATAATACGTGTATATATTCGTACACATATACTTATATATGTACACTTCTCTGATAAGCATTAACACTTGCAAGTGTATTTGTGTATATATAAAAGCATATTCATTATATGGTAATATGATAGTCAAGTAATCCATTCAACATCGAATGATTATGACCTTGTGACTATATTCTCACATATATATACATATATTCAATTCCTTGTGTATGTACCTCTGTGAGTATTTCTAGTCACACATTGTGCATTTTCTAATGCTCTCATATAGGGTCTATGTATATGTATTTATATATATTCCCATATACATGCTACATTTTATGTTCATATGAAATGACATAAAGGTAACCATTGATAAAGCCCAAAGTCTCGACCCAAGCATAATTAACACAATTTCATAAGGAAGAAATCAAAGCTCAAATAGATAAACATTACCCAATAATACATGAAAAAGTAAACAAGACTCTCAAATGCAGACCTATCAACTAAGGATGACTTACCTATTTACCCACAAATTGACTCAACTCAATAATTCTAATGTGGTGTGTGTTTATGTTCAAATAGTTTACTTTTACCAGCTACCTGACCAAGATCTCCTCTCGAGTGATACTTCCCCTCCCTCTAGATAAATGAACATTTACTTGCAACCATTAACACATGCCTATGTAGCATTTCACCATGAATAACATCAACTAAGATAACATCAAATGAGATAAAATTCATATTGATTACAAGGTACACACATCATTTATTTATCTCTAGAATTGACAATACATTCACATTTACCCAATGTAGTAATAGTAAATAGTAACTACACAACTAGGGTGTAACATTAGTTATGGCTTGCAAACCTATCAAAAGAGTAGACCATTCCACATAATTGATTGTTTCTTTATCCAGATATTAGGATCTGTAATGACTGCCCCTGATTTTTTTTTTGAAAATACAACCTTGTTTGTTGATGGTTTGGTTTGATTGTTTCATGTTTCTTTTATAGTTTTCAATGCATGCATGAATAAAATCACATAAACAAGAAAATACTAAAAAAGAACATTGTTTTCCATTTTTTTGAAATCATCTCATACATAGTACATTTGATAGAAAATCAAATCAAACTTAATGCAATCATTTTTTGACATGGTAAAATATAGTTTCAGACCTAAAAAGGGCTTTGAAAAGCAACACAAATCTCTTCAAACTTACATCATACAACACAACGGTGAAGGCCAATGAACTCCTAGATTTCTAGCTTATTGAACTAGCTCACAAACTGCAACAATTTCTAAATATGGCCTATACAATAGTAGGCCAAAAGTACCTAAAAAAATAAATAGGGGTGACTCCCTAGGTAGGGTGATTTGCCCTAGTAAATCAGGTTTCTTTCAACAAATACAAACTGATATTAGAAATGGGACACCTTGGAGAGAGGAATCCAAAGAAGCAATACCCAGAATGATGCCTCCAATGTGCACATAGTTATAAACTATTTTCTATTTCAAACCCTAGCAAAATTTGAGTTTCCAGATTTTTGATAAAGTATATCAGACCTCAAAAACACACAAAAAAGTCCACTAACGCCTCCAAAATGAAGAAAAATCCCAAACACACTAACACTAACAAACCTGAATCAAAATACCATAAATATTCATCTTTCACCTCTCAAAACCCTAAAAATATGAACTTTGCTGAAGCACTGTGTGATCCCTGCATGGAACCACTCAAATTATAACTAGGTTGGATCTCTCACCACCAAAATCAGCCCAATATGGTGAGGGTTTTCCTCCTCAACATGCAGCCTAAGTACTCTAGAGTCATTCCAGTAGCTTTCTCTTAAGTTGTCAAAAAGAACATAACCAAATGAGAGCCAAAATTAAGTTTTAGAGTGAGAGGGAATTAGGGAAACTTTAGGTTATGAAATTCTTTTTCCCTCCCAAAATCCAAGCCCCCCTACGAGCCTTATAAAATTTAATAAATTAAAAAAATTTATCCCTACTTGGCATCCTTGCTCATAAGGAAACTATTTTTTCCTTATTCAGCCTTCCAAAATAATGTTATCTCATTAGGCACGAAGGTACTTTTTGATGACCACCTACCCCCTCACTCAAGTTATAAAGTTATTTTATAAAAATAACTTGATTGATAAAGAGAAAATATTAAATAATCCAACCTTAGGCTCTCCAATTCCACCATAGAAATAACACTATTGAGAACACTATGGGCCTGAGACCAGTTTCCCAAAATAGACACTATAAATAGCAACTACTAAAAATAGTAAGTACTCAACAAACAACAACTGGAAAAAACATTAGAGTTCATCCAACAACTACCACACACTATCCGAATAGGAAACCCTACACTGTATTGTTGTTAGGACCAATTACTCAATATAATACTTACTAAAAATAGTGAGTCAAAACTAAACTAGCCCAAATAAGGAAACCGAAAATGGGGACATTACAATCCTCCCTTCATAAATATTGTTTGTCCTCAAGAAATGTCATCACAACTCTAGAAACAATAAACTAATCCACCTTAAAATCAAGTAAGATCCTAGGGTCCCAAGTCACCTAGGAGATCTATAACACCATCTTCTCAAAGCACTATCCTGCAAGGTACCAACACATGAGACCTCCTAGAAACCTCCCGTATGAAGATTAATTAAATACTATGTAAGATCGATCAACTCCTCAAATAAATGCTCCCCAGGAGAACCAAACTGATGTGCCACAAGAGTAAACTCTAGATAGTTAGCCCTGGCTCTCTCATCTCAAAAGATAGTTGAACTACATAACAGTATGATCCCCAATTTCAAGTTAGTCTAAGAAAGGAACCACCATGTTGATGTTGCGCTACTCTGATCATAATTGTCAAACCAATGTTCCCAAACTACACTCCCGTATCTTGGACCACCAAAGAGTAAAATTATCAAAGCCCATATTGAAGTACATGAAAGGATTGAAGTCAATGCCATGAAAAATATCTTGCCAAAGAAACTTAGAGAAGACTACATTAGCAAAGTCATTGCCAATCACAATCCTGGGCAGCATAAAAAACACCCTACTCGACCATAAAAATTTAACCTCAACATCACACCTCATGATGCCCTAGATATGAAGCAAGTCAATAATTGCCACATCTCTGAAATCTCCTAACCAAGAAATTCCTTCATCATCGCAAACCAAAATCATAACATCAACACTTAACCTCCAAGTGTCAAAAGAAAGGTTTTGAACACACCAACACACCCAAAGAACTGCAATAATCCAAAAATCATCTGAAATATTGCATATCATCTCCATGAAGTAACTGTAGTGAGTATCACTTTCTAGATTGGAAGTAATAAATGAATGAACTATGTCCAAAAAAGCACTCACAACTAGCTACACAAAAGTCTGCCAAAAATCAAATTGAAGTCCTACTGAAAGAATATGAGATATGAGTATGAAAGTAGAAATATAATCATCTCCTAGGATCAAATCACCTCTGCCATCCAACCCCAACCATGAACTAGTCAACTACTAGATTAAAGAAACCATCCAACTCAACTGTAGATCTAAACCTGAAGTCATGTACAAGCTGATCGAGAAGTGGGTAGAAGTACTAATATTGGAAGTTGACCCACTACTCCAATCTTGAGACAACACTTCATGAATGTAAATTGAACCTGGATCCAAAATCTTGTAATCAAATCCACTCTCATCATGAGAATTGCTTAGGTCTCTATCATCCAACTCAAAAATTGGATGATCATGAGTCAAATCAGCATCCCACTCAAATAAAGGATTATCAACAAATTGAGGATTATCCTCATCTCCAAAATCAGACCAATCCTCTTGCTTATCCAAACTCCTATTTTCTTTTTTTTTAGGAAAATCAACAAGATCGTACTCCTCTTGAATGAAGTCAAGCTCCTCAATTACCTCCATGATTTCTTTAGCCCTTTCTCTATTCTCTTGTTTTCTAAAATTTTGATGCTCATTTTCTTCAAGAAGTTCCCCTTGGACACTTTTCAAAGAAAAATTCATAGAATTAATCTCAATGGTGAGTTCACTAACCTCTCCCCTTAATTTCTTAGTCAAGAACAAAGTCTCATTTGCAAAATTGGTGCCTATATCTCTATCATGCATCATGTGTAAGTAATTTGTTTTAAATTCTTTCATAAAGCTCTTCATTGTTTTCAAATCAGAAAATGAGATACTAAGCTCATTGTGTCTTATTGGTGCACTTGAAATTGGGTTTTCTACATGCATATGTTTACTGTCCAAACTTGATAAAATGTGCACCTCACTTTCAGCAGATACCAAGAATTGTCTTTTCCAATCACAATCAAACCAAGGTGACAAACTACTATTATGTTGCATGTTAAAATCAGAATTAGACTCATAGTTGTCATCAAAGTCTCCATGGTTGTCCCAAATCTCATGTGCCTATTCTTCAAATCTTGCCTCATCTTTGTCACAAGGCCTCCGATCAAAATTGGCCCCAAGAAGAAACAATCCTGATTTGTCTTCGAGATCATGCCTATCAAAATCAATTCCCTCTAAGGCATCCTTTTCACATTCTTTATGCTCTAAGGTTGGGACAAGTCAAAAGAAGATTCTTCCCAAATTGGTTCTTCATCATTATTTTGTCCCCAAACACCTAGATCCCATGGTCCTATGAGTTGATGTTTAATTTTTGAAAGAGTATGCTCAATGTATACCTCCTGAGTGGTTGTTTCCTAGATCACCCCAGTCTCTCCCTTATCATCCCCAATAGTGGATTGTGAATCCAAATCAACCAAGCTACAAGGTCTCTACTCAAAATCAACTACCTGCAATGTGAAATTAGATTCCTTTTAAAGATTAAAAACATCACTATTGATGCCATCCTCTATGCATGGCTCTCTAGATGAAGTAAGGACAACATTACAATAAAAAATAAATTCATCCCAATGTGGATCCTTGTCATACTTTGGTTCCAACACACTCAGATCCCATGTGTAGAAAGGTTGATCACTTTGTTTAGAGAATAAGTGCTCACTATGATCCTCATGAGTAGTTTCCTTTCTAAATAAGTCACTCTCCAACTCATTATGACTGAAATCATCATAAGCATCTCTCTCTCCATAGGCTTGGTTTGGTAGTCTAACCCAAAGCCACCCATGTCACCATTACCCACATGGGGTAAAGAATCATCATTATTAGCTGATTTGAAGACATCATCTCTTTTGTTTTCAACATACTCGTCATCTAGAGGTATCTCAACTTCATTGGATAGCTCTAAGGGGGTATACAAGGCTTTTTTTTGTCAATTCCATCATGCACAACCTCATCTACAACAGTTGCATGCATGACCAAAGAGTCATCCTAAGGCTCCATCTCACATCTAATTTTCTACTATAAACTTCTCTTCAACCACCTACTCTTCATTGAATAAGTATGGCTTCGACTTTTCCACCTCCTTAAAATAAAGTTATGGTTCCTTCTCGTTAAACCTCTCTATGAGTCTCTCAGTAAACTCAGTATAAGATGTAATTTGAGCATTCCCCATTATGATCATCCCATGATGCTACCACTTATGTGCAACTCCATCAAGGTGCATAGTAGCATATTTTATGGATTCTTCTTCTAGCATGGGGTTTTGATTGAAGTATGTTTCCACCCTTTGAACCCATTCTCTCATTGAAATTAAATCAGACCCATCAAAATAAGGAAGGCTAATTTTTCCAACTTCCCTTTGTAAGTCATTATGATATTCTCTATTGCCCCTGTTGGGTGTATGCTTCATCCTGAGATCAATATAATCCCAAAGTGATATGTCATGTTGGAAACAAAGTCTTGCATCTAACCAATCTTGTATAAATTGTTCATGTTGCTCAACTAATGCAAGATCCTGATTGGGTTGAGTCTCTACTCTTGATGGAAATATAGGCATAAAAGGCCTTGCCATAACTGCTCCATTTTGTTGATTGGTTGCCCTTCACTATCCCACATCATTAGCTTGCCCCAAAAAATCCAATATCTATACCAACTATGCAAGTTGTTGATAGGCCTCTTGAGCATGTTGGGCTGCTCTTTCTTGACCTCTAACCACTACATCCAAGAGTAGCATCATACGATCTTGTCCACCAATGTTTCTTTCAGCTTTTTCTCTTCTTTCACCCATGTTTTTTGAACTAGAAGATCCAATTGAAGGTGATTTTGAGTGTTGTCCCTCTTCCATAGAAGGCCAACATTCCCACAATTCCTCTTCTCTTTTCCTCAATATTTTTTGGTATCTTATTTCACGGTCACTAATTCTCATAGATTTATATCACCCATTGGTTGGAAAGATGATCTATGCTTTGATACCACTATAATGACTGCCCCTAATTATTTTTGAAAATATAACCCTGCTTGCTGATTGTAGTTTCGTTGATGGTTTGGTTTGATTGTTTCATGTCTTTCATAGTTTTTATGCATGCATGAATATAATTACATAAATAAGGAAATACTGAAAAAGAACATTGCTTTCCATTTTTCAAATCATCTCATACATGATACATTTGATAGAAAATCAAATCGGACTTAATGCAAACATTTTTAGACATGGTAAAATGTAGTTTCAGACCTAATAAGGGCTCTAAACAGCAGTATAAATCTCTTCAAACTTGCATCATACATCACAATGGCGAAGGCCAATGAACTCCCAAATTTTGAACATATCGAATCAGCTCACAAACTCTAGCAATACCGAAATATGGCCTATACAACAATAGACTGAAAGCACCCAAAAATACCAAATAGGGGCAACTCCCTAAGGTAGGGTGGTCTACCCTAGTAAATCAGGTTTCTTTCAACAAATAAAAACTGATACTTGAAATGGGATTTCTTGGAGAGAGGAATCCAAAGAATCAATACCCAGAACGATGCCTCCAACGTGCATAAAATTATAAACTATTTTTCATTTCAAACCCTAGCAAAATTTTAGTTTCTAGATTTCTGATAAAGTATATCAGACCTCAAAAAAACACCAAAAATATCCACTAATGACCTCCAAAATGAAACAAACTCTTAAACACACTAACACTAACAAACCCAAATTAAAAAAATCATATAAGTCTTCATATTTCACCTCTCAAAACCCTGAAAATCTGAACTCTATTGAAGTACTTTGTGGTCCCTAGATCGAACCACTCAAAAAATGACTAGGGTGGATCTCTCACCACTAAAATCAACCCAATACGGTGAGGGTTTTTATCCTCAACATGCAGCCTAATTACTCTAGAGTCATTCCAACAACATTCCGTTAAGTTGTCAAAAAGAACATAACCAAATGAGAGCCAAAATGAAGTTTTATAGAGAGTGAGAGAGAACTAGGGAAACTTTAGGTTTTGAAATGATTTTTCTCTCCCAAAATCCAATGGCCCCTTCTGAGCCTTATAAAATTTAATAAATTAAAACATCTTATCCCTCCTTGGGCATCCTTACTCATAAGGAAACTAGTTTTCCTTATTCAACCTTCTAAAACAATGTCAAGTTGTCTCATTAGGCACTAAGGTACTTTTTGATGACCACCTACCCCCTCACTTAAGTTATAAAGTTATTTTATAAAAATAACTTAAGTGATTGATAAAAAGAAAATATTAAATAATCCAACCTTACGCTCTCCAATGCCACCATAGAAATACCACTGCTAAGAATACTATGGGCCTGAGACAACTTTCCCAAATTAGACTTACTATAAATAGAAAATGCTAAAAATAGTAAGTACTCACCAAACACCAAATGACACAAAACATTAGAGTTCACTTGACAATTTCCACATACTGCCCAAACAAGAAACTCTACACTGCATTTCTACTAGGACCAGTTACTAAATATAGTACTTACTAAAAATAGTGAGTCAAAACAAAACTAGCCCAAATAAGGACACTGAAAATGGAGACATTACATGATCCTCCCATTAAGAATCCGCCTTATCCATCTCTAACCACAAAGCCTTCTTGAGCTAAACCTAAATTAGCTTTTGAGTCATCATCAAAGTTTAATTTTACTTTTACTCTTTTGCTCGGTTCTTGCCATTTATTTATCTTGTTAATCATGACTCCATCAATCAGCCCTTGAACAAGATTTAAGAAATGCAAAGTTATACAAAAACGTAGATTTATTTTTATTAAAGTGTTTTAATTTTAACAAATTGTATAATTGTTTTCACCCAATTTACCCAAGAATTTCACGGCCTATCTTTCTAATGACAATTTTTTGACAAATAGGAACACAGACTTGAATGTTGTGACCTAGGTGGCTATTATAAATACTGAGAAAGTGTCATCAAAAAGTATATGATGTAGCAATATTTATGATCACTATATCAATATTATTTCAACTGTGCTCATTTTAGTGGGGTATCATAACATCTTTCATGTCCTTGTGGAAAAAATATCTAGTAGAAGTAAATGTTTTTAGGGAAGTACAAAGCCAATTAGCATATGTTGACCAATATTAAAGCTTGTGGAGAATTTATAATAGAAAATTTTAAAGATCTCTCTTTTATAGAATGTGTGTTTAATTAAGAAGATCAAAGAAAGTGGTTATTGAAACTTGAAAAATTTATTGTGGAGGCCATAAACAAGTGTGGAGGCATTGAGGATATAAAACCTAATTGTATCACAATAAAGGACACACTAATAGAAAAAAATGTTGAATGCCTTCTCAATCATCATAGTTATAATTATTTGACAATTGTTGTTGTTGCAGAAGAAACCCAAAGATTAACTCCTATCGAGAAGCACACTATGAAAAAAGATGACCAAAATCAGAAAATGATAATAAATCAAAGTACAAAAGATGGTCAAGAATCTTGCTTTAGGAAAGTTAAGTTTTTAATTTTTTTATGTAATTGTTTGAAAGAATTGCATATCAAGACCAACTCACAATAACCAACAAAGACAAAAGTAAATGCAGAATATGATCAATGAATTTTCCAATACTTGAGAAGTTGCATCAAAGTTTCTATCTGATAGAGGCAAGCAAATCACACCAATAGCTTCAGGGGAGACATAATTTAAAAGTGGAATCATAATGAGACCAATGTTGCATAAGGAAATAAGTTGAGTCCAATTTCATTCTAGTAATATGGATGAGAATTAACACATAAATCCATCCTAGAAAGTAGGATGTCGACAAAGCATAAAGCTATTGTTGAAACAAAATATAGGAAATAAAGCAGAAGTCTATTCTGATAAACTGGAATAAAATAAATAAAACAACAGAAATCCTATAGATTGCATTCAAAAGATAAAGAAAAAATAATGCTTTAGGAGGATTAAAAGGATATTGTTATTATTGGAGAGCCTTCATTGTCTATAATAATGTTAAGAATTTTTGTGATAAGAGGATGAATATTTATGAAAATTATGTAATTTGGTTAATCCATCACTGAAATACACTGAAGATTGATTGTCTTTGCAGTTGGAGGTGGCTCAAGTGAGTAATTTTCCTGTTCCATGTATTGGTTGCACTAGAAAAAAAATTTAGCGATCTTTAGATGTCATATTAAATTCATTTGTAAATTATTTTTATCTTTCAGATCTCAAAAATGAAGTATTTCAATTTTTTAAGGCAAGTTTCTGATTCCAGAGTTTTGGGATTTTAGTTTGGAGCTTATCATTCAGAATTTGGTTTAAAATCTAGAAGTTTAGATTTTTTATTTCAATTGGGTTCATTCCAGAACTCCCCCTTAGCTTCAATCCCGATTCCCATCCCACTTCTAACAATTTTCCCATGTCTTCATAGAACACTTGTATTAAGTATGGTAATTACAAGCTCACTAAGAAGCATCCTGAAAATATAAATAATTATCATGCCAAAGAAGCCCTTCCTTATTCCAGTTCATTTTTAATGCAAATAAAATATGTCAAATGTAGGATTTGAATTCTCCCATGAAATTTTATGAGGAGAAGAATTACACCTGGATATATTCTTTTACAAAAAATCTTCTATCATATGCAACTTTATATCCTTTTCCATAGTAATGATCAACTAGCATTTTGGACTAAATTGGTCATACTTCAAAGGCTTCAATGTAAACCAAAGCTCCAAACATACCTGGAGCTGTCAATTTGATCTTGGAAAAATTCTTATAGAGCAAGTATACACAAGTCAGGGCTCTCAATCAGATCTCAAAAATATTCTTATAGAGTGAGATAGCATATCTCCATGATCACAATCAACAAATGAAGGAAGAATAAGACAAGCATTTAAGCACTAACCACATAACCCTGAAATGCTTTCTTGTGTTCCTCAATTACATATTAATGTTATCGGGTTGATCCTATAGCTAATGGAAAAATGAACTTAGACAATCAGAAACAGTCCTTAACCCATAAGTTCACAATGGAATATAAAAGATCTTGGTGTGCACGAGAAATCAATGAAGGCAGAAAAACACAAAAGAACATAAATTGTTCAATACTAAATACAAACCTTTAAATAGCTTTGTGATCCTGAATCATATATTAATGTTATTGGGCTGCTATTTTCGCTAATAAAATCAAATGAAATTAAAAGAACATAACAAATCTCCCTTGATCTACATATTCTCTAGTTCTATATCAAAAAACATAATTAATAAAGAAGTTATCCAATAAACTGACACATTTTTTGATAATTGTAGGCTGTTTAGATTACGTTTCCCAAGAAAAATGAGGTATATGACATCACTGAATAGGAAGGCTTTCATATATGATAGAAGGATCACATTTCAATGATTTTCAAATATAGAAGGAACATAAGATTCCAAAAAAATGAACATACATCCCATTCTTCCTCACTCTCTATTCCCTCTGTTATCACCAAAAGAGGTTTCATTTGCACCAAGTAATCTCTAAGAGAAATAGGAGGCTTCTAATCAATATCTGGATTTGTTCCAAAGTCCTCCATATAATATTCGGGCTCAAAATCCAACTACAATCAAAAACACATAAATCATATGATAAACAACACTACTAGCATAGTATATTTGTCATCAAACTGCCGATAGCCATAAAATACCCTCTAGTATGATATTTTACAGGCAATGGAAGAGAAGAGAAAAGGAAAAAAATACTAGAAATCAAGTAATTTTAATATGTGTTTGGCATACAGATGTACAAGGTCAAGTAAACTAAAAGGCAGTGAAAGAATATCCAAGACATTTCCAGGTAGTGAAACAAAAACAATATTAGACATTTTCTACAAACTACCACCAAGAGAATTGCACACCTAATCCTTTATGTGTTGCTTCCTCTTTTCTAATAGTACAAACATTTCTTGGTGCAGCTGCATGTTATGTTGATCCAAATAAACCTGAAGCTTTTCCAATTTTAGGCACAAGGGTTCAATCTTGACACTGTTTAATGCATTTGAAACCTCCTCTGATGATTATACATATCAAGGGAATCATTATGAATTTACAGATAGTTTGTTTGTGCATGTGTTACTTTGGATTAATCATGCCTGCAATCTTACTCATTCCAAGTCTATCTCAAATGTTTTACTGCAAGTTGATGGAAATATGGTGCTAAGAACGACAAAAACAATTTGAGGAACTCTGAAATATCAGAGTAGTAAGGAAGTTGCCATAAATTATTTTGGGATATGGCTGAAAGTTGGTCCTTCTGAAAATATTGTTGTTTCTATTGTCTTTTGCTACTAATAATAGATGGAGGTAGAAACAAAATGGCAATTTCAAGTATATCAAAAATTGACTTAAATACATGAGACCACTTTGAATGCCTTTTGCAAAATTTATGCAGTACACAGGTCACCTGAGATAATGCATTTTGTCAAAAATATGCATGTCTTGGGTAGACTCACATAAAATATTATGTATATTTGTCTGTTAGAATCAATCTTTCCTTGGTCATTAAAGTCTTAGTTATTGGATCCTAAAGCCATAGGATAGATTTATTTATTTTTTATTGAAAACTCCTACTAACCTTTTTTATTTTCTTGCAATTTTTTCCTA
This sequence comes from Sequoiadendron giganteum, assembly GCA_007115665.2. Lineage (NCBI taxonomy): Eukaryota > Viridiplantae > Streptophyta > Pinopsida > Cupressales > Cupressaceae > Sequoiadendron > Sequoiadendron giganteum. The sequence continues at coordinate 655,583,891 of CM021100.1, forward strand.
CATTAAGGAGGTTTTTTCCTTGAGTGGTGGCTAAGATTATCATTATTTTTGTATTTAATAATTTAGATTAACCTACACTTTATTTTTCCTTTAAGCTAAGATTTCTTGGAGAGTAACTCATTTCCTAGGTGTCAGCATAGTCATTCCTTTCTTAAGTGTTTTCAAGGAATATTGGAGTGTAACTCACTTTTTCTTTGCATGCACACCTCTTGTCAAGAGGAAGAAACTTCAAAGTGACAAATATAGAGGCTTGGAGTGAAATTCATAACAAGTTTCTTTGCACCTCTATAAAATAGAAGTTCTTCATCCCTTTTTTTTTATGGCATCTTGAAACTCATAAGGTTTTTCTTATAGTGGTGAGATTCATTGTAAAATTTAAAACTATCATCTTCGTTAATATACAAGGGGTTTTCTTCAGTCAAATAATTTACCCACTTCAAAAATATTGACTCACCTTCATGATGGCATTAATTTCTTTCAATATATTAATTTATTTTGTGTTGATTATGATTCCATGATTAGTAGTTAATATTGGCATATTTTTTTCCAGCACTGTCTAAATGCAAATAGAGAGTGATGCTTGATCACATAATATGCCCTTCAAAAAATAGAAAAGTATCTAGCGGAATTTTGTCTTAGCCCACATAACTATGTAATAACATAAAATACATACCCTACAACTTCCTTTTGAAAATGTTTTGCACTCATTTTAGGCATTCCCCTTTTTGATGTGTCTTAAACCCTTGTGTAAGCCCTCTTCATCATTATCCATGTGATGTTTATCTTTTCTAGCTAACATTTAATTTTTATGTCTTCTCTCACATGTTTTGGACCCTTCTTTTAACCTTTTTTACCTCATTTGTCACTCCCCAACAATTGAATTGACATGAAATCACCTCCCACCACCTTATCTTAGCCTCCTTTACCTTCCTTAGAGATTTGAGGCCCCTAGAAGTAAAACCAATCATGCCCCCTAGAGGATGGTTGCATTGTTTCCTTCACCCCTTGATCAACAAGGTCAAGTTTGTTGAATTTTTCTACCAAAGTTATGGGTGTTGGAAAAACAAGGATGGACAACTGAGAGGGGGGGTGAATCAGTTGTTACCAAAATCAAACTTATTTAATATTAATCAACCTTAAATCTTAGATTTGATAATTAAAAGTGCAAGCATAAATCAATAACATATCAGTGACACATGAACACCAAGATTTTATACGTGGAAACCTTGTTAGGGGAAAAACCATGGTGGATGTTAGTCCACAAGATCATACCCTATTAGAAGTATAATGAAGAATGAATAAGGAATGCACCTGCATTCAAGCACACTACCTAAAGCACACTGCTCAGAGGAAGGCTTACTTCCTTACATACAATAATCAGATTAAATCCATCTGATGAGTTTGAACTAAGAAATTAGCTTCTACAAAAGCTTGATTACAATTCCGGTTAGGCACACAAAAACTTCTACACACTCTTCCACAGTCTACTCAATCTCTTTCACACTCTGCTATGATCTTGAATGATTTGACCTTTATTCGCACATGTACATCACTTGCACACACCGAGCACTACCTTGAGCATACTAAAATAATCGCTCTTATATATCCGCCACACGGATTTACATCAACTACTCTGTCGGCCACAAATAAATAATGAATTACAACTGTTGGCCTTGATACATGAATAAATCTTAATGCACACCAACACAAGTTGGTCACAACATAGTGAGGACCCAAATAAACACCTTAGAACATTCCAAACAATAAAATATTAATCCTTATGGATCCGCAACATGCTACTACCGTCATGTTGGCCAAGAGCATGAAAACTTCAAGCATACAATAAAAAATATTCAATCATGAACACGTCAGCCAATGCGGATGTACCAACCTAATAGATCATGATCTAGAAACATCTCTAAACATCACAGTAATATATGCAACAACTAAAATTACCATAATTTCATCCTCTTCTTCCAAGAACACCTGCTACAAAAACTGAATAACTGTAGACACATAGAACTTCATAACTTCCTCAAATCTTGATGCAAACCTCTAAAACTTTTGAACAACATACTAAAAACTATTAGCAACAAACCCTTTGAAGTGCACCTTTAGATTAGCAACTTACAACTCTTTCCACCATTCTAACCTTCTTAGCTTCACTGACTACCAAAAATTTTTCTTTTTACAATTTTCTCAATATCCTCGACATATACAGCCTTCAGAATCACCAATGCTAATAGTGTTGACATCAATTTCAACCACATATTAGCAACATAACCACAACATCTAGCAATGGGAACCTCATTAATGACTCACCTACCCTATTTTTTGCATTCACTTGCGATATTCTTTTTGAAAACATATAAATCTACCCCTTATTCCTCTCATTTACCATCCTTGTAATCTATCTTTTCACAAGTGCCTTACACTTTGAAGCAATGAATTCATTGTAAAATTTCTCTCTTGGAGGTGCTCTTGGAGGAGGTTTGTTGAGTTTTATTCTATTAGAGTGTTATCATGCTTTGGAGATTGCTTTCTCTTTGGTCTTGGCTCTATTGTAGCTCATTTTTTTCCTCTAGTCCCTAAATGTTGTCCATCTATTTTCTCCCTCTCTAGCCATTAGGAACCTCATTTTTTGGTCTAATTCTACCCAACCTCTTGCCATCATCCCCCTTTTCCATACTTTAGTCTCCCAACCCCTTCACATATCCATTTGATCATCTATTTCCATCTCCTAACCATTGTCCATTGTTGCATGTGGACCTTCTAGGGTTAGCCTTCACATCCTAGGGTTGTTTTGTCTTTTTCCACCATTGTTGTCCATTGTAGGCACTTGTTTCAATGTCTAAGGTCTACTTACATCCTTTTCGAAGTGTTTTATGTGGTGTTTTGTTGGAATAAAACATAAGGGAGTTGAATAAGATAGGCTCCTCCCATATCACTTTTTGTTATAGGGTTTTGTTGTTTCACAAGTGTTCAATGAATATTTTGAAAAAGGGTTAGTTATCAAAAGTTCATTGTAGATCTTCATGGAGCTCCCAAAAATTTCCAAACCATTCTATGAAAAATTGGCTTTTCCATTAGAAGATGGCATCATTTCTAAGTGCACCGCTTTTTCAAAGGATTTCTCTTGCAATCACCAAACTTTCCCAATTATAACCTTTTGTCATCTCTAGCTTCATCCTTTTACTTTCAATTTTCTTCAAAAGATTCCAGAACCCACAAGATCCCTTCCCTGGCTGCCTATAGGATTCCAACCACTCTAGCAAATTTGAAAACCTCCTCTAGAAAAAGATGCCTCTAGGCTCCAAAACCCCTTCACATAGAGCATAACAATCAATGTATATTAGTTGAAACTACCTTATAACATTTCTAGATTAATTCATCTTAGTTGAAACTTACCCAAGAGTTTGTGTAGTCAAGTTAAAAACTCACTTATATGCTATGGTCAGCTATGTAATCAAATTTTTTCTAAGGCCAAAAAAAAGGGGGCTGCCAAAAGAGCAAGCTCTCATGTATATCAATGACTAAGAAGAACTTGATATTATAACAAAGAGAAAAATCAAATAACCATTTTTTATTAAAGAGAATATTTAACAATCCACCTATAAGGCCTTCTTTCATCTCACCAAGAGTGGCCACCACACATCCTTTCATTGCAACACCATCTTCCAAGACAATAATACCCCCTTTCTTTCCCACAAAAGAAGCTCGCAAGATAGGGCATTTCATAATGAGGCAAGGGACATTATAATAAGCACAATGTATGTTGCATTTACAATTCCTTTCAACCTCATGAATCACCATTTTGATGAGAAACAATGATATAAATTAGTTAAAAACCTACAAATTATATAGGTTTTGGGTGTGAAAAGGCATGCACCACCTTATTAGAAAAGGAGAAACAATTTGTAAAGACATTACTATAGCCAATTAGGGACTTGCAGGATGAAACACAGGTGTCCATTTGTGATGGTTGGAAATATTGTAAAATCATGCTCTTAATTATTGTTGTGTACCCTAAAGAGACAATATTTTTGAAGGAATTTTACTATATGGGGAAAGTGAAGGATGTAAACTCCATTTCCAACATCCTCATTTAATCCATTGAGATGGTGGATGGTAAAAATATTATCCAATTCATTACAAACAAAGCTAATAACTATAGGAAAGATATGAGCATAATTTTTTGTCACATGTGTCATTCACTTATCACTCACTCAATTTGGAAATTCTATAGATTGGCACAGAGATAGGGTAGATCAAAGAACTACACATCAAAGTTAAGGAGGTTCAATGGTTTGTGTCAAATAAATATATGTCACAAGCCATCTTTAGGTCCCCTTCCAAGTTGGAGTTGTTGAAAATAAGTTTATGAAGTTTCAATAATTTATTATTTTACTTTTTGATTAACTTTAAGTTTATAATTAAATTTTTAATATATGATATGTCATCTACTTTCTCTTCTTTTTAAAATTTTTTTTTACACAATATTAGGTTGTTAGGACTCTGCATCACACACAATCATCTTAAGGAAAATTGTGAAGATGAGAGAGGCATTAAGTGCAATGGTCATCAACAACCTTTGGAGTCTATAAAGGAAATAAAATTCAAAGAGGTCCCAAAAGGTCAAAGCATTGGTCCTAAATAATAATAGGTGGGCTCATCTAAATTATCTTTTGAGCTTCAACTCAGCCCATCATCAATATGATTGGGTTAGCTATTATGGATCAATCATGTTTGGAAGAAACATATGATGGCATGGACTCCATGATTAAAAAATAAAATCATAGTAATATTAGCAACTATGGAGAATGACCCCACCAAAGCATTTGTCAAATAGGTGCAAAGAATCATTGTTGATCAGTGGAACAAGATGACACCACTCTTGCATCTCCTAGCATTTTCTTTGTCCCCCAAATATTAAAACACAAAGACACTTTCTTTATCGAGGAGGGTGGCACAAAATAAAGATATTGAAGTTGTTAATTGGTTCAAGGAAACATTAAAAAGACTATTATGGAATCCAAACATGGAGGATATTTTTGTGCATGCCTTTGGTAGCTTTATAAATTCATAGAACAACCTTAGTTCTCTTCAAGAAAACTACAAGGAGACTCATATATGGCGGTACCTTAGTCGCCTACACTCTATTTACTTATACAACATATTGCAATCACACTTCTATCACACGTATAATTTTTTTATGTGTTAATATTCTTAATTTTCTTTCACAACTATATATTAGGCTTTATAATCATAAATGTTGTATTGATTTTATCTCCAATTTCAACGGGTTGCAAGTTCTTTGATAGAGAGAAATTGAAGTGCATACTCCTTTATCCATTCAGTCAAGCACAACCAATTGGCTAAAAAAAGTAAAGGAGATAGTGTATATACATTCCAACCTTCACCTCTTGTCACATAAGAAAGTTGAATACTAGAAAAGGGCGATGAGGAATTGGGATGTAACCCCTGAATATGTCAATTTGGATGCTATTATCACACAACTTTCCACAATCTATTTCAAGGAGTAGGAAGCTTACATACATAGGATGTAGCTAGTGGGAGTGACATTGTGGTTTCTTATGGTTAAAAAAACCACATGATGACCTCGACACTCTTGATGAAGAGCAACATGGAATATATATTTTGTGTTTTAAATATCTTTACCACTATCAACTATATTTTCAATTCTATATTTTTGTAAAAATTAAGAGTATTTTTATACTATATACTAGTATATATAAAATATAAGGCTGAACCAAGCCATACTAAAACCAAAAAAATTCACACCAATGAACCCATGCCCAACCTCTTACTCAAACCTGTAGCTTTAAAAACTATTAAAGAAAATTCTTGGCCCTTAAAAAAGAGAGCATAATTGTATTTTCCCCTTCAACCCTTATATCTAATGATCCACAACATTTGGTTTGACTATTGATTCTAGTCGGATTGATATTTGAGGGTGACACTCTTAACCCATGAAAATAAAGATTTGTTGTATGCCTAAGGATTGTTAACAATAAAGCAGCAGTGGTAAATATTGATAAAAAAAGACCCAAAAAAAGATTAGAACTAGAACACAAGTTTATTAATTCGTGCATTTTGTACATGGCATACTCTCAAGGAAGTTTTATGTCTTTCTTACATTATTACATGAGCTACATCAATCCTATTGTATATAATAATATAATTATGTATATGTATTAATCCAAACTTGTGAAACATTAAGAACAATTATGGCAATTGAGATACTTGGGCTTCAACACAACTCTTCACCTTTTCACAATTAGGTTGAGAATGATCAAATGTAATGGTCAAAGTTGGGTCATATGGGGGACTGAAGGATCCACCACTTTTAAGGGCCAAGGAAACAACAATATTGGCACCTAATGGTACTGCATGTTGTGAGAGGACCTTAGTGGTTAGGTTTGCATGTGTATAGAACCTAAAAAGTGAATGTTGAAAGCCCACATAAGATTTCATTCATGCTGAGATGATGCCACAATTGATCTACCTAGATTTCCCTACACCACTAGAAATGTGTGTGTCGCTTCTGGTGGGGATAAATTAATGATCTTTGAAGCACCACAGACTATAAAACATGAGTTGAATTTTTTGCAAGCCATGAAAACAAGCTTAGTGTTATTTCTATAATTGTCTTTGGAGATCCACCTGGATCATATACCATTCTAATAACCTAACCAGTGAATGGTGTAATGTCCCCAAATTTGGAAAACCCCTAAATCTGCCCTAACTTATCAATTTCAAGTGATCAATTTGGTTTTGGGAATGTTTATAACTTGATTAGGTCCCTACAAGACAATATTAGAAAATATTTAGAAGATAATATTAATCGGGATATGTAAGGAAAATAAATAAAATAAGGTTAGTGATACAACTACCTGTTAAGACCTACAAATATGTTAGTAAACATTTATAAATAAAGACAATATCATATCATAAATATATTGGAATTCTTTAGGTTTTCTAATTCATTCTTCTTGGAACAGAATGGTCTGATAGGGTGCCCAAGAAACCCTCTACCCTAGGCCCAAGAGCAGTACACCCCTCTTGGCCCCATGTGGCCTCTTGCCATCCATATGAGGTGGTGTGCCTATTGAGGTGTCCTACCACCGTTCCCCTCATTAGAACCATTATTGCTCAATCAATCATCATGTTGGGAGGTTGAGGGTTCAACTACAACAAGATGTCTTAGAATTTACTCCTTCTAAGCTGAAGGATAGCCTGACAAGCTCCCTTGTCCCACATGTGGAAGGCCTCAGCCATCCACCAAGGGGTGGTGTACTTAGAGGATGACCCCAACACTATTTCCCATCCTTGTAGGACCTCGACTCCCTTATCACTACAATTAGATATCAAAATGTAACCCATATTTTAATCTTAAATATTGAATCAGTCCATATAGAGATCAATAATACATACACCATTTCAAATTTAGCAATATAGGGAGAATCCAATTTATGCAAGTATTTATACTTGGGTGTGATTTGTAGGAGCTTTCCCTAGTTCTCACAGTCACCAGGTGTGAGATAAGAGGGATTCACTACTCACGAGTCTCTTCATTCTCAAGAGATTCCTTGGGAACAAATTTCCCTTATCCACCTCAACATAAACTGAATGAAAAAATTGCAAAGAAAGCGTATATAGATTAACTATCAAAAAAGACTACTCCAAGTCTTGAGAGAGTGAAACTTCTAGATTTCTGCCTACGATAGAGGAGCTCCTGGCCAAAGGACAATAGCATAGATTCAGGACACCAGCATGGAACACTAGTGTCCAAATGTTGTACTGGAATCTTAAGCATCAGGGAGCTCAGGAACTCAGGTGGGAAAAACAAAGTGTAATACCCCTCCGTTTTGCTTCTTGTTCAAGTTGCTTTATGCTATGTTTGGTTGCAATTACTTTGATACTAGATACATTTTGTTATGATGTTTTGATCGTTACTATTGAGTGACAACTATTATTGTGGGATATAGTTATCTGATTTTGTTTCACATGCATTATGGATTAATGATGTTGTAGAGTTAACATGAGATGTTATTATGAGATTATTGGAATTATGATGGAAGTGTCAGTTTCGATGAGTGTATTGGTGAAGAAGACGGGTTCGCATCACTCGCTTGTGAGCGCCCTACAAATATGTAATTCCTTCTTCACGGTGTGCATTATATGCTGGATATATTGTATGATGTTGTTTACTTGGTTGCAGGATTGCAGGTACATGACATCGACTCCACCTGGTTTCACAGGTTTGAGCATGTCAATCCAACGGTTAAGTTGAATGGGAGATAGTAGGTAGGTAACATGTGTCAAGTCTATGCCCTAGCCTTAGTGTGTCGTCAGTTGTGTGTGTCGAGTTATTGTCTGTCTTGTTTTAATGTTATTTGTTTCTGAAGCATTCTTGATTTGAAAATAGATATTTAGAATAATTGCATTTAAATCATGTTGATGGTTATTTAATTTAAATAATGCAATGTGGATAAAATTTTATATTTAAATTAATTAATTATATTTAAATTATTTAATTAATTAAATTTAATCCAAGGGGGTTGAGTTTAGTTATTAAATAATTAAATTAATTAATTAAACGTGATGCAAGAGAATGAACGAAATAAAAGAATTAGAATTAATTTTGGAATTTAATTCCAACATGTGAGAATTAAATTAGAAATTGTAATTAAATGTTTATTTGAGAAATTGGTTGCAACTTTGGAAATTAATTTATTATTTGAAATTGCATTTTAAATTGAAAGTGAAAGTGAAATTGAAATTGAAAATTGAAATTGAAATTGAAATATTTAATTTGCATGTAATGTGAATTAGGGTTGTAAATATTGAAATTGAAATTGAAATTGAAATATCTAATTTGCATGTAATGTGAATTAGGGTTGAATTAGGTATTTTTGATTTATAAGAATATATGTTTTAATTTTAGGGCAAGAAAGTATTTAGAAAAATACATTTTTACAGCAAGAAAGAAATTTTGGAAAATTTGCACAAGGGTTTGAAGAAAGTTTGATTGTAGAATTGATTGAAGGAAAGATTGTTTGCATTTGTTGGATTTTGGATTAGATTCATTGGAGCATTGAAGAAAATTCAGGAAATCTTTGGAGGAGGCTTGCATCAAAAATTTATCTCTCCCTGTAACTTCTTTAAAATAGTAATGAGCAAAGATTTGTTTGTTAAATCTGTTTTAAAAAACAAGCTTGATATTAGAAGAAAAGAATTAAATAAATTTACAGCCTTTGCTTGTGAAAATTGTTGAGTGAAAATTGTGAAAACCTTAGTTGAATTTAAATTATTTGGAGAAATTGATTTTATTGTTATTGAAATCAAACATAGAGATTGAACAATGCTTTTAGAATGTTTTTACAAAATGAAACTTTCTGTTTATTATCAAAAAAACGGATTTTAAAATCTGCAGTATAGTTATATTTTCACGGTAAAATGGTCTGAATGCGTCGCCTATAACTTTATTTTTACAAACTGGGTTTTCAGGAAATTTAAAAGGTTTTTTTATTTTGAAATTTTTTAATCTCTGTCCAAAAATCTCAAATACCCAGATCGTAGTTTTTGAGTTATGCTTGAAACATGAGACTACTGTTAAGATATTTTCCCATGACTGTTCTGAAAATAAAATAATAATAAATTGATATTTATAAATATTAATATTTTATATATTGTTATTATAATATTAAAATATTATTTAATAATATTTTATATTATAATTTATAATACTAAATTATTATATTTATTTATATTATTTTAAATAAAATTTGTATATTAGATTAATGGAATTAAAATTATAAACATATGGGAAAATTATTGTTTATTTTAAAATGGCATGTTAAAGTTTAATTGAAGGAGTTAAATATTTGATTTAAAGAATGCATAATTTAAAATTGAATTGTGAAATTTAAATCCATATGTAAAAGGTCCAATTATTAATTTGATTTAATTGGAAAAATATATTTATATTTTGGAATATTGATGATAAAGGATATTTTATTGTGAATTAATCAATTCGATATTCTACAAAGGATAGAAGAAATGTTAATGATTAAATATATTTAAATATATTGATTTATATTTAGTATATATATATTGAAGGTATATATCCATTTGAGAGAATAAATAATATTTTATATTATTTTATTCTGTTGTTTGTAAATTGGGTATTATTAATGTTCTAAAAGAAATTATTAGTATGTGTAGAAAATGTGTAGAAAATGTGTAGAGAAAAATATTTTTTTTAATAGAAGTAATTAATTGATTTAAAAGGAAATATTTATTTTATTAATATGATTGAAGAAAATATATTGTGATGTATATATATATCCATGAGTATTTCAATCAGTATTTACCTTGTTTTATTTAAGTGCATGTGATTTAGTTTTGCATGAAGAATTTAAAAGATAAGTTTTGAATGCGTAGTAAAAAAGATAAGCCAAAAGATATTTTTATACATTGATGAAATTGCATATTTTTAAATGGATAGTTGAAGAGACATAGATTCCGGATAGAAAATTGAAAAGATTGTTTGCAATAGTGTTAGTTTGCATTAGAAGTAAATTTATGAACTATCTCTATTGAAAAAGACAAATAGTTATTATATTTTATTTCCATAGAACAAATTAATCGTTGGAATTGGAATATTAAAGAATCTATATAATTGAGTTTATTAATATATATGTTTGGTGTATATATAATATGGAGCATGTAAAATATGTTAACGGTAAATTCATTATCGTATTTTGTTTTTATAAGATGTATGCAATGTATTATTGAATAGAGATTTGAAAATGGATTGATTAGTGTATATGGAAAATGGATAGAGAAACAATATGATATTATATTAAAGTTATTGAATGTTTTAAATAGAAAATTGAATGAGATGTAAGATTTGGTTAAGAAATGGAAAGAGTTACTTGCATGGATTTGTGTCGATTCAAAAGTAAATTAAGAAGTTGTTTTATTGATGAGGCAATCAATTATGTTATTTATTAATTTCTATTTAGATTAATTGAATCATTGTGATTGGATTATGAAAGAGATATGGATTTAGTATATCCAAAAGTAGTATCTTCCTCATGCTTATCTTAAAGGATTTAATTCTTTGTATTCAATAAAGGGAAGTAAGTTTAATTGTTTTAGATTTCCAATAATGAAAAGGGAAATAGGGGTTATGATCATTTTAGATGATCTACTTATCATGTCTTTGACTTTGTCAACACTACCTATTGAATGAATATGGATTTAGGAAATCCAAATATTAGATTTGATTGATGACTTGAATGCTTTTGTTGCTATGTCGTCAAGTTGCATTGTTGGTTTTGGGATTTAGTGTTAGTCCTAAATTATAAATCTTCCAGAAGAACTTAGAGGATAAGGGTTGTTGAATCTTTATGCCATCCAGTTGTTTTTCCTTGGGTAGTGCATATTCAGTTTTACCCGATTTTCACGAATGGGGATGTTTGCACCTCCTTGGTTTAGGAGTGGATTATGGGATCCGTGTCTCCTTGTATGGAGTGACTTTGTTATCTGGTTTCATCGTGTTGCCTCTTGTGAAAGGAGTGGACTATGTGTTATTGCCTCCAAGATGTTTGGAGTGGGATCTTTTGTACCTCCTGTGAAAGGAGTGGACTATGTGTTTGTTGCCTCCAAGATGTATGGAGTGAGTTCTATTATTTGTATCCTCCTTATGTTGGAGTGGATTATGATGCCTAGTTGGTATGCACTTGTGGTTTCCTTGGTGGATTGTTTGGATGTGTGTTGTTGAATAGAAGAGTGGTTTCTGTTAGGCGCCAGAACCCAAAGAGGTAAACTGGATAACCTTCAGGAGTGATTTAATCAAGTGATAATTTAAATAATGTACTTAGAAGATTATGACTAACTTCTCACATTAATCAAGATAATTTAATCCTCACTCATAGACGCAAGGGCTTGTTTAGACTTGGGATGAGTGAGAAGGCCTGGAATGGTAAGATCAACTATCTAGTTTTTGCGAGAGGTAGTTTGATTCCGCATGAGTGAGTATGAGTGCCGGGATTCGGTTGAGGCCACCAGGATTACTTGTGCCGGAGCCTATGAAGAATGCCCAAAGGAGATCTCATGACAAACCTTGCGATGACACTCTATCTATGACAACTGTTGTTAATTGTTTTATGTGTATGGTTATGTGAACATACTTGATCTACTTTATGTCTGGAAGCAATGTGACCTATGTCAGTGATGTTGAGTTGTACTTGATTTTTACTTGTATTGTATTTGATTTGTACTTGTATTATACTTGATTTGTACTTATGTTGTACTTGATTCGTACCTGTATGGTGAATGAGTTGTACTTGTTAATTCATTTGGTTGGTTATAACAGTATGAGTCAGTTTGAGTCTGCCTTTGGTTAGGGGTAGTAGAATCTTTGTCCATGTTACTTGGTTACTATCTCCTAGCATGGGGGGTGGGCCTTCAGGTACCACATTGGTTGGGTGGAACATGCACCAAAACCGTTGGGTCCCCATCGATCTTCAGTACTTGGTGGTGAGGCATCTAGATGGACAACTCGAGGTTCTTGTTGTATTATCTTGCATTGTAATATTTTAACTTGTATAAGTTACTTTATCCCTCTTATGTTTATGAGGTGGAAGTTTGTAATTGTAACCTTGAGTACTATTGCCTCATTCTGGGAATGAGTGTTGTAACTATTGGATTAAGATAATGTTTATGAGATTGTATTTTGGATGATTACTTTATTATGTTATGTGGTATTCTTATGATGTATGATGTTTATATCATAAAGTTCATAAGGCTATGGTTATATGTAATATGTATGTGTGGGTTTAAGTAATCCTAACCTTGTAGCCTTAGAGGTTGTTGTTAACTAGTAAGTGAATGTGTATGTTAAATGCACTTTATAAAAAAAAAATTGGTTCGCTTATGATGTTAATTGCAACTTTCTTTAGGGTTGCAAGGGGGGGCATTACACAAAGTTTCACTACTTAACCCAGGTCTGAGGTCTACTTATCAGAATGATGAAATATATAACAAAAACTATGAGAAAATACAAGGGGGAACTTAGAGAAAACTTACCAACAACCACAAGTTTGAGTCTTCACTCCAAACTCCACTGTACAACCTACACACAAGGAAAATGAGGGAAAATGTTGGGGTTGTATAGGGGTCTGCTGCAATCAGACCCTTGCTTAAGTGTTCCCACCTCCACAAAGCCAAATAGAAAGAGAGTGTAACCAAAATAGACAAAAGGAGTGGTGAAAGAAAACCCCACTTTAGGAGGAGAAACCACACCACCAAGTAGAAAAATGAACAAAGATCAAATCTATTTTCAACTAGAAAAGAGTGAGAGAGTGTTACCAATAGGCCTCAACCCCCTCTTGAACACACAAATGCATTGTTGAATGCTTGATAGAGAGCTTTAGCTGTTGGAGGGAACCTAGTCTAGCAAATATTTTCTTGTAGAAGTTTACTATCAAGAATGGAAGAAATTCAAGAGCTAAGCTAAAGAGAGAAGCTTGAGTGAATGAATGAACCCCCAAAATGAGAGTAAATGAGGTGTTTTTTTGCATGCAAGGGCAACAAAGAGCCGTTACACCCGAAAAACCTGGCTGCTAGGACACGTGTTAAGAGTCAAGATTTGAGATTCCTCATTTCAAACTTGGAAAACTACCAGGACGCTAGTGCACCACGTAGATGTCTGGATGCCTTGTAGGCGTCCATATCATCAATTTTTAGGAAACATGTCATCAAGCTACAATTGCTTTGCCATTGGTCCACATAGGGCTAGAATTGTGAAATTTTGACCCATGGGATTTTTTCCATTAATGCATTTGGGTGTCATAAATGCTAGGTAAAGTGCTAAAATGTCGAATTGCCCCTAGGTGCAATTCTGTGACATTACATTTTTCCCCCACTTTAGTGGCCTCGATTTTGGGAAAAATCAGCCACACCAAAGTAGGGGGAAAAAAATTCACCCAAACTTGAAATTTTAAACTTGAAATTTTATGGATTTGTGTGCCAAAAGAAGGTACCACAGAGGTTACCACAATTGAGCCAATTGGTAGTAGAGGTGACCCCAGCAAATGAATCAATAAGAAGTGTAAGATAGGTTGTGAAAAATCACATGAAATTTAATCCTGCAAAACTCAATTTTAAGTTAGTTCCAAAAATTGGAAGAAGCTACAATGGCGAGAAGAATGGTCAAGAAAAATTTAGTGATTAAGAAGAAAACTGTGGTGAAGAGGTGACTATATGATTCCTCCTGAATTTGCCCCCAGCTAGGTGGTGTAAAATTAGGAGAAACTAGGGAGCCACGAACCTTAGGAAAAATGGGCCCTCAGGGGCCTATATATACCTAGGTGGGCCATAAGAAGGGTCATTTTCATTGTTCATTGCGAGGATTTTGCTGATTTTTGTGAGAGAAAAGTCATCAAAATTTTGAGTAGATGTAGTTACGAGGATCCGAGGCTAGACCAACTACATACAAACATTTCCAAGGCTCTCAAGGCAGACTGGGTAGGCCTCCATACCACATTGTTAGTCATTTTTTAGTGATTTTTTTGAATGTTTTTAGAGTTTTAGGTGTGTAGGTGTCCTGGGAGCGCACAGATATTTGATGCGTGCTAGCATCCCAAGGATGCGTTAGCATCCAAGGGGCACACTATCATCCCTACACCAATAATGGCAGACCGTGATGTTGGCGTAACACACGTGTCCTTGAGTGTTTTTAACTTATATTTTTTGTAATGAGATATGTACTAATACACATTTATTTCCTTTTTTGCAAGATTATCCAGAGATCGGGGAACATCTTGGAGGGCGGGTGCTTCACCTGCTACAAGATTAGAGGGACTAACTTATTGATGATGAGGTCACCCACCTACAGTGGGTGAGCCTCTGACACATATATACTATGCCAAAGATTTTTTATCACAAACACATGTTGATGGCATTGATGGAGTGATGGGACACCACTACCTCCAACTTTTAGCTGCCGATTGGAGAGATAACTATTACACTGGAGAGATGACTATTACATTGGAGGATGTCTACCATATCCTTGGAATTCCCATCCACGGGCGATGGGTGGTTTTAGATGAAACATGCTCAATAGAGGAGCGATTAGACAGGGTCTGATACTACTCTGACCGGATGAATGACGAAGACAAGACCGGGCATATTTACACCTGGTTGTTTGACCAAGCCCAACCACTGCCCCCCTACTACGTCACATCATGGTGGTCACTATTTTCATGAGGGTCACTATTGATGCATGAGGCTCTCACCTACATGAGGGCCTCATTCATACCATTCAAGCAATGGTGGAGCAATAAACCATATTCACATGGGGGTGCAACATGCTTGCACACGTCTACCAGAAGCTTAGTCAGTACATCCACTATGAGTATCATAGCTTGACTACATGAACGCTCCTCCAGGTGTGGTATTTTTCCCACATCATATGCACTAGGATGGAGGGATATCCACAAGTGCAGAATTATGTTGTCCTAATGGCCCACTAGTATGAGCTCACTCAATAGTGAAGGCATAATGACCTATAGTTCTGGCAGTTGTAGTTTGACACCCTGACACTAGATAGGATCAGGTGGAGACCTCACCGCTACTTTAGGTGGGTTGATGATCATAGGTTCCTTTGAAACTTGCAATGTGGCTGATTTATCCTCAATCATATCGATTTTGTGATTATTCCATATTACTGGAGCCAGGTCATGTGGCAACATGGGTGGGCCCAAAATATTCCCCCTCCTATGCCTACATCCACCCAAGTTGTGCAAAGCATAGTGAGGACCGAGGACCACCTACACCCTACCCTAGCAGATGTGGACCTCTTCGATAATGACATCGATGATGATGACCTACCGTCGATGGGGACACTAGATAGTGTTAGCATAGCTTGATATTTTTTGGTGTGGTGGGTAGCACATCATCCCACCCTAATTTTTCAAACAGATGCCCCCAGAGGGGATCCTAATTTATAGGGGGATGTGCCGATATAGCCACCTAGGTTGAGGTGGAGGCTAGCAATGGCGAGGAGAAGCAACAATAGGAGCAGGAGCAGGAGTAGGCTAAGGAGGGTAGAGTGACATTGTTGAGACCCAGGAGGTGGCAGAGGATGTCATCCACTCCACTAGATACTCATATCTCATCGTCCCCACTAGCCCTTGCAACATCTAAAGTATTTCTTGACACCGATGGTGTAGAAATGAGTGCACCTCCTCCCCTTGACCCATTCTAGCAGCCAAGGGACCCAAGTATAATAGTTATTTATCACTAGTATAATTTGGAAAATAAATGACTAGGTGACTAAAAATTTTAGTTACAACAACTTAAAATGACTAAATTCTACTCATTTTTTGCAACTCAACTATAAATGAGTAAATAAATGACTAATTTGGTCATTGAATAAAAAATTATTTAGTCACAGAAATAAAAATGACTAAATAGTTAGTCATCAAATCCAAATTGGACAAAAAAATTAAAAAATAAGTCATCCAATTATTGGCATGATGTATTCATGTGTGCAATGTATTGGTGTGATTATTCACGTTTATTGTAGATTCATTCATCTCAGTTGACCTCACTTCATTCATTAGCCTAACATGAGGCTTTTTGATCAGTTATAGTAGCTATTTGTATGGGCGATAAGGATTCAGAGAGGACCTGGAGACTTTTGAAAAGGTGAGCAAGAGCAAGGAATTCACAGTTTGTTACAATGAATTTGAATTTGTTGAGGCCCTCTATAGAGAAATCGGATTTGGATGCCCTGTGCAGCAAATGCAAAGGTAATTCAAAACCTTCATTACATTAAACACAAATTCAAAATTCTCATTACAATCTACTGCTCTTAGTAATGTACTTTTACAATCTTGCAATTGTTCTGCTTCATAATGTGTTCTAGCTAAATATAATAAAATTTGGGTGTTAGTGCCAAAATATAATTTCCTCAAACAATTTTAATACATTTTCACTACAAGCACAAATTGTCCTTGCGCAAAGTAAACATGTCCTAGATTTACCCACACATTAGGCATCTAAACAAACATTTTTCCTGCAGCAGCTTCTTGTACCTGTGTAAATATTTCCTTTGCAATATAAAATTGATCCCTTTCAAATAGCACAATGGTTGCCCCATTCGCAGCATAAATATTTCCTAGTCTCTATGCCAACACTTTACAATGGCTGCCCCATTTGAAGCATACAATTTTTCACTACAAGTGTGAAAATTCCCTTGCGCAAAGTAAACATGTGCTAGATTTACCCACACATCAGGCATCTGAACAAAGATGTTTCCTGCAACAACTTCTTGTACCTATGTAAAAAATTCCTTTGCAATATCAAATTGACCCCTTTCAGCTAGCACAATGGTTGCTCCATTTGCAACATAAAAATTTCTTGGTTTATGTGCCAACACTTAAGTGGACCCTTTTATGACATTAAGATCCTCTTGAGCTATTATTATACTCTTATTTTCCATGAGAAAAATCCCCAAGGACCATGGGAAATGAACGATGAGCATTTGAGTTTCAACTTGGTTTCATTTCAAAAAGGGGACATTACATTGTACAAGATATGTTTAACAACATAATAATTTAATCCACCTATTTGGGACCATAAAATAAAAATAGATGAATTAATCTATTTTCAATTATAGGTTCTTTTAATCTAGAATATGATAGAAGGATAAAGAATAATGCATTGAAGGACACAAAAACTGTTCTAAAATAAAGACTAAAATAGGTTGCCCATTAAAAACAAGAAGAGGGAAAATGAAAAGATAACATATAGATGATTCATTTGAGGTTTTTGATAAGATCCCATTTAACTATGTAAAATGGATTTGGAATGGACAAAGCATATTTTATTGACTAAATTTTTTACATAGCCTATCCATCGTCATTGTATGCATCATCTTCTCTTGGAATTAGTTGAAACTCAAATTCTCATCGTTCATTTCCCATGAGCCTTGAAGATTTTTCTCTTGGAAAATAGGAGATAGGTTTGGTTAAAGCTCAAGAAGCCTAGAAATCATCATCATATGGATCATCTTCTCTCAGACTCTATTTCTAAAATGGTTCATCATCTTCAAAATTAGAGTAATCATGTCTCCTTCATGATTTTATTGAAACTGGAGAATTTTTCTCACCATCATTAGAGTCTTCTAGACCTATAGCTAGAAGAAGATCTTGGGAATTTTATACATCATCTTGTGCCTTATCACTCATATAATTTACCTCATCTTCCATGGAAACATCAGGTTCCTCCATATAAGAATCATAAGCCTTGTGGTCCTTATCCTTCTTTTTCTTCTTTTGTTTCTTCTCAAACTGACTAGCCTCATCATCATCATCATCCCTATCCTTACACTTACTCTTCTATAATTCCTTCACATGTTCAAATTTATCCTCTTGTTGCATCACCCACTAAATTTATTCCTCTTTATTTCTCCTTTCCATCTAAATCCTTTGTTCTTTTTCATCATTTTGTTTTGATTCATCATCTAAGACAAGTTGGCATGCTACTTTAATTGTTTCTTTTTCTTTAAGCCAGTCATCTATTTTCAATTCCTTGCTACCAAGCATACATGAATAATTTGATGAGTTTTTATCCACCTTAAGTGCATCCCCAATCAATTATAGGCTTATTTGGATCTCATTTTGAGCCTAAGCCATGGCTACAAGACATAGATATGCATCCACATAATCAAGAAACTTGAATAATTTTAGCCTATATAAAATATTTTCTTTTTTAGTATCATGTAGCTGTTCAAACAACCTAGAAAGATTAAATAGTGTTGTGACTTTATCGCATGGTAACTCAAGTGGAACACCACCTTCTTCTTTTTGATGGAATAATTCCATATCCTTAAAGCACATTAAAAAAAATGGAGAACTGGCACTGGGGCTTTTATTTATGAATTCAACCCAAATGCCATTTCCTAATGCTTCCATAAAAGTTTGTTGAGCCGAATGTATTTCATCACACTCAAAATGAAGAACCTTGATTTTTTTTAACAATTCAATGGGTAATTCTTCTCTGCTCTTCTTCAGAAGAGACTTTTTTGTCTTAAGAGAATCTAAGGCTACACTGGGGTCTGTCGATATTAATAACTCACCCATCTTGATAAATGCATGGGAATCACATGGATCTATGTGAGTTTCCTTTCTTAAAATTTCCAAAGCCTTCTCTACCTTCCCTTTTTGAGCTTATATATGGCCTAAAAATTTTAAGCTCTCATAGTTCTCAGGGTGGACCTCTAGAACCTTTTCAAAATTTGAGAGAGAACTCTTAAGATCTCCTAGCTTTAATTAAACCTATCCACAAAATCCTGTGGCCTCTGGCTTTCCTTGATTGATGCCATGTAGTAGTAGCCAGTGGTGTCATAATCACCTTTACTATGATAAGATCATGCAAGATTATAATATGAATGATATTTCATGAGAGGGTGGTTAGTTGAAACAAGAGTTGTCTCAATCAACTATTCCACAAGAAAATGTTGCCCTGTGAAGAAAAAATGGTTTGCTAAATGATTCAATGTCATTGCACAATATGGGTATAATTCAAAGGATCTACGCATATTTTCCATTCCTTCATGAACACTACCTTTTTCACTAACTGTGAGAACCCTACAATTAAAAAATGCACAAAACTAACTATAGATATTTTTCCCCATTTCAAACAGAAAAATTGCCAAAAAATGAGTTTAAAACCTACAAAAAAATACAAATAAAATCACGTTGATTTTCACACTAAAAAAAACCATGAGACCATAGCTTGTTTCTTACTATTATTATTTGATATATTTTTTCCAAGCATCCATAGCTTGCTTGAAATCACATTTTTTAGGCTTTTAGCAATAGCACCAAGGCAATGAACTATTTGATAAAATTCTTTGGTAGACATGTATGAAAAATGTGGTAGCATAGACAAGGAAATGAACTTTGGAAAAAATTCCTCAAATAAATGTGGTCTCATGGTGATGGAATTCCATGAAGAATGTCATGCCATTTGCTATGGATTTTCATGGTATTCCATCACCATGAGACCACATTTCTTTGAGGCAAATTTTCAACCAATTCACTGCCTTGTCTATGCTATTACTTACTATTATGCTTTGATATTATTTTTTCCAAGCATCCATAGATATTTTTAAAAGAATTTTTTAAATGCTTTTAGCCATAGCAACAAGGCAGTGAACTGTTTGATAAAATGCTTTGGTAGACAATATGTATGAAAAATGTGGTAGCATAGACAAGACAATGAACTATTTGACAAAACGCCTCAAAGAAATGTGGTCTCATGGAATGCCATGACAAGAAAATGCAATTGGTATCTAATCCTAGTTATTAGTTATGCAATGTGAATTAATTGCATAACTGCTTAGGTTGACTTTGTAGAAACTATATTCTAATTCAAATTTTGTCATCTATTAGCATCTAGTTATTAGTTATGCAATGTCAAGTAATGCTTTGAGTTAGAAATATGTGCAATGCAATGTAATCAACAATGCAAACATTGATTATGAACAAATAATTGATACCAATTCATAATATACCCCTATATTCCAACCTAAAATACATAAAAATCCAACCATACATAGTATTATCAACAAATAATTGAGATCATAATTTGAGCACCAGATTAAATCTTCTTGTCCATTGATTTCTTAAAATAGCTATTACAATATAACATAAGTATCCTCATATATGTTTTTATAAATTCCTATGATGATGATATCAAAATTCAGTCTTGGTTTCTCTTTTATAAGAGAAGCAACAAGCTTCAGACTGTTACAAAATATGATATCTTTTCAAAATTTATGCCTCTTTGTATAAACTAAACTAAACATTATTTTTTTTCTTAAAACACAAAAAAGAGAGTAGATAACTAATGAAGTCTGCAACACTCATGACACCATAGTCCGTTAATCTCTATAAGGAACCCGTGATCACTAAATATCTGTTCAAGGTCCTTTATCTATATTAGTGTATCTGAATGTGTGGTTCTTCCACTATGACAAATCCAAGGCCTATTATTCATGGGGAGGACCCATATACCTCTGCTCCCACTCGTACATTGTATAATCATGTGGCCATTTGTATTCTTGAATTTTCAATATATTTGCAAGGTGGATCTTCCATCAACTATCTAGTAATGCCTTGCCATCCATAATAAACTTAGAATTTCCAACATCCAACACTATTACTCCATCCATGATTAATTCAAACCTATCAAGACTCAACTCACCTTCCTTTTGTATGCGAGTGATGCACTATGGAACAATTTGGCCAAATTCACTCTTACATTCATTGAGGTCCTTCACGTGGCCATCATATTTCAATAGTTTTGGCACAAACCACTAATTCAAAGTATGAAATGAATCTATTCTTGTTCTGATCTCTTTTTCCTCTCCTTGCATATATTGGAATTCATTTATAACTATTTTGTCCATCTACTCTATAGTTTTTAATGCTACAGGAGCCTCAGTACTCCTTTGTAAGATTCTACACAAGGTTACCAATATGTGGTGTATGGGCTACCAGTTCTTAAAAAGGGGATCCAGTATGGGTAAATGTGTTTTCATCTGATCAATTTCCTGTATTAGTGATATGTAGCAATCATACACACTTTCTGACTTATCCACAATTAGATTTATCCTATGCTCAAGGACCTTCCCTAAAACATTAAAAATTTGCTTATTCACTCCTTCCTTACCCTCATTGTTGGATTTATTTAACTCTTCAATCTCCTATCTAATAATGCTCACTTGTTCAGTAGAAGCACTTTCTATATGAACTGGTGGAGCAGGAGGACATTGCTATAAAATTATTTCCTTTTTCTATGAGGGGCTTGCTCCTTTCAGTTGTTCATTCAACTTCATATTTTCCATGAAAAATTTATTGACTTCATCATTTAAAAACTTTTGTTCCTTTTCATACTCTCCCAATCTAACTTCCATCTCCTTAACTATAGCTTGGGTGAACACAGCTGAATGCATTTTAATGGTTTCCGCTTCTAGAGGATATGTATCCTTTAATTTTTTCACCATAGATGTCCCTTTCATTTCCTGCACTACATCTAGTAACCTTGGTTTTTGTGTACTCTTTTGTTTGGCCCAAAATGCCAAGGTTTCAATCTTAGAGTTATACCCTGTGCCACTTACCCCTTCATCTGAGTCAAACTAATCAATCAACATTGGATCCTCTTGTGTTCTCACTTGATCAAGTAAAAATATTTTCTTTAATTCCATACCAGGGACAATAATTATATTACTTTTCAAAATCATCTCTTTAGCCTCTTGTGGGCTGACATCAATATTATCAATCCTTAATTCATTAAAAGTTTGGGCTACTATCTGGTCATGTTAGGATTCCTCAGTCCCATCTTATTTATTTCAACCCTTGCTTCAAACTCTCTCATTTTCATCTTAATCCAAAAGTCTTTAACTTTGTGGGTTTTGATAAATTCATCATATTCCAAGAACTTGCAAGTTGAAACTACCCTTCCATCCTTGTGCATTTGTCTTTCTCCTTGTACCTCAATATTGGCTCTAGCTTCAAGCTTGTGGGCTTCAGTTTCAAGCATAGGTTGGTCCACTTCAACATCATCCTTGAAATGTCTTAACACATTAACTACTTCTTCTATATCTCTAACCTCCTCACTTATTTCACAGGAAACAAGTGGCTCTATCTCTTATGTCTTTTGTTTTTTAGAAGGTGGTTGTTCAAGAGGTGATCCTAGAGAAGCATGACATACTAAAACAATATCTAGAGTTGGTTTTGTAATTACAATACTACTCGGCCTTTTGGGAGACAATCTGGCAAGTCTCCCCATATTTATTGTAGTCTTTAACAATTCATGAAACTTATCAATTATCATGTCAATCCTCTTGATAGGATTTGCTTCCTCTATGAAATAATCCAAGAAATCACTATGCTTCATCTTTCTATCTTCCTCAAGCCTTCTCATAACTTCCCATTTTCTACTCCTCTCATATACCTGTTCAAGAGTGAAACAATTTTTGATTACATATTATTCATAGTCAATCTAGTGAGTAACCATAGCCTTGGTAAGGATGGTGTGTCTTACAAAATTCATGTGACCCTCAAGGTCAAAAGCTCTTTCCTTTCCAGACTGGAAAGAGTACCTTGATTTTAGATAATTCTGCAACTCTTCAAGTGTATTGGATCCCACTGATAGTTCCCAACATGTTATCAAATTGGGTAAAAATGTACCCTTCCTTTGTTTACTCATGACATAATTTTCCATCCATAGAATCTTCCACATGAACTCTAAAAAAGTTAATTGAATGGGGAAAAAAATTGGTAGTATATGTGGGGCCTATGGGAATTCATAAATCCTAATTATTGTGGTATCTAGTAGAAAAAACAAACCACTAAAGTTATGAGTATGGACTTGCTCAGGTTTTAAAGGTAAAGGTCTTACCAATTGTAGCACAAGTGTGTAGTCTTGGTGGTTGGTGGCCAAGAAATCTCATAAATATATACACAAAGTCATCATGGAATATCACATAATTTGAATTCTTACATCTACTATCCCATATATAACACCATAGTTGCACTGGCAGTAAATTCGCCTGCTTGTTAATCTGACCCAAACACATCCTTTTAGTCCATCTATCTTTATTCTGGTATAATATCAAGTGGCACAACAAAGAATATTGCCTGAATTTAATGGGGGATTTATTTTCCCTAACTTGCAGAAATGCTTCATGCAATGCTTTCTCAAGATATGAGGTAAAACCATATTCAATGTTTGTCTCATAGTTTTGGATCCTCATAAACATCATCATTAAACTAACTTGTATTCGATCTTCTGCATCTATCTCAAGTAATTGACATAGATGAAAGTAGGTTTTCTTGAAATAGAATTGGAAATCTGATACTTCAAATGGTTCAGTAGGAGAAAGGGGTATAGGAATCACCCTATTTTTCACACCCCTTTTCATGTAAATGAGGACTTCACCACTTCTTTGGGTTTTCCTCAATCTACTATATTCTTCTTTACTTTGCAAATAAATTTTATTTAGGGCTTGTTTATTTAGGTCAAGAAATTCAATGATGGCCTCTTTAGTCAACATAACTGATAGTGAACCATCTAGCAATCTCACATACCTAGTAGTAGGATGATAAATCTGATCCAATACTCTGATGAGCTCTACATTTATAAAAAAATTGGGACAATTAACTTGGCCAAATCTAATGCCCATGGATTTGACACTAGAATTTTTCCCTCCCTTTTTCATAAAAGTACTAGAATAATTCTCACCTGAAGATACGGATAAGTGCATCTCTACAACTGTGAGCCACATCATTAAAAAAATTCTTAAATCCTCTCTCAATTGATTCGAGGAGTATATCCATGATAGACTAGTGTAAGGACCTCTTTTTAACCTTAGGTTTTTCATTTTTAGTTTGAGGTTATTTCTTCTTGGATGACATTATGTCCTTTTTAGTTTTAGGTTCTTTCTTCTTGGGTGACATGATGTTTAACTATCTCACTTCTCCTAGTTTATCTAAAATATAGAATTCCAAACAATATTCTACTCGTAAAACTTAATTCACAGTTTAACTTACTTCTCCTATACTTCTAAAATGAATAATTCCAAACAATCTTGTACTCATAAAACTTAATTCACAAGAGTTTTGTGCACTTACCTAGGTTATGATGGTTGCAAAGCTTTACCTCTTCGAACTCCCAGCTCCTCACACTATAATTTTTGCAAATGAGTGCAAAGAGAATGTTAAATTCTTGGTTTGATGGATTCTAAGCTTAGTCATGTCAACATTAATATCAACCTTATGCCAAATATTTTGCTTGTAGTTTGAGTTTGAACATGAACCATTGATTTTACAAGATCAGACGGTTGATGTGATTCGTGCATTTAATACCTCTTTATTGTCACCACTTTTTATAATTGCCATGAGATAGAGGGGTATAAACCACTATACCACATGCTTCTTTGCATTTCACGTGGGGTAGTGGGATCCTTACCTCTATACCGCAAGCTTGAATTTTTTAACCTATGGTACTATGATTTACATTAATAATTATTGTCATATTGCATGCTTCATCACATCCTTTCGTGGTATAGCAGTTCATACCACCTTATCGCATGCCTTTAAGTTCTTCCTCATAGGATGGCAGGTTATTTCCTACTATACCCCACCCTTCACTTTTACTTCTAATCGTATGGAAGTTTATGATGTATTTAAATTCTCTCATAACACCCAACTGCATCCTCATCATAATACTTCTGCGGTATGGCGGTAAACATATTCATGTTGTGTGTTACACACCGCCAGCTAGCCAAGGGTTCATATTATTGTTGCGGGATCATGGTAAGAGACTATTAAGGGATTTAGAATGTTTTTAGCTGGAATTTTTTTTTCTTAAGTATATATATGATGAATTCTTGGCTTTGTATAGGTCTTTCAGTGTGATTGAGACCTCAAAAATTTATATTTTCACTAAAAAATAAAAAAGAATATAAGGGTGAAGGCTCGGGTCATGGAGCTTAAGGTTAATTATGATGATGGAACTAGGAAATTTTTTAAGGTTCTAACACGTGCCTCATGATGAACTAGACTATGTTTTTCCTTCATCCTACTTGTGTTATGTTTTCATGAGTTCTTCTCTTGTGAATATATCCCTAAGGAAAAATTATTTGATACCTGTAATTGTAAACACATTCTTGGATTTTGACTGCAAATTCTTTTTAATATATAAACTAAATTCTATTTTAAGTTTCCATTTGTAGTTATCAATAGATTGGAAAGTCAACAATTATAATCTTATGAACTCAATAAATTTTTATAAATTCAAGTTGCTGATTTATACATTATTGTTTATTTGGACTTCAGGAAATGAAGACAAAGACTATGAGGCATAAAATACATGATAGTGATCATAATGTTCAAATTCTAGAGATAGAATATGGGTGTGTGTGTACTAAAAAAGTGGCCAAGAATAATGAATATTTTTTGAGTCTTGATTTGAAAAGGAAAGTTATAAATCCACTAAGTAGTATAGTATTTTTTTAATAGTGTTTAATCAAATTTTATAGGTAGGAGCTTTATGTATATAAGACATAATATGATTTTTTTGTTTTATCGGCAAAAAAAAGAGTGCGAAGAAAATGTGGAGAAAAAACAAAAGGAAAAAAAGATATAGTGCCACCATCTTGTAGAAGCCAATGCTTTTGTGATTCAACAAATGTAGTTGGTGAAAATGATAGTTGTGATGATGTGCAACCTATTATAGCACATGGTGATGTGTAGCTTGATATAGAACATGGTGATGTGCAACCTGATATAGCACATGGTGATGTGCAACCTGATATACCACATGGTGATGTGCAATGTTGTGATGATATCTTAGGACTAAGTCT
Organism: Sequoiadendron giganteum; assembly: GCA_007115665.2. Classification (NCBI taxonomy): domain Eukaryota; kingdom Viridiplantae; phylum Streptophyta; class Pinopsida; order Cupressales; family Cupressaceae; genus Sequoiadendron; species Sequoiadendron giganteum. The sequence goes on from CM021100.1 coordinate 655,610,364, forward strand.
AAGAGAGATTATTGAAAACATCAAGGAAAAGGAACAACAGGTTTGCAAATGTTTTTTTCAACATTAAAGGATGTGTTTAATAATGTGGAATCCATGAAGACTAGTACTGATCTACCTACTCATGCCATACCTGATGAGGCCAAGGAGTATGAAGTTCTGATTAATGAAAGTCACGAAGAGAGAACTTTTGCATCTGTTGTGCCTCAAAGTGCACCTATTGCATCTAGAACTTTTGATGGAACTAGTGGATTAGCCAAAAATATTGGTAGTGGTAATTTAATAGAAGATGTGGATGCTCTTGTGAAAAGACAAAGATTGAGTCAAGATTGTATAGATCTAGTGCGAGGAATGCAAAAGAAATAAATTTAGAAGGAAACAATTCATTCTTGCTTGAGGTATTGAGAGATAGTGAGCCCATTGGGCCAAATGATACAAAGTGGGCCACCGAGTTGGGTGTAAGATGTAGGGCCCATTTGGATATTTGAAAATCAAAATTTGTAGAGAAAGATCCATGAGTTGTGGAAACTGTTATACAAAAAATGGAAAATACTTTTCAGACTACTAGTGGATAAATCTCTAGAAAATATTACAAGCAAAGGATGAGAGTTTTGATGAACAATTATAAATACAGTTGTATAAAAACAATCATGTTGGGAAAAGAGAGGTTCAACTCTAGTATATCTCCCAAAAGAGTGGGAGGAATTGAGAGAAAGTATGCATTCTGAAGAATATTTAGTAGAGTAATAGAGGAAAGAGAGAAATAGATAATGTGAGGGTTGTATATACATTTGGACGAGGTGGGTTGCATGCTAAAATGGACAAATTTTCAGTAAGTGTATGGATTTTTGGTTCAATTTACATTCTGTTATTTATTTCAATTTTTTATTGAACTGACAGGTTGAAATTGATATTGTATTTTAGGTGGAAATTAGTAATAGAGAAGCAGGTGTAGAAGATATTGTCAATTATATGGCAACACTAGATGCTAGTAAATCTAAGAGTAGGATAAAGGTGAAATCTAGTTCGTCAAGAGAGATTTCACAGCCATTTGTTCAATGCCCAGTAGGAGCCTCTGTAGATCATGTCAACTCATATGAAATAGGGTACCAAAAGGTAATGAGTTGCATATTAGGTCTCAGTCAGCAAGTTACACTGTTGGTTGAACCTGTTAACCCTATGGTTTCTACATGGAATGAGCATAAATCCATGGATTCAGATGAGGTAAGAGGCTCTATTGATCTCATTTCTTCTTGTTTGATAGTTCTATATACAAATGCCTCTTAATATGTAGATTTTTAAAATCTAAGTGTAGGAGAATCAAACTCAATTTCTTTATTGCTAGAGTGATCCAAAAAATGTTCTTTTGGATAAATTTATAGCTTGCATTCTTTACTTGACTATTGAATGCTTTGTATTATTTTTTTCATGATGGCTAAACCACATGTAGAGAATTGTTTTTTAAAGCAATAGGAAAACAAAAATGCCTTCATGGTGTTAATAGAGCTTCCAATATTGATAGTGATGAAGTGGACAAGAATGTGCATCACAATTGTCTTAGTTGTCTTGAAGTTGAGGTAATTAATATAATAGTTTTCAGTTATCTATCCCAATGTTTTGTTATTCTTCATGCTTAAAATTTTCTTTTGGACAAAAATTTATAGCTTTTGCATTCTATACTTGACTTATATTAATTTTTGCATGATGATTAAACCACATGATGTAGAGCAATTATATGAAAGAAGGACAAAAAGAAAAAGGCCTTGTCAATATAACTCTTTGCAAAGTTGTACAACTTAATGTCTGCAATAACGTTGATAGTGGTTATGATGATGAACTTGACAAGCATGCACATGATATTCATAGTGGTAGTCATGTTGAACTCAAGGTGAGTGTTATGAAACCACATGCAAGTAAGTACTATTCAAGTAAGTAATGGTTGTTTTATTATGTAAATAAGGGTAATCATTACCTATTTGATTGAAACTGGATGTTAGAATAGTAGTGAAGTGTAATTAGCTAGTATACATAGATTATAGAATTAAGGGAGAACATATAACTTACATATGGAAGCTTAGAGCTTAGTTGTAATGGAGTGTTTTATAAAATCACATACAAAAATGGATTTGTTCCAAGACATAAGACATTACATACAACTATCAAAAACAATATAATGTGTGTTTTATATCTCAATATAATGTGTTATATTTTTTGTTTTTGTAGACATTTATTGATAAAATCCAAGAAGGGGATACAGTTGAGGTGTTCGATCCACATGATGGTACTACTGCGGGCATTGGTCGGATTCACTCACTATCTATTACACATGGAGTCAAATTGAAAGGAACATGAGATGAAAATGTATGCATTTTACAGGTCTCAAGTAACATACCCCTTCCTCATCCAAACAAAATAGATGGAGCTATCCTTTTGAAAGAGAAACTAGGGACCTTCACACGATGACCACTAAAATATTTGAAAAAAATCACAGAGTTAGTTGTAAGTGCAGAAGAGAAAAAGAAGGGTTAGTAGCAGCAGAGTGTGGAGAGTGAAGTTGCAAACAAAGAATGTATTGAGCCCGAATAAGTTGAAACCAAACAAAAACCAAAAAATTTGATTTGGGTGTACATTCTATGAGTAGAATAGAGAATATTCTATCTTATTACACCTGTGATGTAAAACCCCTTGATTATGTTTTTCTCTTTTTGTTTGGATCTTGCTTATTCAAACTAGTGCATTATAGAAGAGGGGATATGTTGTCCTGTAAGCAATAGATGCAGAGAACAGGGGTGTAGAAAAAGAAGTAAATATAGAGCAGATAAAGAGGTGTAGAGAAGAGGAAAATTTCTAGAGAGTGCAACATACATGTATGTGCAATTGCAAATAAGTTGCAACATAGAATTTTCATCAGAATTACAATATCTTGTTGTGGACACATAAAAATGACCTAGGCCTGCAAGCACTATTTTACCACTTTTTTTCCTAGCATAATTATGGCATTTTAATTATGTTTCTAACCCAACTTCGACTATTAATTAAATAATTCATAATTATTTAATTAATTCATCTTTTTATTCTTCATGATTATTAAATAAATAGATCTTGTTTATTTATTTAATGCATCACTAATTATCTAAAGTCTTCTCATAATTAAATAAAGTTCTCAATTTATTTAATTAATCTTTGTCATTTATGTCCTCTGGATTATTAAATAAATATATTTTAATTTATTTATTTAATGTGTCACTAATTCCCAAGTTCTCTTTTAATTAAATAGATTTATTAATTTATTTAATTAATCAATCACCTCTTCTAAATTAGATAATTATTTATAATTATTTAATTGCCTTATGTGACATTTCCCTCATTTTAAATAAAACAAGTTATTTAAAATGGCTTCACATGGTTAACTGCTTCTTCTTTTAGTAAATAATCTTAAAATCAATTATTTACTATCTCACTAAATCCATATTTTGAATTAATTTTAATTCAAAATGGTAATATTCTTCTACAAATCAAGTAATTGCTTAAATTATTGATTTTCTAAATCTTATCTTTTTGTTCAAACATTATCTTCTTGATTTTACTAATTTTCATCTCACTGTCACTTTTATTCTCCATCCTTGATTTAATTTCTTAACTTAAATCTTGTACACTCATTTGAGAATTTTACCCTAACCCTAATTGAGAGTTTCCATTTTGAATCTTGACCATTGATTCTAGGACAAATCTTCAATCTCGTCCATCCATCCAAAATTGCATTTTCTATAAAATGTCAATTTTGTTCTCATTTCAAACCTCTTGATTTCTAGAATCTCTTGCGAATTACTCTTGTATTTCTTGACTCTTGGTTTACTTGTTATTGTTTCATTTAATTTCTTTCATCTAGAATTTAATTTCTATTGCATTGGTATATAGTAAATCCTTTAAAACTTGGCCTAGGACTAGTCAACATAGTAGATGCTCATCAAAATTTGAGGGCACACTCATCATCTCAGCAAGCTAGAAGGTACAATGGAAATCAATCATGGAGGAAGAAGGATTTGGTGAGCTTGTTTCAGCTTGTTTATTTCCTTCTTTATTTCCTATGCATTTGATTGTTATATTGTGGAGTTTAATTAATATGCATGGAATATGTTGCTAACTAATCTGATCTTGCAGAAAAATCCTCAATCACATTGGTGAACCTGACCTTTTGACACATTTTTTGTAGGTTTTCCATACTTTTTTTCATTTTTGAAGGTACAAGTACGGGACGATGCTTTCGATACCTCCTACGATGCAACTGCTCTATTGCACTGCATTTTCCACCTACAGCAATGCATACACTTTGTCATGACACACTTGCTCTATTTCATGATGCATTTGATAACTCGAGTCGCATCTGATAAACCAAGAGCCGCATTTGGCATAATGCGCCGCATTCACTCTACTGTGACACAGGCGACTAGTAAAACAATTTTTATTTGTTTTTTTTATTTTGGATTTTTTGTTTTTTGTTTTTGTTTTTAGATTAGAGATTTTCTTGATACTAACCTATCTGTGGCAGCATGTGTCAAACTGGAATCCAACCTTTAGTTATTATTTATTTTTTTATCTTGCATTTTCACTCATTAGGTAAAATGAACAATCACGCAATTGCATGAGGTTAAAAAGAACAATCATTTTTCTTTTTCATGGGTTTAAAATTAACTGTTAGTTAGATCACACTACAAAACGGTTAAAATGAACCCTTTGTTTGCTAACACTACAAATAGTTAAAATGAACCAGTGTCTTTTTTTGTTTTTTTTTGTGATTTAGTTAGATATCACAACAACAAATTTCAATTTGGGCTTAAAAAGAACAACATGCGAGTGTGAATTAAATATATTCATGTTCTCTCTTTTTTTTTAAATGAAGATTGATTGAACCATGAATATGTTGGCTCGATTTTGTTAGCCTTAGAAATTGGGCCTACTTTGGTGGGAAAAAGTACTCACCCCAAAGCGACTCAAACCAATAATGCACTAAAGCCAAGCGACACCCAACCTGCATATAAATTTTAATGTTAAGGAAAGCTTAGCATTATAGAACTTCCTATGGACCAACAATAGACTCCCTAGTACCCTTGTGGTGTGTCGAAACCTGTAGAGTGTAACCTCTATAGACTAGCATGATATTGCCTCTCACGTGGCTTTTTGAATTGGTGCCCAGATTAAAACCTTTGTTTTAGTGATCACAAACCTTCTTTTCTTTGGTGGAGCAACGATCATTGCCAAGGCATCCACACCTATGCAGTTCTTAGTAGAGATGATCAACCAGCCATGAGAGATTCATGGGGGTTGGAAGGTTGGTTTCCCTAAGAAATGAGTGCACTGTAAGGGGGAGCCCGTGGGGCCAAGGTTCTAAATTTATCCACTATGGATATGCAGTTGGAGTAAAATCCACGTGGGATCCATAAGAATACTATCCTTGCAGCCATGGGATTTTGTAAATGTCTTCTATGTGGTTGTTTTTCATTTTTTACAACACCATTTGTTTACCACCTGTTTTTAGACAACTTCAACAAATGAACATCAAACTTGCCAAAATCTGAAACAAATTGGTCAGACTGCTGAATTTTTTTTTCCAAATTTGCTTTCTGTGACACAATCTCCTTATCAAATCGCAATTGATTAATTATGAGCCACAATCGCTCTGTTGAGCCACATTCACAACTTCTTACACCGCAATCACCTTTCCAAACTATATTTGATTGATATCGAGACACATTCGCCATTTCGAGCCGCATTTTCCAGTTAAAACACCATCATCACCTCACTAAGACGCATTTGCCCTGTCATAACGCATTTGCTATGACACATTTGCCAGTCTTCAAAAAATTGTTTTCACTGTCAAAATTGAGATCCGAACTTGTCTTTTCTAGATTTTCATCACATCTTTCTCTACTATTTCTATCAAACCAGACATTGAATTCCTCAACTTCTCTCATCATTGCATTACATATAGCATTCTTAAACTCACCATAGGATTCCATTTGCATTTCATTAGTTGCATTGTTAAACTTTACCATCCCCTTAGACACTCGTTTTGCAAATTTTAGGTGTAGATTCCTTACCATCCATTGTCAAACCTTTGCATTGAAAAGTAGGTTATCATTGGACTTAATCACCCTTTGTCTTTTAGTCAATATATTTGGTGAATTATTTCCCACTCAATAGTCTAGTGTGGAAATTTCACTTTTTCCTCTTTTAGTCCTTTTATAGTCCATTGATATTCCAAACCTGGAGCATTGCCAAAAATTTGTATGGTCAAGTACACATATCCTTAGATTTTCCAATAGTGAGTGCATCTTAGGCTCCTTTTAGTTTGCATACCATTATTCTTCTCACTTTAGTGTCATACCATTTGCATTTACAAACCTTTAGTCTCCTTTTGGTCTCATTTGCATTTCATAACATTCCTTAATTCCAATGAAAGAAAAAAACCCCAAAAACATAGTGTCATATTTAGGCCATTCTCCCTCATCATCCCCAAGTTGAGAAAAAAAATTTATGGTTGAAACTAGATTACAGAGAAAGAAAAGGCTCATGGGTTCTTTTGGTCAAGACACCAACTTTCTCCATTTCACCAACAACATGAATTCATTCCCTAATGACACAAATACATTTTCTAATGACATGGGAAATTCTGCTATCAATCCATTTAGTGAGATTTCATTACCACCCTCTTCACACAATCTTTTTGAACAATTTGTCCGCAGAGACCAAAATGGGGAAGTCATTGAAGAAGACATACAAGTTGCTGCCCAAAACCTAGAAGTGGCCTCTTTTGTGGCTAGGGCATATTCTTGACTTGTTTTCTTTGCCATAACACGATAAACTATATTATGACAAAGAGGGGCAAATGTAGACACATAAAAATGACCTAGACCTGCAAGCACTATTTTACCACTTTTCATCCTAGCATAATTATGAAATTTTAATTATGTTTCTAACCCACCTTCGACTATTAGTTAAATAATTATTTAATTAATTCATGTCTTTTTATTCTTCATGATTATTAAATAAATAGATCTTATTTATTTATTTAATCTGTCACTAATTATCTAAAGTCTTCTCATAATTAAATAAAGTTATCAATTTATTTAATTAATCTTTTCCATTTATGTCCTCTGGATTATTAAATAGATATATTTTAATTTATTTATTTAATGTTTCACTAATTCCCAAGTCCTCTTTTAATTAAATAGATTTATTAATTTATTTAATTAATCAATCACCTCTTCTAAATTAGATAATTATTTATAATTATTTAATTGCCTTATGTGACATTTCCCTCATTTTAAATAAAACAAGTTATTTAAAGTGGCTTCATATGGTTAATTGCTTCTTCTTTTAGTAAATAATCTTAAAATCAATTATTTACTATCTCACTAAATCCATATTTTGAATTAATTTTAATTCAAAATGGTAATATTCTTCTACAAATCAAGTAATTGCTAAAATTACTGATTTTCTAAATCTTATCTTCTTGTTCAAACATTATCTTCTTGATTTTACTAATTTTCATCTCACTATCACTTTTATTCTCCATCTTTAATTTAATTTCTTAAATTAAATCTTGTACACTCATTTGGGAATTTTACCCTAACCCTAATTGAGAGTTTCCATTTTGAATCTTGACCATTGATTCTAGGGTATTTCTCAATCTTCAATCTCGTCCATCCATCCAAAATTGTATTTTCTATAAAATATCAATTTTGTTCTCATTTCAACACCTCTTGATTTTTGGAATCTCTTGCGAATTACTCTTGCATTTCTTGATTCTTAGTTTAGTTGTTATTGTGTCATTTAATTGCTTGCATCTAGAATTTAATTTCTATTGCATAGGTGTATAGTAAATCCTTCAAAACTTGGCTTAGGGCTAGTCAACATAGTAGATGCTCATCAAAATATGAGGGCATACTCATCATCTCAACAAGCTAGAAGGTACAATGAAAATTAGTCATGGATTAAGAAGGATTTGGTGAGCTCATTTCAGCTTGTTTATTTCCTTCTTTATTTCCTATGCATTTGATTGTTATATTGCGGGTTTTAATTAATATGCATGCAATATGTTGTTAACTAATTTGATCTTGCAGAAAAATCCTCAATCACACTTGCATAACCAAAAAAAAGGCATTGTAACTCAGTTTTCTTAGTCACAAAATTGAGAAACACACTTTGTAACAATACATTTTTTAAAGAAAAGACACATTTATGTCTTGTATCTGCTGTAAGAACATGTTTTCTCAATAAAATTTCAGTATTTTATGGAACATATTTTCTACTGTAAGAACACATTTTGCCTTCTTAATAGCCATTTCATTATGTGCAAATGAATGATTGATTATGTTTTTTTGTGTTTTATATGGTTAAACTCCAATTATAGCATTATCTCATTTCCAACACTTTCAGGTAGAAATCAATGAACAAAAAAAATTAAATAAACTACCAATTGACTAAATATACTACCAACTGACATAAATTTGTGTTAATAAATATGACTAAATATAATGATTATGCAGTTAATAAACAATGTATTGATATACCTATCAGTTGACAAAAATCAGTGAGAAAAAACAATTAAATAAACTACCAAATTGATCAAAATGATGATTAAAATTAATGACTAAATACACTACCAATGGATGGAAATCAATGAATAAAAATAACTAAATAAGTGACTAGTTAACATCAATTAATGACTAAATTAATGACAAAATATTCTAGTGAATAAAATTGACTGAATAAGTAACCAACTTAAAACATTCAATGACTAAATTAATAACTAAATTACACACTACCAAATCAATCAAATTAACCACTACATCAATGACCAAATCAATCAATTAGATGACTAAATTAACAAGCAAGTCGATCACTCAAATGACTAAACCAACAACCAAATCGATTAATTAGGCAACTAAATTAATGACTAAATAGATCAACCAAATGACTAAAAATGGTTTAGTCATCAGTTCGATCGTGTTATAAATGACTGGAAATAAAATACTATTGGTCACACGACCAAGTTTAGTCATTTTTAGCATGTTTTAGTAGTTTTTAAGTCACATATTGTTGTTTTTGTACTAGTGTATGTTGTTTCATTTTAGTATTTCTAGTTTTCATCTCATGTGTACATATACCATGTTTTGATTTTATACACTCTGTGCTACTAATGTACATTATGCTTCTATGGGTGTAGTGGATACTCAGGGATGGATTGGGTACTTCACCCGATGCATATCAGAGGTGGCCCCTATTATGTAGATCCAGGGGGCAGTCCCTGATGCGTACTAATTGGCTTCAGTGAGATGTCATGTCCACCTTTTTGAGTCAGTGGTGCATCTGAGGACTCCGTACAAGGAGGTACAGGTGGAGATAGTGCAGAGGGTAGTTGATGCGACCACATTTCAGGGGCAACATGACCAATTGTTAGGGGAGCTATGGATGGCACTCGTAGAGAAAGATGCAGACATGATAAGGGCTAATGCTACTAAGTAGGTGCATGATGCCCTTCAGAGCCATCTTGATGACCTTGCGGGATAGCCAATAGTCGTGATCCTTGTAGGTGACCAACAGTTGCAATAGGAGCTCATCTAGACTCATATGCAAATATGCTTCCTTCAAGGAGAGATTAGGGGGATGCATGTGACTATGTCAGTCTCACATTCACACTACTCCAAATTTGTCACCACTATGCAACCTCATCCATAACCACAGCTAGCACCGGAGGTCTCTGAGAGCCACATGCCTCAACCGTAGAGAGATTTATTTTGTACATCAATTTTTTAGTCACAATATATATGTTTTTAGATCTTTTTTGTATAGAAATTGATACACATATTTAGTAGCCACTTATTTTTTGATGAAAGTGGCCCAATAAATGTACATGACATTTGATGTTTATACATATATACATGATATATTGATTTTGATACCATGACATTGTATATTTTGATGTGTGTGTTTTTTACCTTCATGTATCTCTACACTATGGATCTTATATATGTATGGATGTATACTTACATTAGATGCTATCATGATTTAATGAACTCATATGGATGTATGTTAATTGAATACAATAATGATCTACCTTAAAATATATAATATAATGCATGTATACATAGCATAGTAGGATACATGTATGTATGTCTCACACACACACAATCACATCATAACACAATTTTTTCCATAATGTGTCAATGAATAATGCCAACATATGAAATGTTACAACCCTTAAGGAGTGAACACTACACATATGACACACTAGACACTACACATAGTATCAATAAAGGTGCATTGCATTGATGGGTTCTTTTAGAGGCGTTCCATCCGTAGATGACAATACGTAGCCACCTGAATTATACATGAAGATGACAATGTAAGGGCCCAACCAATTAGGACTGAATTTTTCCCTTTGATTAGGTGGTGCATTTACATTTCTCTGATTCTCATAGAGAGCCAGGTCACCTACCTTGAAATTTATAGGAAGCACACTTTGATCATATTGTCTAGATAATAATTGTTGATAAGCTTTAAGATGATCGAGGGCTTGTAGTCGACACTCATTGAGCATCTCTAGTTGATGCAAATGATTAACTCAATAAGTTTCATCATCAATTAACCCTTTTAGGGAAACCTGCAAGGATGAAATTTCCAACTAGAAAGGCATGATAGCTTCGACACCATACACAAGGTTGTAAGGCGTCATTCCTATTGTCGTACGAATACTCGTGCGATAGGCCCACAAAGCATATGTTAATTGATTATGCCAATCCTTACCATGTTTATTAACTATTTTATGAAGAATGAGTGCAATATTTTTGTTAGACACTTCTTCTTGACCATTAGATTGAGGATGATACAATGTAGAAAATCTATGTTGAATGTGAAATTTCGCCAAGAATTTCTTTACTTCCTTGTTTTTGAATGGTGTACCATTGTCAAAGACAAGTGTAGTAGGAAATCCAAAACAAGAAATAATGTTATTTAAAAAACTACAAATAACCTCAATGTTCTTGGATTGAAGCAGGATGGCTTCTACCCACTTTGTGAAGTAATATGTAGCGGTGATAATAAAAGTGTGTCCTTTAGAGGAAGGAGGTGATATTTTTCCAATAATATCCAACCCCCATTTTGCAAATGGCCAAGGAGAGGTATGATTTTTTAACTCTTGTATAGGTGCATGAATAAGATGAATATGTTGCTGACATTGCGAGAACTTTTTAACAAAGTCTAAGGAATCTTGTTCCATCGTTGGCCAAAAGTACCTAATGTGTATCAATTTCCTCACTAGGGGTTTACCATGGAAGTGTCCACCCCCAAAACCTGAATGGGATTCTCTAAGGGAATGGGGTATTTCCACTTTAGTGAGACATCAAAGAAGCAAGCTTTTGTAAGATTTTTCGATAGAGAATATCCGACAAGACAACATAATGGACTAATAACTTTTGTATAAAAGTGCAATCATTTTTCGTTTCATCATTAGGAAAGTTTCCAGTCTTCAAGTAGTTGTAAATATTAGAAAACCATTCTCCAAAGTCTACATGAGAACACATAAAAGCTTCAGATTTAGGATGATCGAAAACAACAGGAGACCAAAGGACCTAAACCATGAAGTGGTATTATTTCATATCTTCAAAGGTACCGAGGAAGCAGTGCTTTCCATGGAATTTTCATGTCGATTCTCCCTCCTAGGGACACTGTCTATCATGAAAGAGAACCATTTAAGCAAGGGAAAACAAAGGTATCGATATCAAGACAACTTACTTTGCTTAGCCTAATAGGTTCTCATAATCTAGTTCACAATAATCTTAGAATCACCCAATATACAGAGATGTTTTAATTTTTAGTGCGATCATGACATGCAAGCTAACAATGAGGGCTTTGTACTCAATTATGTTATTGGTACAAGGAAAATCCAATCGAAAGGAGAGAGGGACCATCTTACCTTCAGGTGATATTAAAACCACACCCGCTCTAGAGCCATTCTAACATCTCAACCCATCGAAGTACATTTTCCATTCAAAGTAGTAATTGATTACAAAAATATTCTCATCAAGAAATAAGTCCAAACCCGTGAAGGAGTGAGATGAGGGAGCATCTGCCAATTGATTGAAAAACGCTTGAACCTTTATCAAATTTTAAGTAATAAAATTTATGTCAAATGCAGAAAGCAACATCAATCATTTTTCCAACCTCGCAGAAAGGTCGATACTAGAGAAAAAATGCTTTAGTAGGTCACTTTTTAAAATGACATGCATTTCAACATGAAGAAGGTAGTGCCTCAGCTTCTGCATAGCAAATATGAGGGCAAGGAATTGCTTCTCCATGGAAGAATAACATGTTTCATAATCAACCAAGACACAACTAATGTAGTAGACCACTCTCTCTTTTCCAGCATCATCATATTGAGCAAGCAAAGCTAACAAAGAATACAGTGATGCTGCGAGGTAAAGTAAAAAGGGTCTATCCTACATAGCTGACATTAGTACAGGATGATTGGCCAAATATGTTTTGATTGAATCAAAATATTTTTGGCACTCTTCATCCCATATAAATCAAACATATTGCTTTAATAATTAGTGAAAGGAAGGGTACGCTCAACCAATTGAGATATGAACCTTCAAATTGCTTAAATCTTCCCTTGTAAACTTTACAACTTGGTAATATTCTTGGGTGGAGGCATGTTAACAATTGCATCAATCTTATTTGTGTCAACCTCAATTCCATGATGAGAGACTATAAATCCCAAAATTTTTCCCACGTCTATGGTGAAGACACACTTAATAGGATTAAGTCTCATCTTATAAAGTCGAAGTATTTCAAAAATGAGATGAAGTTTCTTCACATGATCCTCACAGGTTATTGATTTCACCAAAATATCATCAAAATAATCAAGTCTAGAACCTTATGAATGAAATAATGAAATATTAGGGTTATCGCCCATTGGTAAGTTTCTCCCACATTCTTTAACCCAAAGGGCATGACCACATAATAAAAAGTCCCCCAGGGGTAGTGAAGGATATCTTTTACTAATCTTCTAGATTAATACAGATCTAGTTGTAACCTGAGAAACCATCCATGAAAGACAAAAAAGGCATGGCCAACAATCGAGTCCATAATCATGTCTATATTAGGTAACCAAAAATCATCCTTGAGAGAAGCCTTATTAAGATCATGAAAGTCAATGTATATATGAATACGGCCATCAAGTTTACTAATAGCAACGATATTCAAGATCCAAGGGAAGTAGTCAATTGGATAAATAAAGCCTACTTTCAACAACTTCTCTATCTTAGTCTTAACCAACAATGCAGCCTTGGGATTAATCTTTCGAATTTTTTTCTTAACTAGCTTTGGCGTCAGGACATAAGACAATATTGTGAACCACTATACACTCATCAATACTAGGCATGTCCTCATACATCAAAGCAAAGATCTCAGGATGAGAATTTAGAAGATCATAATGTTCCTTAGCTTCTTCTGAAGAAAGGAACTTCCTAATCTTAATCACCTTTTCAGAAGACTTAGGATCCATAGAGACTTCTGTAGTGTCTCCCTTAAGGAGAGAACTATGGTCTCCAGGATGTGATATTAGAACACCATCCTGAACATTAGCCAGAGGGTCTTCCTCATCAACATTCAAGACAGATTCTCCAAAATATGACCATTCATTCAAGTGATATGGGAATCATCTTTTTTGATGAAAAGGAGGCAAAGGGGAGTATCCACCTAAGAATTCCTCAAGTGCTTCATCCGAAGAGAAAACATCGAAAGAGACTTTCTGGTGCAGGGGCACACACAAGCCAATTCATGCCTCCAAGGGTTCAAAGATTGATATTTAATTTTGTTTGAGTCATTTGCATGTAATAAGGTCCTATAATACCATTTCATAGGTTTTTGAGTCAGTTTTGAGTCATTAGGGGTCTTGTTGCAAAATATGTCAAATATTGTCAAAGTTGCACAAAGAAACTTTTGCATTTTGTTGTCAAATGGGAATATGAATAGTTGGAAGTTGAAATGTAGTTATGAACCATTGCGATTATATTGGAAAAGGTTTTAAAACTTTTTAAGGGTCGAATAAAAGTTTTGTGGGGTGGTTGTTGAAGTTTTGTTAAAGAATAAGCAATTGAAACCTCAATTTTCTGCATTTTCTAAATGTTTCTTGTCTAATCTGGTGAATATTATGGACATGTATGGACTTCTTATGGCCTAAAAATTTTTGGAGATTTTTATGCTTTTTTTCCTCTAAATATTTCCTTTTGAGGCACTTAATTTTATTAAGTTTGGAGTAAATAGGAGCATTTTTACCAAAAACCATTTCAAACCCTAGGTTGGGTGTGCCCTGAGTGAAAATAATGGTTGTCTCTCCATTCTACTAGTGAAAAATGATAAAACTCAATGGAATGGATTGGAATAGGGTAGGTTTTATTGTCCTAAATTTTAAATAGCGGAGGAGAAGGTTTGCATGTGCTGGGTTGGATTGAAGATCTGAAATCTTCATGCATTAGACCAAAGAGACCATGAGAGGAGCATCACAAAGGTGTTAGAAGAGTTGGAAATGTATTGATGGCTATTGGAACATGTTAATGAATGTTTGAGGACCCTATCTAAGTTATTGATTGGCTTTAAAATATCTAGAACCCTATTTGTGTGAAAGCCCTAGTTGCAACAAGCTTAATTTTGCCCTTTTAGGCCTATTCCAAAGTGGGACAATCAAATTTAGGGCCTTGTGTTCCAAACCAACCCTAACCCAATTTTTTATATGCTTTAGAAGAGCCAAATGGGTACTCAAATATACTTTCAGGTTTTTATTTCAAGTCCTCCATAAGTTATTCCTAAACAACCAATTGTGAAAGACTACAAGGAGAATGGAGGTTTTTGGAGCAAAACCCACATTGAATGTTTGGAAGTTTGAAATCCTCAATCATGATCAAATGAAATAACTTCATAAAAAAAATATTTATGTTTGATCCCATAAATTTTAGTTGTGAGAGGTGGGCATGACAATATCTTGAATGGCATTCAATTGTATACTGGTTAATTAATTAAGTCACTTATTCCTCTAGTTGCTTAAGCTAAACTTAGGCGCATTAATAATTATTTATTAATTATTAAGTGTGCACACTAGGGTTTCATTTAGGGTTTCCCCTTTAGGGTTTCTTGATCTCCTTCATAAGGATTGATCTCTTTGTAATAACTGAGATTCTGATAATGCATTTTTCACTTTGAGGTTTGCAGAACATCTTGTTGGTTTTGCATGTCTTTTGCATGTGATAGGTATCCATTTGCATGCAGGTGATCTTGGATTCTAACATGGTATCAGAGCTCCAGACCTGCCACTGCCTGTTCGTGATATGAAGATATGGCTTCTCAGTGAGTTTCAAGTGCAAGGGTTTCCACAGGCATCTTTTTTTGCAAGATCTGGGGGTAGCCAAATTTTTGGGGCACTATGGGCTCAAACGGATGTCGCCATTGTGTTCGCAGTGCCCCAAAACCCTAGAAATGCCTGTCAAATCGTCCATTTTGGAGTAGTTGGTTTCTAAGGAAAAAAATTTTTGCCAGGGAAGCCGTACGGCCTCCCCAACACGCATTCCGAGCTAGTTCTTCTCACGAAAATTGAGAAAAAATTGAAAACTGCGCATCGGTTCTTGCGCCTCCAGTTCGGAAGACTCCCGCCGCCGGGCGGCCGCCGGCCCGCCACCGCCGCCAGCCTCCGCCACCATCTCGCCACCGACCTCCGCCCAGCCCCCGTGGGCTCCAATAGGGTTAGCCCTGGTCACATGGACGACCGGGGGCTGTCTGCCAGCCCCTGCGGGCTCTTCCATTGCAGCCGTGGTCCCATGGAGAATCAGGGGCTCCGCCCAGCCCCCTGCTCTGCGCCCACGGTCACATGGGTGACCAGGGGCCAAAATTTTATTGCAGGGGGCCGAATTTTTGTGCCGACGGCTAGATGGCCGTCAATTTTTTTGCAGTGAAGTGCTGACGTTAGCATGATGTCATCAGCCGTATGGCAGTTTGTCCCCTAACCCTTATTTGCCTTAAAAGAGCAACTTTTTTGTTTTTGGCATAACTTGGGCATACGGTATCGAAATTGGGAAAACGAGATATCGTCGAAAAGCTAGTTCCGAGCACTATCCTATGGTACTATTTATTTTACAGTATTTTCCTATTTTACTACATTTATTGCTGTTTGAAGTCAGATGTACTTTTTATGCTTCCGAGCTCATAACTCTTTGCCACGATCTCCGATTTTCGCTATCTTTGCGGCGTTGGAAAGGTATTGAGGAGATTTATGTTGCTATCCATGCACTTTTTTCTGTATCTATCCCAAGTTTTTCATTAATCCAGATTTGGCCCGATGGGTGTTTTGGAGATTACCTGGATATTTTGGCAGTTGGGAGAGTGCATCTTGCATCTTTGCACTTCATTTTCAGTGATACATCATTTAATAATCGACTGCTGCTTCATAGATTCCAGAGTTGTTCCCGTTTGGAGTTTTTGAGTGTTCCGTGGCATCAGGTCTGTTGTTGCATCATTATGATTCTGATATGGTTTCATGTAGACAGAAGTATCTTTCCTTGCTTGCCAGATTGCGGTTCCAGTGTTACTCTACAGTGTTCTTCCAGTGCTTCTTTGCAGCATGTCATATCATTGTAGGGGGGTTTTGTCCCACTGGGTTTTCCTCCTCTACCTCTTTCTTGCATTTGTAAATGGGTACCTGATCAGGCCTAGTTGCCGGGACCCATCTTTTCTTGCATGCATCTTATTCTAGTGTTTTAGCTTCTTCCTAAGTTCATCTTAAGGGGGGGTGTTAGAGTAATAATTTATTACGCTTAATTAATTACATCATACTGGTTAATTAATTAAGTCACTTATTCCTCTAGTTGCTTAAGCTAAACTTAGGCGCATTAATAATTATTTATTAATTATTAAGTGTGCACACTAGGGTTTCATTTAGGGTTTCCCATTTAGGGTTTCTTGATCTCCTTCATAAGGATTGATCTCTTTGTAATAACTGAGATTCTGATAATGCATTTTTCACTTTGAGGTTTGCAGAACATCTTGTTGGTTTTGCATGTCTTTTGCATGTGACAGGTATCCATTTGCATGCAGGTGATCTTGGATTCTAACAGGAAAGGCACAAACAACTAAAATTATATGCAAATATATACATTGAGATATGTCATGAAACAAATTCAATCAATAATCATTTTATTGAAAATAAATATACAATCTTCCATTAAAATATCTTAAACATTTAATCGATAAAAATATTTTCACCCAACTTCCTATGTGACTCAATGATTATTTTTAAATAATATGAACCAAATCTTAAATCAAAATTATAGAAAGTGTGTATAAGTTGGCTATTGTGTATTCATGGGATAAAGTGTACTAAATTATTCTTGCTTCTATATAAGAACAAAGTAAAAAAGGTATGCAATGTTTTTCATGTTTGTGTCTTGTTTTGTTTGCTAGCTTGTGTAAACCCCACTATAATATTTAGTGTGTGTTTTTTGGATATGGTATGATATACATGACAAAGGAATATTGGATTCTCACTACAAAATTGTTTTTTAAAGGAATAAAATTATGTCTCAATTATAATCAATATATTTTACTTTAGTTTAAATTTACACTTAGATGGGTTTTTTACTTTCATTATTTTGTGTTATGTATTGACTTTTAATTTAAGAATGAATCTCATTTCTAATTTTGGTGCTTCTAGAGTTGGACATGCTATCATTGGTCCTATCATTTTTTATTTTTTATTTATCTTCTATGGGATTTTGATCCTTAAAAGATACAAACTTTTTTGAAAAATCTTAATTTTTTGATTATGTGAGAAAAATACTGCATTTTAATAGTTATACTAATTAGTTTTCCTAAATATAATGTAATCTGAAAGACCCCAACAAAGGCTCAACCTTTAATGGATTGGAACAAGATAACTCTTTCTTGACTCTTCTCATCAATTTGGAAATAAATTATGTTGCTTTCTCCACACCCATCAACTTGGGATAGGTATCCTTATCTATAAGTAAATACTTCCTTGAAATCTTACCTGGTTCTTCTAAAGATTTAGTGACATCAAGTATGCCATCCTCAGCCATAAATAGAAGTCCCATGTAGTGAGCATAATCAATGATGTGTTGGAAAGAAAAAGAGTTTCTTCAAGTCTGGATAATCCTATGATTTTCCAATTTGATGTAGATGTTCCTTCACTTACATTAATGGTATTGCAAACAAATTAGTCTTTAAATTCTCAATTTTTTTTTAAAGATGCATTAAAGATCTTATTTGTAAGTTTAAGGGAAGAATTTACTTCATTTTCTTGGTATGATTGCTTTCAACTTGGTCGGGTAATTTGTAACAAAACCTAATTGAGCTTACACACACACTCACAATAGAATGGTTGAGTCAAGTCATCCTTTAGTATGATGTGTTTGCATTAGGAAGGATCTTGATTTCTAATAAGTGCATTCTCATATGATGTTTATGTGTTTGGAGTTTATGAGCTCTTTATATTACAATACTTGATTGAGGAGATATATACAAAGGATGTATATATGTATACATATGCATGTTGACGATATCCAAACACATAAGAGAACACATAAATAAGGGTACATAGGTAGACATACCTATGCACATTTATGGATGGGTTGCTTATAGGCATGGTGACATCATAGGGACAATAATATATGTATGTATATATATGTACATCATATGTATATATGTATATATGTGTGTACATCATATGTATATATATTTCTCAACAAGATAGCATTTTTGATGTGCTTGATTATGTAATCGAATGTATATATATATAAGATATATAAATATATACATATGTATACATGTACATAGATGTATATATATGTATATACATATAAATGATATTATTTATGAACGTTAACTTGGACTTATTCATTTGAATAGAAAGTGGAATATTTAGAAAAACTTATTTGTGAATGATTATAGATAATTACATATCTATTTGATTATATATTGTGTGAGGGGGAATGATGGATGTTAGATCAATTGATCCAAAAGGGACATTACAGCAATCTGATGAAGAAATCTAATCTACAACCCAAAAGCTTAAATCTAAAATCTAGAATCTCCTACACATACGAAATTGAAACTATACTAATGCAAATATGATAAGGAATATACTAATTACTAAAATGAGAACAAAAGATAGCTTTTACCATCCCGTAGTGGAGTGTATTCGCTTGATGTTGGATTGTTCTTATCATAGTGAAGCCTCCAAAGTTCATGTGCAAAGTGTGGATGAATGCTTTTTTGTGTTTGGTTGATCGAAGACAATGGATGGATCTCTCTCTCTCAAGGATTATCTTGACAACACTTTGTTGCTCAATGTATATGAATTCTCCAATCCTTATTTGTGAGGAAAGGGGTTTGTTATATAAAAAATGAGATTTGAAATGGACGATCAACATCGTTTTGAAGAATATCTAGATCAACGGTCGGAGTGTGTTGAGAGGATTTAGAAATGAGATAATTGTGCAAAGTTGATTGCATAATTTGTGTGATTGGGAAATAGATTGGATAGTCAGGAATGTGAATAATTAATTAACTAAATAGATTGATCAATCAACTTTGTGATGAATTAGTTAGGAATGTGATGTTTTATTTAACTGAATAGATTGATTAGTTAACAAAATAGATGGATTAGTTAACAAATTAGAGTGCTTAGTCAACAATAATAATTTTCTCAATCAAAAAGTGGATGAGGAATATGAATTAATTGATTTAATTAATTAATTCCTTTTTGGGGTTTGAATGTGCAAATCAAGTTGACTTTTGCAAACAAAGTTGCATTAGTTTGATTTGATTTTTGATAATTGATTTGAATAGTTTGATTTAATTCAAATTTTTGGAGGGAAAGTGTTGTAATTAAATTACTATTTAATAATTTAATCCACTTAGGGAAATAAGGTGATTTAGCGATGTAGTTAAATAATTGGCATTATTTAATTAATCAAGACGAAATAAGGTGGGATTAAGACTTTATTAAATAAATGAGATTTATTTAATTGGTCAAAATGATGAAACATGAATTAATTAAATAATGTTATTTTATTTAATTAATAGAGGAATTAGGGTTTTAAGGACTTTATTAAATAAATGAAATTTATTAAATTTGTCTGAAATGATGAAAAAGTGAATTAATTAAATAAGTTGTATTATTCAATTAATAGAGGAATCAGGGTTTTTGATGTCATTTTGATGTGATGCGATGTGGTGTGATGCGGGAACATTGCGGTATGATTCCAAACTATTTTGAGGTGATTTTGAGATGATCTGAGACATTACAGGATGATTTTGAACTGTTTCAGAGTGATTTCGAGTTGATCCAAGACGTTATGGGATGATTCTGAGTTATTATGAAGTGATGTGAGATGATGTGAGATGATGTTCCATATTGTTTGACGATGCTTGAGGCTATTTGATGTCGTTCAGTGTTGTTTTTATGTCATCCAATGTTGTTTTGATGTCGTTCAATGATGTTTGATGTCATTCAGTGTTGTGTGATAGGTGTCAAATCAATTTTACATGTCTACATTTTGCCCCTCTTTGATACAAAGTATTGGTTGCTTTGTTTCAAATATTCTATCTTTATGATTAATTTTTTGAAAAAATTTATGCCCCACTATGCCCCAGTATTTAGTGGAATGATTGTAGGACTTTGTACTACCCCCTTGAGAGGTTGACCAAAAATTTCAAGTTTTGAGGTCAGGCTCTTGACACTACTGTATTTGTCATTTCGATGTTTTCAGATGGAATATTTCTATGCTAATGTGCATTGTTTCTTGTTCAAAGATTCTAATTTGTAAGCAGGAAGATTTCCTAAGTGTAATTAAGGTTTCCTAGATGAAATGAGGGTTTATTTGAGGTGTTATATAGGCAATTTTTCTTCAAATTAGATCATTTGTTCTTGGTTTCGTTTGCTAATTCTTGTCTCTGGATTCCAAATTTTGTTAGTTGTTGAGGGAGAATGTCGAGATTCGAGGTTGCCCCACATTGTTCTGAGCTTTTTTGAGAGTATTGACGGCCTTCAAACATTGGTGCCCCAGTATGTACCTTTTTGCCCTTCACTTTCATCATGTTTTCGTTCTCGTTTTGCGTGTGCAAAGTCCTGTCAGACAAATGCATTGGTTTTGAGGTTTTGGTGCATCTGTCTCGGTTTTTGGTACATTTGTTAGGTGTTTTTGGAGTTTCTATCTAAAATTGGCACATTTGTCCAAAACTAACACATTTATTCTAAGCACTTGTTCAAGAACTGCGCAATTATCTAGAAACTACATAGTTGTTCTAAAACTACACACTTGTCTAGAAACTGTGCCCAAAATCTTGTGCACTTATCCTAAAACTACGTATTTGTTCAAAACTAGTGCATTTGTCTTGAAATATGGCAATTGAGTCTTTGTCCATTATTTTTCTCTTAGCTTTTACCAAACCCTAGTATATGCCCATTTACCATCATGAATGTTGTTCTTCATCATGTTTGCGTTCTAAAACCTTTTCTTGTGTCTATTTACCATCTCAAATATCGTTTGCTACCTATCAAGTGTCATTTTATGTTGCTTCGTTATTTTCAGAGTGAAACCTTAACTTGTGTTCACTTTTTGTTTAAGCATCATTTTGTCATCCTACTTGCGTTCAAAACCCTAGTTTGCATTTGTTTAGCATTAAGCATCATTTCTTTACCATGCATATTTCATTTTTTGTTTCTTCACTTGTCTAGAGTGAAACCCTAATGTCTTGGTTTATATCTTTTGCAGGTGAATCTTCGATCACTTATGATGAGAGAGAGACATCCTCGTCACTTGTTTGATGCGATTACCCAGTTCAACGCGTTGGAGTGGGACTTTCTTGATGCAGTGGGATTGCATTTTGGGGTCTTCCCATTTTTGGGACTTGATCTTCATGTTGTTTCATGGTATAGAGGCATTTTGTAGACATGTTTGTTATACATATTCATTGGTCCAATCAAAACCTCTTATATATGTTTTGATTTTTTTGTACCTTCCTATCACACTTGTGGCACTATAGATGTACTTATTACATATTCCTTTTTGATGATGATATATATGAGATTTACCTTCTTCAATTCAACCTCATTATATGTTTGTGTCATGGTGATATAGATGAAGGAATCACACTTTGTCTCATTTTATGATGTGATGGATGTTGATAGATGAATGCCCCATACATGCTACATGATGTTTATCATCATGATATTTATTGATATCATTTGTGGATGTAGTATGGATAAGGTATTGATGATGCGTTATGAAGGATGAATGTTAATTTAGAAGAAATATGTTGATTGATACAAAAATGATGTTAATTAGAAGAAAAATGAAGATGTTTGTTAGTTAGTAGAAAATATGATGGATAGAATTGATGATGTTAATTAGAAGAAATATGATGATGTTTGTTAGTTACTAGAAAATGTGATGATGGATAGAATTGATGATGTTAATTAGATAATGGATAGAATTGATGATGTTACTTTGCTTATCTTTAGAGACTTCATTGTTTGAACAATCTTGTTTGATGTAGCAAACATATACGATGTACTAGGGTATGAATTACCAAGGTGACTTTGTATCTATTGCATTGACTTTGACTCTACAGACAAAGAGTATCTTTGTTCATATCAAACATACAAAAAAATTGTTTAAAGTATAGGGGGGATTGCATGAAAAAAGGTTTGAAACAGTCACACAAAGAGGTATAGAACATCTAACATGTAACTACTTCACAAATTGTTTTGATACAACTTCCATACTCAATAAAGTAAGTATTCACCATAGTAATATTAAAAACATATCTTACAAACAACAAATTGAAATGTTGTTCAGTTGCCCCCATTCCTTCTTCTCTAAATCCTTATGAACATCCTTGAGAGATCTTGGGAATGAGTCAGTAAAATAAATCACATAAGTAAGACCACAAAAAGATAAAAAAAACGTTGTAGCATCAATTGCCATATTTGTTTAGGGTGGGGCTATTATTCATTGTTGATCATGTCTAACGTAGGAACAGATCCATTAAGGCATATCTTAGGATTTTGTTGGGCCTTGTTTAAAAAGATAGGTAGTTGATACTTTGGCCTTGTTTTTTTTTGTTTATAGTCAACTCTTATGTGATTGTTATTTCTTGAAAGTTCTAGCTATTGATGTTTGCTTTTGTTTTTTTGTTTGTTTTGTCAAAGGGTGAGTGTGACAAGCTATTTATTATGGATGAACCTTTATTGCAGATAGGCGATGGCAAAAATAGGCTTTTTTGAGATTTTTCAAATGTTTTTGTGCTTTTTGATGTTTATCTAATGTTGTTTTTGTTGTGTTTTCAAGTTATCTGAATATTATTTTTTTTGGTTTTTGTCAATTGTTGAGGAGCTATAGCGAGGATTTGAGGAGCCTCATATCATGTGGATGCATTTTGAGAGTTTGGATGTCCTTTAGGCATCAATTTTGTAGTATGTACCTTGTCACTTCTCATTTCATTTCATTATGTTCTCATTATGTGTGTACACAAGTTATATTAGTCAGTAGAAAAGTTCTACTGATTTTTGAGCATTTGCATAAGTTTTGGCACTTTTGTCATGTGATTTTTATGTTTTTGTCCAAAAACTATGCATTTGTTCAAAACTAACACATTTTTTTTCATTGGTTGTTCAGAAACTGTGCAGTTGTCTAAAAACTATGCAGTTGTTTTAAACTGGCGCTTTTTTTTAAGCAAATGTCCTAAAATCTCGCATTTGTTTCATGCACTTGTCTTAAAATCTTGCATTTGTTTTCTCTATGACTTGTAATTTTACCCTATCTTCAAACAACCGTATCTTGGTCATACATAAATATTTTTTAGTGCTTTTTTTTAAATGAGGTAGAATTTCATGATCTTTGCAATGGTGTAGGAGGTTTTCAGTTTTTGTTTAGTTAAATTTTCCATTAGTGTTGTGATCTTGCATTTTCCTTTTTTTTATTTAAACCATGTTAGCATTTGCTTGTTGTCATCCTAAATGTCATTTGTCATCATGTTTTGTATCATTTTGTGTTATTTGAAATGTTGAGAATGAACCCTAACATCTTGGTTTAAAATTATTGTAGGTGGTCCTCAAACCACTATAGCTAAGTGAGAGACGACTTTGGGAACTATTTGATCTAATTATTAGTTTCGTGGGTTTTGTGAATGTTTTTGGATTTTGTATTTTTGACTAAGTTGGAAGAAAGCCTAATAAAAATCTAATGGGAATGACCTAAGGCCTTAGGGGCTGATCAGAGATAAACCTTTCCTATTTTGTACACGCAAAGACCACGTAGTTCGAACGTTTGACTCAAAGCATAATTTTTTTTTTGGATAAACAATTCTTGGATTGATATTCCACTTCCATGTCTAGATGATATGTTGTGAGTTATCTACTTGAACTAGTTGTGGGGTTCAAGAAAATGTTGATAGCTTAGACTATTTGAGTGAAGGAATAATCCAACAATGTTTTTTTTAATGTTTTCAGACATTTTTGGATTTTTACCCTTTTGCCTAGGGTATAAGATGTTGAAAAGTTGGATTGATACTTCACCTTTTTTTTCTAGAGGATATGTTGGGGAAAAGATTACTCGAACTAGCTATGGGGTTCAAGCAAATTGTTGATATCTTAGAATTTTTGAGTGATGGAATACTCCATGTTGTCATCATCTTTTAAGGTTACCTTGGTAGCGCGTTGGTGGTACACCTTGTTGTTGAGATGAATTATTTCAAAGGTTACCCTGATAGTGCATTGGTAGGATACCTGGTTGATGGAACAATGCCTAGATCACAACGTGAGCTAGAATACATAGATCAAGATTTATTTTGAAGCAAGATGCAATAAATTTTCCCCAAGTGTCTAGAAATGTAGGTGATGGATTATCTTGTGATATGATAACATGTTTGGATAGAGTATGCCCTTTGGAAAATACCTCATGGCTCAGATAATGCTAGATAGGATAGGATCAATGATAGGGACCCATGTTAAGATGTTTTCTATAAGCAAGTGTAAAATGTATATTAAACATTTGTCAAGATCAAGATAAGTTGGATTTTGGAAACAATGGCTTGGGTTTGTTATGGATAAGTTGAGATTCTTCCACTTGAAATGGTGCAAGTAGATGCTCGATTCTACACATGATGACTGTTTGCTAGGTTTTCATCATGGTACTTGTCCAAAGTGCCACAATAGTGGTTTTCACTGGAGGACAATTTTTCTCTTGACTTTTTCTTTTGATTTTTTTCTTGATTTCCTGATTTTAGATGTCACACAAGATGCCTATTTACCAAGTTTTCATCATGGTGACACTTTTTTTTTTCTCATGTTGGACCACTTGGTGGTGCTGATGTAGACGTTGTTGGTGTTGATATGGTTTTTGTTGCTATCATGACGTGCCAATGATACCCTGCTTGGAGGAGTTGTTTTTCTAGGACATGAGTTCTTGAATGTAACCCTTCATAATTTTGATCTTCCTTATTGATACTAGAGTTAACCTTACCTTGATGTGCACATCACAATAGAGTCCCTTAGATTCCTTATGATAAAGAGTTGCTGCCAACACATGGTCAATGCGAGATTTGGATATCTTGGGTGGTGAAATGTGTTGAGGGATATGATATTTAGATGGATTGGTTGATAGTTTAGAACCTTTGACTCTCCAAACTTGGGATGATGAGCAATGATAGGTGGATATGGAAATTCGATTGGGACCAACATCTTGATATAACTTGTAATTCTCTCTTGAAGCTTGATTTTGCATTTCCAGACATCTTTGATGGATGAACTTCCCTTTTTGATATTTCCCCATAGTTTCTTTGACTAATGGAGTTTGATAGGGATGATTTTCTTTCTTTTTCTTTTGTATCCATTTGAATTTTTCTTGTCCATTTTGCTTTGCTGATTATTTTGCTTTAAGAACTTGTTCCTTTCTTTGATATAGCTTTTTCTTTTGTTTTTGGTCCCAATCAGAGGATGGAAATATATGTAGATGATGATTCATGACATGGCTAGTTGTAGTGTTGATAGAAATTTCATCATAAGGACCCTTCGTGCTCTTTATGTTGATGCTTGTATTAGATAAAGTTTCCCCCAATATTATGGAGGTATCCTTGATGTGTTTAGCTCCCTTAGTTGTTGAATAATCAAGACCTTGATGCTTAGGATTTCCCATAATCTGCAGTGGTTCTATGATACCCTATTCATGTAGGTCTAGTCCTCTTCCTTAATACTGAATCTGTTGAGAGAATTTATTTGCATAAGGTGCTAATCTTTCTTTTCTCTAATGTGGATCTTTTAATGTGGTAGCTTCCTCACTGATAAGCTCCTTTAGATGTGGGATACCTTCCTGATTGATATCTTCAGCCTGATCTTGTGATATATCTGATTTTAATGCTTCTTCAAGAGGTGTTTCTTATTTACTATCCACACAAAAGTCTCCCTCATGATTAATTTTTTATATGCCTTTATAAGATGTTTTTGTTTCACAACTTATGTATGAGTCTTCTTCTTGATCCCCTTTTGATATGTCTATATAGGATGTTTCTGATTCACAACTTATGTATAAGTCTTCTTCATAATCCCTTTCTAATATGTCTCTAGCTTTTGTTGTGTCTTGATTTGGTGTACAGATATTAAGAGTAGGAGACCCTTGTTCCTTGGTAATATTTTTAAGAGTATGAGACTCTTCTCTTGGATGAAGATCATCTACATTTCCATTAGGAGTAAGAATCTCATGGGTAGATGTATGTGTGCTCAGTATATGGATGCATTCTTTTTTGGGAAAACATGGGATGTCTTGGAAGATATCTACCAAGTCATTGTAATATTTTGATGATAGGGATTCTTGATCTTGACATTGTGTGGTATCATCTTTGACATGCTTTGGATAATATTCTTGACATGGATCAACTTCAAAGAAGTTTTTTCTTGTAAAGGATCCTTGGCTTTCCTCAAAATGTGGGCATATGGGTGATAGCTCTTGGTCTAGATTTTTTGCATTGGGTATAAGTGCTAGATCAAGAGTCTCTTGATCTTCAATATGTACTACCATGAGGTTAGATGGTATCAATATATCTTGGATTGGGTCATTGTTAGACTTGGGTGATTGATTTTGATGATGCTTGGGATTAAATTTTTGATGTATGTCCTCTTGCTCACTAGATGATGTAGAGACATTGTCAATGTGATCAATTTTAGATAGCTCTTGATCATTGTTTTCAAATTTTGAGGTTGAGACATTTTCCATGTTTTGATTAGTAGATGAACTTTGAATGTCATATTCAATAGCTATTTTTCCTTGATCAATAAGGTTTTGGATGAGATTTTTAAGTGTAGCACATTTTTTCATTGGGTGACCCTTGATTTTGTGTAACTCACATCATTCGTACGGGTTATACCAAGGAAGTTTAAAGCTTGGTTCACCATAAGTTGGACTATTTTTGATCTTGATAAGTTCTTTTTGTACTAGTTTGTGCATGATCACCTCTAAATTTTCTCCCAAAGGGGTGAATTTCCTTCCTGGTTGGTAATCTTTGCTCTATGGCTTTTCTTGATTGTTTTGCTCTTGATTTGGAAGAATTGATTGATTTTGTGTTTGAGGTATATTTTGATATTGCACCTGAGGTACACCTTGGTGTTTCAAAACTTCTTGATATTGCGATTGAGGTACATTTTGAATTGCACTTGAGGTACACCTTGATATTGCATTTGAGGCACACCTTGATATTGTTGATATTGGAGGTGTTGTTGAGGTTCTTATGGAATGATGTTCATTTGTTGTGGATATGTAATGTCTTGACTTTTCACATGGCATTGATGATATGTTGGATTTTTTTTTTTATTTAATTTCCTCAAGATCTCTCTCAATTTTATCTAGGGCATTTTGATGTTCTGGACTTGTTCCTTGATGGGGATTTTGAAACCCTTGATGTTGTTTCCCTATTTGATGTTGTGACCCTTGATAATAATGATTTGGGTAATAGATTGACATGTTTTGGGGATTTTTTAATATTCAATACCCTATTAAAAGGTCACTTGGTTTATATCCTCATGGACCACTTCTATCATTTTTGGTGTTTGCTGGTGGGATGCTAGTGGTGTAAATCTGGTTCCTTCCTCTAGAGAAGTTCAGTATCATGGAAGAGACCAGGATTTTTTCCAAAGAAGAACATATATAACTCTAGATTGTCCTTGGATGCATGTCTATAAAAAAATTCTACTAATTTGTTTATGTTTTTATGTAGCACTAAGAGGTGTTTCTTGAGAGCCTTGGGACTTAGATGCCTAAGTCTAAACTAACGACCTATGGATTTTACCTTAGGGATATTGACCTTATGGGAGATCGTGAAGGGGATAATTATTACCACACGGGTGTTGGTAATATGGATCTCCCTGTTGCTATGTCAGCTTTCTCTTCCTCTTCGTCTAGGACAATTGATGTGGTGAGAAACTGGTGGGGTGTTTCATTCTTCTAAAAAATGAAGGTTCTTAAGCTACTTATGATGTTTGTTTATTCACCTTTGATATATGTGAGACTGGGTTGAAGGATCGGCGCTACAAGATCTGGTTATTGAACTGGGGCGGTTGGTCACCAATGGTCATAAAGTTGGTGGTATTATGGGGTGGTTGTTGTTAATCTCAATACCCTAGGGTTTGAGTGTTGTTTTTGATGACATTACTTCTTTTGGAACCAAAATATTGAAGAACTAAGGATATATTCCACTTCCTTGTCCAATGGATATGTTGCAGGAAAGTCTACTTGTACTATCTGCGAGTCCCAAGTAACTATTAATATCTTGGACTTTTGAGTGGAGGAATGACCTTAATGGTTTATTTGATTTTGATTTCAAATATGTAGGATGGAAATAATGGATGTGGGACTATCTGACCTTTTGTCTTTCCAATTGCTTTGGTTCAAACAATGATCTTGTGAACAACTCTTTTTCAACTTTTTCTCCGTGTTTTGAAATATGGCAAGTGATAAGGCAACACTTCAACTAACTCAACAAGCATGGACTTATGTGACCTTCATGTCTATAACTTAGGTGTTGAAATCAAGACTTTAAGCCATAGTTCCCAAATGTCTACTTTGATTAATGACCCTAAAATCAAAGTCAAAATGTTCGAAAACCTTTAAGGAAAGATCCTTTCAAAGGAATGCAAACATAAGGCTTTTCTCACAAGTGTGCACTAAATCAAATGGTTTTTGGTTTAACCGTCTTGTTTAGTATTTGTTTTGAATTTTTTCTTTTCATTTAAATCAAACACAAAATTCGATGTCAAATTGTTTTGAATGTAATGGGCTAAGTTTAACATAAACTAGCAATTACAACCCTAGGGGATAGACGCCACTCTCTTAGGTAGGCTTGCTTCATGCTCCAAAGAGATGATTTTACATGCAACTTATGGCATGGGCCTGTAGTCGGACATGGAAAGTAACTTCTCGAAAGTAAATTTTGATGCAACACTTTCAAAGAATGTTTTGGGATAATAGGGTGGCTTCTAAAACAACTTGGTTCTTAGTGATAACTGTGAATGCGAAAATCTGACACTCACCCGCTGGCCACTTAAGGCTCTTTAACTATTCTTGTTCCACTTAAGGTATTGGATTAGGTGTAGTCTATTGTTAGGACAACTTGAAGATACTTTCTTATGAGTTCACAACCTTTAATATAGCCCACCAGTAAATGTGCTTCGAGACCTTGCAATGAGTTCTCCAACATGGGATTTATCTCAAGGTAAGCCCCCTCTTTAAGGTAAACTTAAATTAAAAATAAAGTGCAACTCTCAAAAAAATTATTTTGCTCACCCAAGATCACCAAAAGGTGTGAGGTGAGAAGATAAAACACTTTAGCTTTGCTAATCAATGAATGCATAGTGAAAAATCCATAGCAATTTGATTCATTTTAAACACCTCAAGCGATGTTATCCCCAAAAACTTATGAATAAAAACAAAGTTCCTTTTAACTTGCACCAATATGAAGTGATCAAGATATGAATCAATTAAGATATCAATGGTGATAAATCACAAATAAACCTTTATTCATTTTTATGAGCTCCAAATGAGGTGTTTCTAAGAAAGACAATCCTTGTCTTATCTTGGTCAACAAAATGTAAAAACATGCACATGTCAATAAAATAAAATGATTTTTCTCTTTTTATGCACCAAAATGAAAGGTTCCTACTTATGAAAACATTAAATATGTTCATTTTTAGAACCCAAAACTGAAGTGTTTTTGTTCTTTTTATGAGCACCAAATGAAAAATTCCTAACTTAGAAAGCTTAAAATTGGTTCATTTTTAACAACACTAAAAACAAGTGTGAGTTTGTGTTGTTCATTTTTAGATCACCAAAAGAAAGTTCATAAGTTAAAAAGCTTAAAATATTTTTACTTTAACAACACCAAAAACAAGTGTGAGTTTGTGTTGTTCAATTTTAGAGCACCAAAGAAAATTCCTAAGTTAATTAAAAAGTAAATTAGAAACTGGGACCAATCGTCTTCCCTACAATAAACATGTTAGAAACATTGAAATCCTGCATCAGATCTATCAATTCCTGCTTACACATCCAAAAAATAGAGCACCTATTAGTGAAAACCTATTACAAAAGTGTAGGATTGATGCATTTGTTCATCAAAATAATTGCTCAGAACAAAAAAAACAAATACACAGGTTTCAGACTACACAGTTTTAGAAACAAATGCTCAAAACCCTATTAGACATATGCTAACTGAGGAAATTAAAAATGCACCAGCCTTAGACAAATGCACCATTCCCATGACAAGTGTGTAGCTCTTCTAACAAATGTGCCATTCTTTTGACAAATGCATAGTTTTCTTGTCAGACATATGCTCAGACTTTCTAGACAAATTCTCAAGTCTTCAGAACGAGCGCGTGAAAACTGTGATAGAAGCGTTTTCGGGACTTGCAACTTCAAAAATGGCTCAAACGAATGTTAGAGAAGGGGTCAAGGGTCCCACCGGGTGTGCTAGAATGTGTGAGGGGTAATGATGGACGTTAGATCAATGATCCAAAAGAGACATTAGAGAAATTTGATGAAGAAATCTGATCTACAAGCAAAAAGCTTAAATCTAAAATCTAGAAACTCCTACACATACGAAATTGAAACTATACTAATGAAAACATGATAAGGAATCTACTAATTACCAAAATGAGAACAAAAGATAGCTTTTACCATCCCGTAGTGGAGTGTATTCGCTTGATGTTGGATTGTTATTTTCACAATGAAGCCTCATAAGTTCATGTGCAAAGTGTGGATGAATGCTTGTTTTTGTTTGGTTGATCGAAGATAATGGATGAAGCTCTCTCTCTCAAGGATTATCTTGAAAACACTTTGTTGGTCAATGTATATGAATTATCTGATCCTTATTTGTGAGGAAAGGGGTTTGTTATATAGAAAATGAGATTTGAAATGGACAATCAAGATCATTTTGAAGAATATCCAGATCAACAATCAGAGTGTTTTGAGAGGATTTAGACATGAGATAATTGTGCAAAGTTGATTGCACAATTTGTGTGATTAGGAAATAGATTGGCCAATCAGGAATGTGAATGATTTTTTAACTAAATAGATTGATCAGTCAACTTTGTGATGGCTTAGTTAGGAATGTGATGTTTTAGTTAACTGAATAGATTGATTAGTTAAAAAAATAGATGGATTAGTTAACAAATTAGATTGCTTAGCCAACAATCATAATTTTCTCAATCAGAAAGTGGGTGAGGAATATGAATTAATTAATTTAATTAATTAATTCCTTTTTGGGGTTTGAATGTACAAAACAAGTTTAACTTTTGCAAACAAAGTTGCATTAGTTTGATTTGATTTTTGACAAATGATTTGAATAGTTTGATTTAATTCAAATTTTTGGAGGGAAAGTGTTGTAATTAAATTATTATTTAATAATTTAATCCACTTAGGGAAATAAGGTGATTTAGTGACGTAATTAAATAATTGGCATTATTTAATTAATCAGGACAAAATAAGGTGGGATTAGAACTTTATTAAATAAATGAGATTTATTTAATTGGTCAAAATGATGAAACGTGAATTGATTAAATAATTTTGTTTTATTTAATTAATAGAGGAATTAGGGTTTTTAGGACTTTATTAAATAAATGAAATTTATTAAATTTGTCTGAAATGATGAAAAAGTGAATTAATTAAATAATGTTGTATTATTCAATTAATAGAGGAATTAGGGTTTTTGATGTCATTTTGATGTGATGTGATGTGGTGTGATGCAAGAACATTGCATTATGATTCCAAACTATTTCGGGGTGATTTCAAGATGATTTGAGACATTATGGGATGATTTCAAACTTTTTTGGGGTGATTTAGAGTTGATCTGAGACGTTATGGGATGATTCCGAGTTATTATGAAGTGATGTGAGATGATGTGAGATGATGCTCCATATTGTTTGAGATTTTTTGAGGTTGTTTGATACTTTTTAGTGTTGTGTGATAGGTATCAATTCAATTTTGCATGTCTACATATATATACATATATATATATATAATAGCATTAAAAACTATCTAATTATTGATATATATATATATATATAAACACACACACATATATATTTATATGTATAGTCAATCTATGATAAATGATGATTTAAATTTTATGAGCCATGGTCAATTTAATATAAATGTATTGCTATTTATTAAATAGCACAATACTAAGCAATGAAATGCATTTATCCGAAAGGATAATAAGTGATGGAAACATTAAATATTGTAACTATTGTTTAAAATTATAAAACAGATGAGTAAAGATATGAACCATAGTAAATAGACGTGCTTGGTCAAATCTCTTCAAAGTGCTATTACTAAGGGAGTCGATTCATCCTTAATATGTTGATTAGATAGTCTATGTCTAAGGTGATTGTAATATGTGTTTCCAGATGAATATTCACTGAATCCTTTGGTAAATCGTGAGCTAAAGAATAGGGAAGGTGCTATAAACTTGGCACCATATTATGAATACTTTGTTTCATTTAGAAGTTATTCATACTTGCAATTCAATTCTCAACTGTAAAACATGTGCATGATTGATTTAGTCAAGTATATTTGTCATGCAATAAGGTTGATCTATTGTTTACCAGGCTGAGTATTAACTTAGAAAGATTCCACCTTTTTCTGTATATGTTGAGTTGACTTGTATAGTTGAAGTGGTATCGAATGGCTTACCACTCCTTTAGGCATCGATGCATCATAATTTAGTATAAATAGATGAGCCTACTCTCTCATTTGGAAACACATTCTGAAGTTACTTGATATTGCTTTTATCTTGGAGCTATATTTTTTGGAGATAGATTTATTTTGTGAGAACGTAGAGGAGGTTATTGTGAGATATTACATTGAGTGAATATAGTAATTGGAGGTGAAGCCTAGCAAGCTAACTTTGGAAGGCTAAGAACTAGATAATCTATTTGATTAAGCGATAAACATACATGAGAATCTATTCTCCTTTTATTTTTCTTTTGTTATGAAAGAATGAATGTCTTGAGTGATTTGTTTGGAAATGCATGAGAATGCTTGCATTAGTGAATCATACTATTTTCTCATGGAAAGGAAAAGAATATGCTTATGATTTCTTATGAAGTTTTTGTATATACTCCATAATAGGAGGGTTTTTTTATCATTAGTATTAAATACTATGAATGATGAAACAAGAATATGTCAAGGGTTGTTTATTATAAAGTTAATTTCTAGACTATAAAGCTCATAAGTTATACCTAGGGTTTCATTATCCATTGAAGGGTGGGTAACTTATGTTAATGCTTCATGGGTAGAAATACCATTGTGTTTTTGGGAAAGGGAATAGGATATTTCTAAGGTTAATGACTACCTATTGAAGGAAATTACGTATGCATAGTTTATAATGGTATAAAGTCAAATTGAGCTTGAGTAGTGTATGCGTGTAGGATGACTATCACTCAAAGTACTGAGTGAGAATACTTTGGCCAAAGTAGTGTTATCAACTTTGGATCCATTGTCAATTCACTATGTTCCATTTATGCATGCTAGTTTAGGCTTGCAGAGTCTAAAAGTTCTAGTTATATAGGACACAACACTAAGCTCAAAATGGTTGTCATTACAAGGTTACTCCACCAATCTCTTTGTCGAAGGATAGGGCCATCTCTTAGATGATAGGTGTGTAGGGGACTGCATTTGAGTCTGTGGTTGGTGGAAAAGTGCTTGAGTGATGCTTCTCCTCCTCAACTAATGAACAAGATTTGAAATGAGATTCTTGGATCATCTATATATATTGCTTTGAAGCTTGGTTGAGCTATGTATGTACTTTTAACACAATCTAGAAATATTATAATATCTGAAATAATATTTTGGAAATGAAATTAAAATTGGTTATTGTTATATCATCTATGTTCATTTGTTCTCTTCTGAGAAAAGAATTTTTTTGTGCCAATGGTTAAGTAGCATAGTTTATTTAATTGAAAATGAAAACTTAGGAAATTTACTTTTGTGAACAATTGGCATGTTACATGTGGTATTAGAGCTACCAGGTCTAAAAATATTTATTCATCATACTTTCCATCCAACATTGAATGAGACTAATGTTCAGAATTCTTGTGCCATGATGGTATGTCTCAGGTTAACTACAAGAAAGTCAGTAATCGGGAATGAGCACTACCTAAAAGCCAAGAAGGAGAAAAAGGCCATTGTTCGTACGATTGAGGGTACCAACTATGACAATTCCATCTAGTTAAGTGATATTGAAACTTTCAGTCATGCTCTTTCTTGAATTGGAGAAGTAGAGAGAAGGATGAAGGAGGAGGCCAATTTCAATTATCTACCTCTAGTTTCACAAGCAAAATCTGATTCCTTTTCACTTTCTAGGGATATTCTCTTGGAAGGGGGTGTTAGTCCAGAATTAATATTTAGAGACCCTAGAGTCCTTCCTATGTCAGAAGTGATTGTAATTTCCTCAAGTAATGAACCATAGGGTTATGTCCCCCACAACTATGTATTAGATGAAAAATCCAAAGGATATTATCTATTTTGGGATAGAGAAGAATAAATGTGAGATGAACAAAAATTTGAGCAGTGTACACCATTGAGTTATTGTTAGAGATTGAATCCGAGGAATACCCTCCACTTGACTATCTGAATAGTCACTCTATGTAATTGAAAGGATATTGAGATCCTTGCAAATAATAAAAATCATGTGTTTATCAAAATCTTGTGCTCCAATCTTATGTGATTTTTTTGTGTGAATGAATCCTCATTTAAATGTTTTCCATAAGATAATAAGAACATTCTTGAATATAATATAGATGAACCTTCAAGTATAATCTATTCTTGCAAGGATGGTGAGAACAAGGACCAATCCTAGAGGGAGTGAAGAAGTCGAACAAGGTCCGATGGGTGATGAAGCTAAATTCAATCAAATTTTGGTTATCATTCATGAAACTAATGCAAGGTTGGGAAATATTGAGTAGGAAGTAAGGGGTAAGAAAGATGAGGAAGTTCCACGTAATAAAGAAGAGGAAGAAATCCCTAGCAATGAGTATGAGGGAGAAAATTCCCATGATCATACACAAACCCACAAAAATGAGAATGAGAAGTCTCACTCTCAATCTAAAGGAACTAGTAGGAAGCATTTGCTAATGAACTTTCTAGGGACATGAGGAAAATAACCCCACCCAAATTTGAAGGTAGCACTAGCAGGGAAGAAGTTGAGGCATGGTTGATATAGATGGAGGGATATTTTGAGATCAGAAACTACTTTGAGATCATGAAAGTAGTATGGGGATTCTATCAATTAGCAGGTGAAGCCTCTAACTGGTGGATAAACAAGAAAATGAAACTCAACCTAAGTTCTCTTAAAATTACATGGAACAAGTTTGTGGAAATATTATAGAAAATATGGTTACCCCAAATCTCTTTTGACCAAAAACTTACTGATTTTCAAAATCTGAGGCAAGGAGAGATGTTAGTAAATGAGTACTGGGATAATTTTTACCCCTATGTTATGTTATGTACCAATGTATCAGAAGGATGAACATATTCACATAAGGAAATTTATTATGGGGCTTAATAGCATGATTGTAGGTGAGGTAGATGTTCATGTTATAGCCACTATGGATCTAGTGTATGAAAAGGTTGTTAAGCAAGAGAAAAAGCTCAAAGCCATCTCCATTTGCCAAGAAAATAGGAATTATAAGAAGTTCGAAGGAGCTCAAGTTAAAAAAACCCTAAAAAAGTTTGAAGTTGTGCAAGATTTGTAGAAACACGGGGAAAAGGGACCCCAAAATAATGGAAGAGAATCAAGGAGGGAATGCAAGAGGAAATATTTCAATGGTGGGAATGCTAAAAATGCTAGAAATAATTCTAGTAAATTTAGTGAACTTGCAAGGAAGAAAGGATTAGCAATAGGGTGCTTTACATGTGGTGGAGACCACTATGATATACATTGTCCCAATAAGTCTTATGGGTCACTATCGTATGGAAACCTACTTTCTACCCAACAAGCGACATTCCAACAAAAGATTCATGATGTCTTGGAAAATTTTCAAGTGGAGTATCAAGTTACTCTAGTAGTGACTTCGGGTATTTTATTTGGTTTACCCATTTCCATACTTATAGATACTGGAGCTACTAAATTTTTTATTTCATCTAGAATAGAAAAGTAGATATCTAGGAAAGTTGGTTACATGGCTAAGTCATAGGTTGTAGAATATGCAAACTAGACAAGAGTATCAATGGAACAATGTTTGTTTGAAGCTAGGATTACACTACCTTGTTTTTCTATGAAGGTAAACTTATATGTAGCACCCTTAGGATCCTATGATGTTATCCTAGGAATGAACTAGCTTTGGATACATAGAGCCAAGGTAGAGTGCCATGCCAAAAATAGTAGAATGCTTGGATGATTTTGGTAACCAAGTGATGCTACAAAAGATACCTAGGGAAGTCAAGTTGCATCAAATTTATGCTATGTAATTGCTTAGGGCTAAGAAGAAAGGATGCAAGATCTTTGTAGTAAAGATGGAAAAGCTTGAAGATTATAAGGAATTTAACTCTCAAGAGGGTATTAATAGCTATGGACCACAAAGTTACTTAGAAATGGAAGAAGGTGAAATGATGGAAATTGGGGAGATAGATATGGACATATATCCTATCTTGCAAAATATTTTAAATGTGATTCTAGAAGAACTACATGGGTTACCACCAAAAAGGATATTTGACTTCTCCATCGATATAGTGCCAAGATTTGAACCTATTTCCAAAGTGCCTTATAGAATGACTACAACTAAGTTAATGGAGGTTAAGGCACAAATAGATGAATTTTTATCTAAGGGATTGATAAGACCAAGCTATCACCTTGGGGAGCACTAGTTATCTTTGTGAAAAATAAGGATTGAGCTTTGTGATTGTGCATGGATTATTAGATGCTTAATAAAGCTATGGTAAAGAACAAGTATCCATTACCACACATTGATGATGTTTTTTATCAAATGTGAGGATATGCTATATTTTCTAGATTGATTGTGATCTAGATACCACTAGTTAAGAATCAAATATGAGGACATCTTCAAGAATTCTTTTAGAACCAAATATGGGCATTATGAGTTTGCAGTTCTACCATTTGGACTAACTAATGTGCCAACAAAATTTATGAACCTAATGAAAAATGTATTTATGGATTTCTTAGATAATTTTATTTTGGTTTTCTTGGATGATATCTTGATTTATTCAAAGAATGAGGAGGATAATTGTAAGAATTTAGAGATAGTTCTACAATGATTGAGAGAACACAATTTGTATGTAAAAACCTCTATGTGTACTTTCTTTCAAAATAAAGTGCAATATCATGGACACATGATCTTAACAAATGGTTTCTCAGTTGATCCATCTAAGATCAAGGTAGTGCTAGAATGGCCAGTGCCCAAAAATGTCTTTGAGGTGAGAAGTTTCATGGGTTTGTTGAGATATTATAATTTTTTTTTTTGCAAACTTCTCCAAGATATCCTTTCCAATTAGTTATTTGCAAAGAAAAGGGATGAAGTTTGAGTGGAAATAAAATTGTGAAATAGCAATTGATTTACTCAAAGAGAAGTTAACTACTACCCCAATTTTGAAAGTACCAAATCCTAATGGTGACTTCATTGTTATCACAAATGCATCAGGAGAAGTCTTGGGTGGTGTTTTAATGTAAGAAGGGAAATTAATTTCTTATGAATCAAGGAAGCTAAAACCATATGTGAAAAAATTATGCATCACATCATTTAGAGTTAGAAGCGATGGTTCACACATTGTAGATGTGGAGGCATTAATTGTTAGGAAAGCCCTTTGAGATGAAAATTGATCATCACAGGATGGAATATCTATTCACTCAACCTAGTTTGAATACACAACAAAGAAGATGGTTGGAGTTGGTATCTGATTATTACTTCAATATCAGCTACATCAAGGGAAACAAAAATTGAGTTGTCGATGCCTTAAGTCGTAGACATCATATTCCCTCAATAGTGATAATCCAAACCGACCTTAAAGGCCAAGTATTGCAGAAAAGTAAAGAGGTTGAGTCTATATGCAAGTTAAGCAAGCACTCATGAGCAATCCACAAGATGCAAGACATGAAGGATTTCATTTTGAACCCAATGGATTGCTTAGGTATAAGGGAGTAATGTATGTACCTGACTTAGAAGAGTTAAGAAATTTGGTATGGAAAGAAGTTCATGAAGCACCATACTCTAAACATCTCGGTGAGACAAAAATGTTGGCCGATGTAAAGCCATTATATTTTTGGAAAGGTATGAAAGGGGATGCTACTAGATTTGTAGCTAAGTGCCTTGAATGTCAAAGGGTGAAAGTTGAACATCATCATCCTCTAGGTTTGTTACACCCACATAATATTCCAAAGAGTAAGTGGCAAGTCATAAGTTTGGATTTTGTGCAAGGATTGCCTATGTCACGGAATAAGAACAATACCATTATTGTGGTTATGGAAAAGCTTACTAAAGTATCACATTTCATACTCGAGAATATAATTGATCAAGCTCTTTTCATAGCTTGGAAATTCATTCAAGAGGTGTTTAGACTATATAGAATACTTGAGAAGATGATCTCAAATAGGGATGCACGAGTCACCTCAAGGTTTTGGAAAACCTTATTTTTTGCACTTGGGACTCAACTAAATATAATTTTAGCATATCATCTAGAAACAAATGGACAAAAAGAAAGGGTAAATCAAGTACTCAAAGACCTACTTAGAATGTATTGCATGGATTAGCAATACAAGTGGGAAGATTACTTGCCTTCAATATAATTTTATTATAACAATTCCTATAATTTCATAATAAAGATGGCTCCTTTCAAAGCATTATATGGTCAAAAGTGTCTAACCCCTATAAGTTGAGATAAATTTGAGAATAGGATGAGTCTTGGGCCATAGATGTTGGCTGAAATGGAAGAATAGGTTAGGATTGTTAATCAAAGGCTAGCTGAATTTAATGATAGACATAAAAGCTATGTAAATATAAAGCGAGTACTCCAAAATTTTGTAGTAGGTGATAAGGTGTTGTTAAGGGTAAAACCTCATAAGAGTTCCATCAAGTTTGGTAAGTCATCCAAACTAGCTTCGTTCTATGTAGGAACTTTTGAAATTCTTGAGGAAGTGAATCCTATAGCTTACCGAATTGCATTTCCACCAACTCTTGCCCGAATACATATCTTTAACATTTCTTATCTAAAGAAGTATATACTAGGGGATAATCATGTAATTGATTGGAATTCTTTACAAGTACAGGACTCTAGAGTGGTCAAAATTGAGCCTATCAAGGTGCTCAAAATGTGTAAGCTTCACTTGCGTAATAGGGAAGTTCTACAATGCGAAGTCCAGTGGGACCAATATGTGGAAGATTCTACCACCTTGGAAGACTATGCTAAGATGCAACAAAAGTTTCCACATGTTTTACATGCTTATCAAAGTTCTTGAAAATCAATATTGTTTAATTGTTAGTTTATGTTTGCTGCATAAAATCATCGAGGACAATGATTCACAAGGGGGAGTATGTCACACCCCATTTTGTGTTTACTTATTTACTATTACTATGCTAGGGTAAATTATTGCATATGTGAATGTAATTGGAATTCTGATTGGAAATATATGTGATTTCACTTTGTTTATCAAAAATATTATGAATGAATGTTTACTTCATCTAATGTTATGTGATGGAATGCATATATAAAATGAATGGTTATTGAGTTAATATTCTAAATATGAAAAGTATTATGCAAATGCTTGTTTTGATGAATAGTTGACTACCATGGAATATGTTAAGTTGTATGCAAGTTCATATTCAATCCTCCAAGATTAAGGGAAGTATCACTCGGGAGAAGAACTTGGTTGGGTAACCTATAATTAAACCTAATTGGGCTTACACACACACTCAAAATAGAATGGTTGAGTCAAGTCATAGTGTTGGGAATTGGTAAGTCATCCTTTAGTATGATGTGTTTGCATTAACAAGGATCTTGATTTCTGATAAGTGCATTCTTGTATGATGTCTATGTGCTTGGAGTTTATGAGTTCTTCTTTATATTACTATATTTGATTGAGGAGATATATATATAGAGGATGCATATATATGACATATGCATGTTTACGATATCCATACATGTAAGAGAACACATACATAAGGGTATATAGGTAGACATACCTATGCACATTTATGGATGGGTTGCTTATGTGAATGGTGACATCTTAGGGACAATAAGACATGTATGCATATGTATGTACATCATATGTATACATATCTATCAACAAGATAGCATTTTTTTATTTTCTTGATTATGTAATCGAATGCATATATATAAGATATATACATATATACATATGTATACATACATATACATGTACATATATATGTATATATATATGTATATATACAAATGATATTATTTATGAACATTAACTTGGACTTATTCATTTGAATTGCAAGTGGAATATTTAGACAAAGTTATTTATCAATGATTATAGATAAATATATATATGTATATATATATATAAACATATATATATATATATATATGTATAGTCGGTCTATGATAAAGGCCAATTTAAAGTTTATGAGCCACAGTCGATTTAATATAAATGTATTGCTATTTCTTAAATAGTGCAATACTAAGCAATGGAGCACATTTATCCAAAAGGATAATAAGCGATGGAAATATTAAACATCGTAACTACTGTTTAAAATGATTAAACTCATGAGTAAAGATATGAATAGTAAATAGATGTGCTTGGTCAAAGCTCTTCAAAGCACTATTACTAAGGGAGTCAATTCATCTGTAATATGTCAATTATATAGTCTATGACTAAGTTGACTATAATATGTGTTCCCAGATGAATATTGACCAAATCCTATGGTAAACCGCGGGCTAAAGAATAGGGAAGGTGTTTATGAATACTCTATTTCATTTAGAAGTCTTTCATATTTGTAATTCGATTCTCAACTGTAGAAAATGTGCATGATTGATTTAGTCAAGTATAGATGACATGCAAGAAGGTCGATCTGTTGTTTACCAGTCTGAGTATTAACTTAGAAATATTCCACCTTTTTCTATATATGTCGAGTTGACTTGCATAGTTGAAGTGGTTTCAACTAGCTTACCACTCCTTTAGGCATCTGTTAGAGCTGAAAAATCCACCTTAATTCCTACTGGATTTCATTACCCAGTTTACACTTCACCTATATCAAAAGATCTATTGCCTTTGGTACTACATTGTACTTAACATGAAATGCAAAAAATTATGTGACAATATCCATAAAATAATTCATATTACATAGCCGTTATAACCACCTTTTGTAAGTAAACCAAAGTATAATATGTTCATTTATTCCTTTAGACAAATCCTCTTAGTAATCACCACCCTCCTCTAAGTATCAACTCACAAACATATATCATTTGGACCTTATAAGAAGCATCAAAGACACAATACCATGTACGAGGGACTCTTATCACGATCTCCTTGATAAGTCGATAAAGCAAGTAAATGTACATATGCCATCGATGTCACAACACTATAACAAGTCGACTTCTATCACAACCCCATCCATAGAATGATGAATCAATCTACTATAGACATATCAGGGTGAGTGGCATACATCAGTAGTAGATAATTCACCATCCCTCGATAGCCCAAATAGAACATATCAGAGACACTTGATCATATCAAAGAGAGAATACATGGTGTCTCACCGATAGGCTGAAACACGTGACACCATGATATATTTTTATTTTAAAAATATCGAAAGGGAGATTTATTCTCATATTAATTGCCAAATAATACAAGCTATTTTGGGGAGACATAAGGATATCGGGATGACAAAAGATCATGTCTCTCTAATACAATGATGAAGCTACCAAGGACAAGAACATCAAAGGGAATGATGGTTATTGATGGGATATAAGACAATGTTCTGCCGATGACCTGATGACATAAAAGAGAAAACCTTATTAGTAGTGATCAAATATAAATCCTTATGCTAAGATAAGATATTGGAGGGACCAAAGGTATATTGAGGAGAGATTATTCAGCATTCCATCAATACCTTGATGAGGAAGTAATGACATAAATTTCATCAAAGAGAAAGATAGATATCAACAGGAGTAGAGTTATCGCCCCTTCGATACAATGATAATGATTATGTTGCTACTGATGTGACAACCAAAGATATTAGAGAGATATTCAAAGTTTAATGACCACCTTGATGACAAGAAAGCCAAAAAGTGTGTCATTTATGAACCAGAGCCAAGTGATGTATATCAAATATTGATCTCATTCTGACATTCTTGCATAGTTGAGAGTCTGAGCCAGCCAAGAATTTGTCCTTTATAGTAATTTTGTTAAGACTTCAGAATTTAGATCATTTTTCTATGAACATAAAGGAAGGATACTAAGAGAAAGGATAAAACATATCACCCCGAGGCAAGAGGCAAACACATTGGAAGAATAAATAAAATATGTAGATCAAGAATTAGAAGTTATCACCCCTATGAGAGTAAGGGAACTACTACAAGAAGTTGGGGTTTTTCTCCTACCAGGGTGGGAAATTAGTTCTACCATAGTGTTTGATAGATTCATAAGAAGAGGGAATAACACATATCATTCGATAGAAGATGAAAGTGATAAAATACACTCTAGATCAGGGTATAAACTAGATGAGGCCACCTTGTTGATTTGGGCCCTATACCCCAAGATAAGAGACCTGCCATTATTAGTTATCCAAACCAAATGTTTGGACATGTTTTGGTGCATAGGGTGGGAA
Source organism: Sequoiadendron giganteum (assembly GCA_007115665.2). Taxonomy (NCBI): domain Eukaryota; kingdom Viridiplantae; phylum Streptophyta; class Pinopsida; order Cupressales; family Cupressaceae; genus Sequoiadendron; species Sequoiadendron giganteum. The sequence goes on from CM021100.1 coordinate 655,653,778, forward strand.
ATACGGATCCCATGGAAACAATAGATTTGAACATAAATGTTGCAAAATTCAACAAGACACAGGTTGATAAGTTAATAAGGGAAAATTAGAAACTATAAAGAGAAGCAACTAATTACATATATAAATTTCCCTCCTCTTCTTCATCAAATTTTTACTCTCCATTGGTGGATCATGATCAGAAGGTGTTATATGCCATGGAAGATTTCATATACTAGAAACATTTCCATGAAAAGATTTAGAATAAGTGCAATGAACTAGAGAAAAGGGTAAAGAACACTAAGTTTGAAGTTGTGTCTAAAATAATCAAGAAGAGATTTGAAAAAGTGATGAACCAAGCTGACCAATACTAGGAACTATTTCTAAAAGTGCACTTTTCTTTCCATGAACATAAGAAATTATAGGAACACCTGGAAGAAAATAAAAAAGGAACTGATTAGTAAAGAGATTATGAATAGACAAGTCCTCCACAAGTATAACAAGTTGATCAAATAACATAAGCAGTTTCATGCTAGGATTAAGGAGGAACTCGATGATTTTGATCGACCATTGGATGTCTCATTTCCCTTGTTCTTCAATGATGACAAAGAACTTAAAGAGAAAGATCATTGGAGAAGTGAATTGGTTGAATTGCTACTACGATCACTTGATCTAATTAATGATGAAGATATGATGATGGAGAACACCCATAAACAACTTGAAAGAATAATGTATATGGAGTAAAATATGGAATAAATGATCACAAATACTGATACCCAAGTCAGGAAAGACTATTTCAATCATTTTTTAGTGATAAATCTACGCATCATCAAGACTAGAAGTGCTTAAGATGTGGAGGGATAGGCATCAAGTTGAAGGAGACTAAACAATCAAATGCTTCATCAAGGAGAGGAGAACCTTGCTAGATCTAGAGAGGTCATGGGTTCTCTACGTTGAATAACAGAGCAAGTGTCATGATCTATTATAGAATCCTAATCATTTCTTTATGTTTTAAACAAATGCAATTAGTTAAGATAAAATTATGAAGAGACACATCTTTTTGCAAAAGGCATGAAGCTTGTTTCTACCCATATAAGAAGGGAAACCAAGGCCTAGTTTTGAACATCATTATCATCATCCAATATTTAGAATAGAGTAGTAATATTAAATCATGAAGTCTTTTGTTACATTTTGTACAATTTTTTTGAAGAAATATTAATGGAGAAGAAGCATTAATCTGGCATTCAATTTTCTTGTGTTCAATTATCTGTTAAGTCTAATTTTATAAAGTTATCTTTGTTGTCTCCAGAGTGGTATTTTATGATTATTTAAATCATAATATCAAGCATATATATGATTTATCTAGGCTCATTTTATGTCACTATGTGATTAATTTAATTGGTCTCTGTGTGAAAGAATTAAAATACTCCTTAAGTGGTCCATGTTTATAGGCTTCCATCAAGAATTAAAAGTCCTTTAAAAAATCATCTCAAGTTGGTTTCTTTCAAACAAGAGTTAAAATACTTTAGATAGTCATATTAATCTAAAATATATATCATTGGGATTGGTAAGAAGAGATTGATAACTTACAAAGTTGCAAGTTTATACAAGTTATAAACAATCAAAAGAACTAGATAATTAGAGTTAAGCCAAGGGAAGGGATACATCTATCATACATCTTGACTCCATTTACCCAATTAGATTAGGCATTAGTCACTTTTATTTCAAGAAATATAATTTACAAACCTTATTCATACACTTAATTCTCAAAAACAATTACAGTAGGAATAATTCATTAACCTTACATCTATTTCACTTCTACGTTCCATTGTGAATAGATTTCCAAAATTAGAGATTACACTTATAACTATCAAATATGATCTAGCATTAAGGTACGCTCGCCTAGGTCTGACCAAGCCTAAAGTGTAGGGGGGTCTCAAATATATCAATTAGCCTAGTTTGTTAGCCAAAAATGTTCCCAAAGAGCTTGGCACCGTCTTAAGGTTTATAACTTGCATTTTTGAGACCTAACATATTGGTGACTCTGTTGGGGAACACTCAAGGAAAATATTTTAGCCTATCCAAAGGATAGGGTCAATCTAGCGCCCTCGTCACAGATTCATAAACATCCATAATTTTTGCAAACACTCAATCACTTGATTGAATAAAAGACTCTGTTGGGATAAAAACAAAGTTCATCCAGATCTTAACTTTCCTGCTTATGAAGAAGTAGGTGATAACTCTATCAAAATTTTATAACCAATAAGTTGAACATTAGATCAGAAAGAATAGATCATATACATCAGAGATATGCCATATCACCCAAAATGGATGGTAGAAGATCACTACACAAATGGAGTCCAAAGAAGAACAATGGTAAGTGGACAGACAAGCATGGATCTCCTCCTTCAAAGGTTGGCACAAATAAGAATGAAGTAGCATCTAATCAGTCAAATATGTAGTGATAAAGGGAAATCATTAGAGCAACCTTTCACAATGCATAATAGTCCTTTTTATAGTGATGAAGGATACCAATCAATACCACCTGAACAAAACAATTTGACTAATAGTATTCTCAATTTTAAACTGGATCATCAAATCAAAAGAAAATTCTATGCATGAGCAAAGGAAATAATGATCTGAAATAAAAAGGAGTATGACCATAGGATTTCCTTACAGTAGGGATAAGAAAACTAGTTTGAATTCATGGATCAATCTACCCCTATTGAGAATCATGTCAGTCATACTTCCACAACAAAAATAACCACCCATGAATTGGAACATGTGGAAAGACAAAATGAGGAAATTAGGAGGTGGTAGTTGATAAAACAAAGTGAAGAATTGACCCTACAATTGCTCCAGGTGAATATCCATTCATCAGAAGCACCAAAATATGTACCTCCACATAATAAAGTAGGATACCTCAATCCATAGGGATCATCTCAAAATATAGGTGTTCCAAGTAGATAAAAAAAACCCTCCAATATGGCTAGAAATCCAAGCCATACCGATCATATACAACATAATATCCCACCTCAAGGCTCACAACCACAAAATAACAACACTTCCTAACAATATTATCCACCACCTGGTCAATGATACATCCCATCCCACCAATATTAACCATCTTAGAAAAACACACAAAGCAATGTGCATTTTCACCAAAATGTACAACAAAATGTGTCTCAGTATCAATACCAACAAGGCCCTCAAGGTCAATACCAACAACCAAACCAAAATCATTTTCTAAGAGGACCTTCAACTGGACTTTTCTGCATATCAAATTTGTCCTAACCCAATTAGCAGTGATTGGAGAAATTCCATCCCAAAATTTATAGGGACTCATACCATCATAGTAGAGGAACACATAGAAAGTTTTAGCACAGTCATGGAGAATCTTGAAATAGAAGTTGAAGATCTTAATGAAGTTGTTCATGCAATCCCTAGTGGAGGATGCCATGGGTTGGTACAAAAATATTCTAGATGCATCAATCAAATCTTTAGCTGATTTCATGGACCGGTTTTTAGAGAAATATGGGAGTAGTTATAGTTCACATTTTACCCTAAAGGATATAGCCAATATTTGAAAAAAATACAATGAATCAGTGGTTGATTTCAATATAAGGTTCACCAAATTCTACAATAAGATTTCCCCTAAATTGAGACCAATAGAAGCAATGTGTGTAGATTTCTACATTAATTCTTTTGATGCCAATATAGGGTATGAGCTCATAAGTAAATCCCCTACATCCCTAATAGAGGCTAAGAGAACTACATTAACTATATAATGAAATAAAAGAGCTACTGGAAAATTTGGTAGAAGAGGTGATGTTAGAATGCCACAAAACCCTAACAAAAATGTACACAAATATAATACCCATTACAAAAATTACAAACCACGGTTCCATGGCATTCCTTACAACACTAATTGGAAGGATGGGAAGTCGGTGGATGAGAATTAGAGACACAATTTTAAGGAGACTCTGGACCCACTAAAAAAAAATAAAGAACATCTTGTAGAAAGTAATCCATGGTGTGTAGTATGTAGACTCCCACATCCACTTGAATATTGTGTAGTGGCCCAAACATTTCAAAAGGAAGACATCTCATATGACCAAGAGGATGAGCATCACATTATAAATATGTTGTTAATGAGACCTCACCATATTGATAATGAATATTCTTCATGAGATGAGGATGGGTATGAATATGATGTAAGTAGTTAGAGGCACAATGTCCATATGGAAGAACAAGAGATGTTGTTTGATCAGGAAAATGGAAGTGATGTAGAGAACTATCTACCTGAAGCACCACAAAAAATAAATAAATATCAATTGAGAAGACCAACAAAAGAGGAAATTAAGGAATTGACCATTATTGTAGTGGCACAAGCAAAGAATAACTACAAACTAAGAAATAGGACAGTAAATGCAGGTGAAGGAAAGCTTGGGGGATTGTTCATAAAAGATAAAGGAGAAACTCAGGAGAAAGATGGAAAGGAAAAAAATAAGGATTCCCAAAAGGCTAAATTTAAAGAAATAACTAAGGTTGATCAAGGTGAAATTAAAAATAAATCAAAGGATTTACATGAGGAGAAGAAACCAGCTAAAATAGAAATAGTGAATCCCCCCTCATTTGATTTCACCCAAGCTCTATCCCAAATAAAAATGCCAGTTCCTTTACTAGAAATGATGAAGATAGAAGAATATAGAAATGATACACTCAAGTTACTATTAGGAATACCTAAGAAAGAAAACAAATCAAACAAGGAAGTAGCCCAAAAGGATCAAGAGTAGGTCAACAATGTCAAAAGAGAAGAATTTAAAAAACCAAAAGTATACCTAGGGGACACCCTGACAAAGGCCCCCTCTCAAATAAACTCATTCTACACCACCGTGTTGATAAATAACAAATTGGAGAGAAAATACATGATTGAATCGGGGGCAGAAATCAATGTCATGCCAATGGAAGTTATGAAGGAGTTAGGATTATGGGTGGATACTACCTATGGAAAATTTTACACCATGGATAATAGATCTGTCCCAGTCATTGATGTTTTATGGGATGTATAACTGAAGTTGGCTTCCTACCTAGAAGTCACTTACAAAATTGACATAACAATAGTGGATACACCTCCTTACTTTGGTATGTTTTTGTCAAGAAAATTGGCAGCAACAATTGGAGGAAATGTATAGCTAGATGTATCTTATGCCATAGTACCTATGAATGGAAGAGAAGTCAATTTTTATAGGGAGCCAAGATCAAAATAATTCATAGAGAATTTTGATCCAAATCAAATGAATTGTTTTTGTGATGTGGACCTTGGAAGCTTTAGAATTGAACGTTCAAACCCTAAATTGCAAAATACAAATCCAATTACTAGAGATGTTTCTCATAACGAACAAGGTGTATGGAAAATGTATTTTGATGGAGCTTGCAATAAAGAGGGAAATGAAGCTGGTGTTGTTTTGATTCCACCCAATGGTAGAAAATTTAATTACTCATTTCTACAAGGATTCAAATGTACAAACAACATAATAGAATATAAAGCCTTGTTATTAGGCTTAAACATTGCTAGAAGATATGGGATCAAGATACTAGCTATGTTTGGGGATTCAAAGTTGGTTGCTTCACAAGGGTAAAATATTCTACAAAAAAAAGGTTGAAACAATATAAACATATAGTGTGGGATGACATAGAGCTCTTTGATTCTTTTTCAATTGATTGGTTAGATAGATCTAAGAACATAATGGCTAACTTCTTGGTAAATGTGGCACTGAAGAAGGATGATCTTACACTATAAGGAATATCATAGGTGGAGTTCAAGGCCAGACCTAAAATTCTTGATAATATTTATAATTCGAAGGTGTTCAATAGTGAAGATGATCTAATTAAATTTCTGCATTGTATAGATCAATATGAGGCTCAAGAAATTGATTTCAATGCATTTGTTGAAGAAGTGGATGGTAAGAAAATTGTGTTTGAAAAAGAAGTGGTACAACTCAAAAAAAAAACCTAAAGAATTAGTGGCATTAGAAAAGGCATTTGATGGTAATGACCGAGAAATTATGAAACACACACTAGTAAAGAGGGAAGACATTGAAGAGGTTAATCTAGGAAATGAATTGGCTCCCAAAAAGGTGTAAATTGGAAAGAAGATAAGTCCTAAGATTAGGGAGATGTTGATTACATTATTAAGGAAGTATAAACATGTTTTTTCATGGTCATATGAGGACTTATTTCAACATGAAATCCCATTAAAACTTGATGCTAAACCCTTTAGGCAGAAACAGAGACCAATAAATCCTACTCTAGAACCCAAGATGTATGAGGAGCTCACAAAAATTAGAGGTATCATTAAGCCAATCAAGTATTCCTCTTGGGTGTCTAACTTGGTGTTGTTAGAAATAAGAATGAAGATATAAGACTATGTGTGGACTTTAGAAATCTAAATGTAGCATCACTTAAAGACAACTACCCTCTACCAAACATGAAGGTAATGTTGCATATAGTAACTAGATGTGAACTCCTATCCATTATGGATGATTTCTTAGGATATAATCAGGTAAAAGTGAAGGAATTAGAACAATACAAGACTACTTTTACTACACCATGGGGCACACATGTATATGTCAGGATGCCATTCGGTCTCACAAATGCTAGTGCTACCTTTCAAAGGGCCATAGACGTTGCTTTCGCTGACCTGATCAATGCAATAATAGTAGTATATCAATATGACCTCATAGAATATTCTAAGAAAGAAAAATACCATATTGAACATTTGGAAAAAAAAAATGTTAAGGATTTAGAGTATGGTATCTCTTTAAACTGAAAGAAATGCCATTTTGGTGTGACTGAAGGAAAATTGTTGGGCCACATGGTTTCTAAAGATGGGGTAAGAATTGATCCTGAGAGAGTGGAGGCTATTGACCAAATTCCTATCCCAAAGGTAGTAAAATCCATTCAATCTTTCTTTGGATGGATCAATTTTGTAAGGAGATTCATATCAAACTTTGCTAAGATTGTGAAACCTATATCAAAAATGCTGAAAATGGGTGCAAAAATAGACTAGATAGCTGAAGAAATTGATGCTTTCATATCTATTAAAAGATAAATCAAGGAGGCCCCCATATTGAAATCACTTGATTTCAATAAACCATTTCAGATTTTCTAATTTGCATCTTATCATACTATTGCAGTTGTAATGTTATAAAATAATGATGAAGAATATGAGTAGCCAATATCATTCTTTAGCAAATCCCTTCAAGGAGTAGAATAAAAATATGACACTATAGAAAAATAGGCATATGCACTTGTAAAAGTTGTTAAATCATTCTGACCTTATTTAGTGGGGGCTAAAATAGTTGCTTATGTTCCTAATGTTGTACTCAAAGACATGTTTGTGCAAACTAAAGTTAAAGGGAAAATATGTAGATAGATTAATAGAATTCAAGAGTTTGATATTGAAATCTAGATTACCAAACTAATAAAAGGACAAGGATTAGCTAAGCTCATGGCTGAATCAAATTTTGGAGCAACACAAATTTGCAACATAGGAGAAGAAGAAGGCATGATTTCTATCATTTAAATCACCCTGTGGTACATTGATATAATGTATTACCTACTATCAATTGTTCACCATAGCTCAAATTGATAGAGTTAATTGATTTAGATTCATTTTAAGGTGAAGAGTTTCATTTTATTTCTACAATTTCTTTAACCATTGCATACATTTGAGTGTTTAGTTGTTTAAGTGCAATGTGTTTAGTTGTTGTTTATCATTTACAACATTAAGTATTATTTTAAATGTAAAAGAAAATTCTTTCATTCTGATATTCATTCATAATGTTTCATACATTGTTAATAAAAAGGAAAAAATACATAATTGAACAAGTATTTCACAAATGTTGTTTTGATATTCATTGGACAAAAGAGGAACCAAGTGTCTTACACAAGTCATGGGAATAGCTGAAACAATGAAGAAAAATGAGTGTGCTACACTACAAAAGATAGAAGGAAGAAAAGAACATGTAAGGAGGAACATAATCGTCATTCCTAATGATTGTCTTCAAGTTGCCTTCAGAGTGGTGCACCCTTCCTTGCTTTCATGCTCCAAGTGAACCTGCAAGTGATTATAAAATTTTGTTAGAGCTTAGACTATGAACCTTCCTACATGATCCATCAACAATAATGTAGGATACTACTTATGATGCATTGAAACAACTGAGCAAAAGATGAGTGCAAGAGAAATCAAAGGAGGAAACATCATGAGAAACATTCTAATTATTGTTTTAATCTAGCATTGTTTGTTTCCTATGCAGGTATAAGGCAAGTCACATTGTTGTTTCAGTTTGAATATCATAAATCATGTGGTGTAAAACAAGCTCCCATGAGGGTTGAGACCCAACATGCTCCCCCTCAACATTCCATTGAGGAGTTTCCAGAAATTAAATAATTAAATGTTTCTCAAAGAGATATACATATGAAGGAGTGCATCCAAATATCATAATAACTCAAACAAGTGACCACCTAGGAAAATCAAGTCTCACTATACAATGAATTGAAAATCACAAATAGTCAATTTATCAAGTGCAATGTCATGAAATGTGATAGTGAATAGGCATACATAATGCCTTGTTTACAAATTATCAATTACAGCTGAAGCAAATGGAAAGGGCTCCAGAACATCATGATTAGGGGTTTATATTTCAAAATATTCCATGCAAATATTGTGTTCACATCATCATGTTGTTGTCTAGGAGAAGCAAGAGTGCATGAAAAGTACAAAAGGAGGCTTCTCTCATCAAGAAATGCAGAGTTATAAATGCCTACAAGTGAGCTACAAAAAAGGAAAAAAATGAACAAAAATTTCTAGTTATATCAATTTTTTTTAGAAATACTCAGTTCTAGGTTTCAATGGCCACAACCTAAGGTGCATTTTTCTTCTTAAAAGAACAATTTACATTGGGTTTTCTATTTAAAGTTACAAATATACTAGGTCTTTGTGATTTATTTCATGATTTGAGCTCGAATGAAGCTATTATTTTACACAAAAAGATAATGCAAGTGAAAGAATTTCCTATAACAAATGATGATACCCATTTAGGTTTTATGTTAAAAAATACCAGTTACAGTGAGGGTTCATTATAATACATTTTGGGGTCGAGCCCAATGGTGACTATTTTTATAGAGAGCAAGAAAGTACATACATGGTCGTGACCTAGAGAGTTTTTCCTCTTACATACAACATACCCACTTCAGGGTTTTGTTCAAAAACATAAATGCATAGGAGTTGTCATTTTACATCATGGGTCAGGCTAGTAGAGCCATTTTTGACAAACCCTAGGAAATAAAAATACAAAGCTAATGTGGGTCGAGCCCATAAATAGTGAAAATACACATAGTATGGTTGCGGCCTATATAATGGTCAAACCTAGAAATCCACAAAACCTCCATTATTCTGTGAGAAAAGCTTGAATAAGATTTTATTTAAGAGGGAAATGCATCAGAAGGAAAATAATAGAGCTCACCATGAATGTGTCTATGGAGAAAACCCACAGCTAAAGCTTCCCAAATGCTCAAGAAAAGTCCCTCATGGTGGAAATGAAGAATGGAAAAGAGCATTGACACAATAAAACACAAAAATGCATCAATATATAGTGATAGCCACAACTTAAAGGCCATTTTTTCTCATCAAATGAAGCAATAGAAGCATAAAAATACATATAAAATGGCTCACCAATGTTTGCAGAGGAAAATTGACTCAAAAGATGGTGAAGTTAGAGCTCAAAATCCATAACCCTAGGTCTCCCATGGTGGCGGTTCTTGCAAAGCCTCTTTTCCAAGTCAGCCAAGAGATGAAAATGAAATGCAAAAGGATAGGGCAAGTTTGGTTTTTTCATTAGGGTTTCCATAACCCTATTTTGACTTATGGATATTTACAAACGTTTGAAATAAATTAACCCCTAAGTTTATTTCCTTGGCCGAAATATCATTTGTTTAGGTCAACCCCTTTAGGCTTTAATCTAGCTTCATTTGCCTAGGTCAATTTAGGTTAGGAATTGTTTTAAATATCAAAGCCTAAAATGTCTTAAGGTATTTTATTTATATTTAATTCCTATGCCTTGTGATTATCAAATATTTTAATGCCTTAGGTATTTTATTTTTATTGATTTTATAGAAATCAATTTTAGAACCTTGAGTAAATATTTATCCCATATTTTTATGATTTTTTGAAGAAAAATCGATAGTAATAGGAGCATCGAGTATTATTATTTTTTGCATGCAAACAATTAGTATAAGAATCGAATTGAGAACAAGGGATTAAGATGACCTTGATTTTTGTAAAAAGCTACAAATCATGTAAATCAGTATTTAAAGCAATATTTTATAAATTGATTTTAACTATTTGATATCTATGCAGTTTAGGCAAATAAAAGGTGGCCAAGATCTTTGGATTTTATTTTATTCTGGGAGAATTTGGAGAAAAGAGTACAAACTAAAGTTTCCATTTTTAGTTTCTACCCAGTTGCTCTTGATTTTGAGGTTTTTCTGGATGGATTCTTTGGAGATGTGGAATTTCTATCTTTTTGGTGATTTTTGGAGCTATTTGGTGTCATCTTTTCAAGCCTTTTTCCTGAGCTCAAAATTGCATAATGGATTTCTTTTTTGGAGAAGCAATGGGCCTAATTTTTCCTATCTTTGCACCACTAAGGTCACTTAATGCCTATAAGTCTGAGAAATTCTAATTTCTCAGGGGTTCAGATATCAGTTTCTTGCTCTCACACACATTTGGAGAGCTTGTAAACTCATTTGTACTCAAATTTTGAGAGTTTTCACTCCATTCAATAGAATAGCATATTTTCCTTCATCTCTTCTTGTTTATTCTTTGCAATAGTGATTCAATGTGTTTTGTGATTTAATCTATCGAATCATTCTCATGTCTTGTTGTTGTAGAGTGTTTTGCAAGAGCTGCATTATAATTTAGGTTGTGCCTTGTGTTCATTTTGAACCTTTGCACAAATCACTTTTGAGTCAGATGTGTTGTGAGTTTATGAGAATTAAGTTTTAAAGAGGTGTTGTTAGTGGGTTATTGTCAAATTCCCCTTAATGTTGGTTAATCATCTTAAATTATAGGTTTTTCAATTATAGTTTCATTCTCTAACTCTTTTCTCAACCAGTCAATAGAGTAGGTGATTATCAATGAGGAATTCAGCCTTCTCTAGAGATTTGTTCTCACAATGAGTTACCCACAACTCAAAAATGTTTCCATGTTTCAATAGATTGTTGAAAATTCATGTTCAACAGGGTGCAAATCTTATTGAAAAAATTACCTCAAACATCAAAAGTTTCTCGAAGGATTTAATAAAAATCAGAAGAGAAATTGGAAATTACACGCATCAATGTATGTCTTTATGGATGGAGATTTATATTGGAAAAGAAGATATGGCATGTTATTATTGTGCTTAGATGAATTACAAGCGAAGCATGTGCTAAAAGAGATGCATGAAGGTATTTGTGGAGGACATTTTTCAACAAAGACTACCTCCCACAAGATTCTAAGAGCTAGATAGTATTGGCTAAAGGTCTTCAATGATGCCATTAATTATGTATGAAAGTGTGAAGTTTGTCATAAAATTTTTGGGAAGATGAAATATGAGGGAGCATTGCCATTAAGACCCATGTAAGTTGAAGCTCCATTCCATCAGTGGGGAATTGATTTCATAGGAGAGATTGTAGATAAATCTAGTGAAGGCCATAAATGGACTTGGTAGCTACTAAATATTTTATAAAATGGATAGAAGCTATACCAACAAAGCAAGCCATCAACAAAGCTGTAATAAATTTTCTGATGGAGAATATTATCACCAAATTTGGAGTACTTGCAAGGTTAATAATGGACAATGGTATATTCTTTAGATCAAATGAGTTCAAAAGGTTCTGTGAGACCTATGGTATAATAGTTTCATATGCTTCCCCATATCATCCACATGCAAATGGGAAAGTTGAATCTAGCAAAAAAAGTATCTTAAAGATAATTAAGAGGATGTTGGATAACAACAACAAAAAATGGGACTCTAAACTAAGATTGGCAATCTGGGCAGATAGAATTACAATCAAGAAATCAATTGGAAAGTCACCTTTTGAATTGATTTATGGAATACAAGAAAGAATGCCCATGCATAACCTTCTACTACTATATAAGTTTATACTACAAGAAGATTTGGATATTCATGAACCTATGGAGGATAGGATGGAACAACTAGAAGAGCTGGATGAAATAAGAAGTTTGTCTTAGGAACATAACAAAAAGTTGCAATCACAAATTAAGTACTTATTTGACAAGAAGGCACAAAATAGAAAATTTGAAGTGAATGATATGGTTCTTATGTGGAATTCTAGAAGAAAAACACAAAGGGAAATATTTTCAATTTGAAGCTCTATGGATAGGGCCATTTGTTATCACTGGTGAAGGTGGTGAAGTTTCCTATTATCTATAAAATATGGTAGAAGATCAGGAATTTCCAGTGCATGGATAATTCCTAAAACACTTCTTTTCTTAAAAATGTATATTATTCCATGTACAGTAGTTTTAGGTTTTCTTCCCCTTTCCTTTTCCATCTAGGTCGCATTCACACATGGTCTCCATCCCAGAGATCACTTCAACATTCTTGCAATGACTTCATAGCCATTCATCCCCAATCAAAGCCACTATTAGAGCTAAAAAATCAACCTTAATTCCTACCGGCTTTCATCATCCTATTCACACTTCACCTACATCAAAAGATCTATTTCATTTGGTTCTACATTGTTCTTAACATGAAATACAATAATTTGTGTGACAAAATCCATAAAATAATTCATATTACATAGCTTTTAGAACCACCTTTTGTAAATAAACCAAAGTCTAATATGTTCATTTATTCCTTTAGACAAATCCTCTTAGTAATTAATCATCACCCTCTCTTAAGTATCACCTCAAAAACATATACTATTTACACCTTATAAGAAGTATCAAAGAGGCAATACCACTTCAGAGGGACTCTCATCAAGATATTCTTGATAAGTCGATAAAGCAAGTAAATGTAAATATGCCATCAACACAAAAACACTATATCGAGAAAACTTCTATCACAATCTCATTGATAGACCGATGAAGCAAGCTACTATAGACATATTACATTGCCCCCCCCACCCCACCCCCGATAGCCCAAATAGAACATATCAGAGACACTTGAGCATATCGAAGAGAGAAGACATGGTGTCCCAGTGATAGGATTAAACACATGACACCATGAGATATTTTTATTTTAAAATACCAAAAGGGAGATTTATTCTTGTATTAATTTCCAAATAAGACAATTTATTTTGGGGAGACATAAAGATATTGGGCTGATAGAAGATCATGTCCCTCTGATACAATGATGAAGCTGCCAAGGACAAGAACATCAAAGGGAATGACGATTATCGACGAGATATAATCAAAGGTCCCTTGGATGACCCGATGATATAAAATAAAAAACCTTATTAGTGGTGATCAAATATAAAGCCTTATGCTAAGATAAGATATTAGAGGGACCAAGGTATATCGAGGAGATATTATTCAACGTCCCATCAATACCCCAATGGGGAAGTAATGACATAAATTTCATTGAAGAGAAAGATAGATATCGACACGAGTAGAGTTATTTTCCCTTTGATACAGTGATAATGATTACTTCTCTACTGATGTGACAACCAAAGATATCAGAGAGATATTCAAAATTTAATGACCACCCTGATGATGAGGAAGCTAGCAAGTGTGTCATTTATGAACCAGAGCCAAGTAATGTATATCAAATATTGATCTCATTCTGATTTTTGAAAATCAAAGAAACACATGGTGAGCACGATCAAATGGGATGAACTTGGGATACGACATTCTTGCATAGTTGAGAGTTCGAGCTAGCCAAGAATTTTTCTCTGATAGTGATTTTGTTAAGACTTCAGAATTTAGATCATTTGTCTATGAACACAAAGGAAGGATACAAAGAGAAATGATACAAAGAGAAAGGATGAAAAATATCACCCTAGAGCAAGAGGAAAATGCCCTAGAATAATTAAGAAAATAGGTAGATCAAGAATTAAAAGCTATCACCCTTGTGATAGGAAGGGAACTACTACAAGAAGTTGAGGTTTTTCTCCTACCAGGGTGGGGCATTAGTTCTGTCATAGTGTTTGATATCTTCAAAAGAAAAGGGGATAAGACATGGAATTTGACATAAGAGGCAAGTGATAAAATGTACTCTAGATCAGAGTATAACCCAGATGAGACCACCTTGTCGATTTGAGCCATGTACCCCTGAGATAAGAGACCTGCCATTATCAGTGATCCAAACCAAATGTTTGGACGTATTTTGGTGCATAGGCTGGGAAATAATAATCCCATTGAAACATTAGATTTGAACATAAATGTTGCAAATTTCAACAAGGCACAGGTGAAGAAGTTAATAAGGGAAAATGAGAAACTAAAAAGAGAAGCAACTAATTATAGAGATAAATTTCCCTCCTCTTCTTCATCAAAGTTGTACTCTCAATTAGTGGATCCTGATCAAAAGGTGTTAGATGCCATGGAAGATGTCATATACTGGAAACATTTCCATGAAAAGGTTCAGAAGAAGTGAAATGAACTGGAGAAAAGGGTAAAGACCACTAAGTTTGAAGTTGTGTCTGAAATAATCAAGAAGAGATTTGAAAAAGTGATGAACCAAGTTGACCTGTACTGGGAACTATTTGTAAAATTACACTTTTCTTTCTATGAACATAAGAAATTATAGGAACACATGGAAGAAAAGAAAAAATAATTGATTAGTAAAGAGATTATGAAAGGAAAAGTCCTCCACAAGTATAACTAGTTGATCAATTTGCATAATCAGTTTCATGCTAGGATTAAGGAGGAGCTCGATGATTTTTATCAACCATTAGATGTATCATTTCCCTTGTTCTTCGACAATCATAGAGAACTTAAAGATCAAGTTCATTAGAAAAGTGAATTGGCTGAATTACTCCCATGAGCACTCGATCTAATTAATTACAAAGAGATGATGATGGATAATACCCATAAATAACTCAAAGGAATAATGCATATGGAGTACAATATGGAAGACATGATCAAAAATACCGATACCCATGTCAAAAGAGACTATATTGATCATTTGTCAGTGATAAATCTATTCATCCTTAGGGTTGGAAGTGCTTCAGATGTGGAGGGATAGGCATCGAGTTGAAGGAGACTGAACAATCAAACACTTCATCAAGGAGAAGAGAACCTTGCTAGATCCAGAGAGGTCATGGGTTATCTATGTTGAATAATAGAGAAAGTGTCATGTTCTATTGCAGAATCCTAATCATTTTTTATATTTAAAAAAAACATAATTAGTTAAGATAAAATTATGAAGAGACAAATCATTTTGTGAAAGGCTTGAATCTTGTTGCTTCTCGTATAATAAGGGAAATAATTGCCTATTTTTTATCATCATTATCATCATCTAGTATTTAGAATAGAGTAGTAATATTAAATCATGAAGTCTTCTATTACATTTTGTACAATTTTTTTGAAGCAATATTAATGAAGAAGAATCATTAATTTGGCATTCAATTTTTTGGTGTTCAATTATCTGTTAAGTCTAATTTTATAAAGTTATCTTTGTTGTCTCTAGAGTGGTATTTTCTGATTATTTAAATCATAATATCAAGCATATACATGATTTATCTAGGCACATTTGTTGTCACTGTGTGATTAGTTTAACTGGTCTTTGTGTGAAAGAATTAAAATCCTCCTTAAGTGGTCCATGTTTATAGGTTTAGATTAGGAATTAAAGTCCTTTAAAAAACATCTCAAATTGGTTTCCTTCAAACAAGAGTTAAACGCCTTTAGATAGTCACGGTAATCTGAAAAGATATAATTGGGATTGGTAAGAAGAGCCTAATAACTTACAAACCTGCACATTTATACAAGTTATAAACAATCAAAAGTGCTAGATAGTTAGAGTTAAGCCAAGGAAAGGGATATGTCTCTCATACATTTCGACTCCATTTACCCAATTAGATTAGGCACTAGTCACTTTTATTTCAAGCAATATACTTTATAAACCTTTTTCATCACTTAATTCTCAAAAACATTTATAGTAGGAATTAATCATTAACCTTGCATCTATTTCACTTGTACGTGCCATTGTGAATAGATTGCCCAAATTAGAGATTACACTTATAACTATCAAATCTTCTCTATCATTAAGGTTCACCCACCTAGATCCGATAGAGCCTAAAGTGCAGGGGGATCTCAAATATATCAATTATCCCCATTCGTTAGCTAAATTCATTCCCAAAGAGCTTGGCACCCTCTTAAAGTTTATAACCTGTGTTTTTGAAACCTAATAGCATTGATACCTCATAATTTAGTATAAATAGATGAGCCTACTCTCTCATTTGGACACACTTTTTGAAGTTACTTTATGTTGCTTTTATTCTGGAGCTATATTTTTCTGAGATAGAGTTATTTCATGAGAACATAGAGAAGGGGGTTATTGTGATACATTGAATTGAGTGAATATAGTAATTAGAGGTGAAGCCTATCAAGCTAGCTTTGGAAGGCTGAGAACCAGATAGTCTATTGGATTAAGTGGTCAATAGGCATGATAATCTATTCTCCTTTTATTTGTCTTTTGTTATGAAAGAATAAATATCTTGAATGATTTGTTTGTAGATGAATGAAAATTCTTGCATTAGTGAATCATACTATTTCCTTATGCAAAGGAAAATATTTTGTTTATGATTTCCTATGAAGTGTTTGTATATATTCTATAATAGGAGAGTTTTTTTTCATTAGTATTAAATACTAGAATGATGAAACAAGAATAGTTCAAGGATTGTTTATTATAAAGTTAAGTTGTAGACTATAAAACTCATAAGTTATACCCAGGGATTGATTATCCATTGAAGGGGGGGTAGCTTATGTTAATGCTTCATGGGTAGAAATACCATTATGTTTTGGGGAAAGGGAATAAGATATTTCTGAGGTTAATGACTACCTATTGAAGGAAATTACCTATGCATAGTTTATAATGGCCTAAAGTCAAATCAAGCTTGAGTAGTGAATGTGAGTAGGATGACTGTCACTCGAAGTAATGAGTGAGAATTGTAAGATGGGAAAAAAACAAATAACATAGATAAAGTGACAACCAACAAAAATCTAAGCTAAAATCCCAATCTAAATGAGAGAATACAATGAAAGCATAAGTAAAATGAAAACATCAAATAATAATACTCCCCATGATTGATCTTCTAAAAATATTCTAAGATCAATAGATGAGGATTCATGAGAGGGAGGTTATGAAATGGATGGCCAAGATTGAGTTTCTAGAAAGATGATAAGATCTACAATTGAAAAATTGATGCAACCAGAATATGCCATGCATGGAAAAGCTATGATGTTGACGTCTATGACGCCCGACGGCTATGACAGACATGCAAGACATGCAAGTTATGCCACGAAATAATGATAGGGGATCTTTGACCAAAATGGAGGGATAAGTAATTTATTTTAAATTATTTGTTTGAAAAAGGAGGAGAAGGACAAGCGACAAATAAATAAATTATTTAGAGGAAATGAAAACAAAAATTTAATTAAATTCATAAATTTAATTAAAGGAGGAGATAGAAATTAAATATGGATAATTAATTTGGATCAATTATTTAAAAGAGAAGAATGACACATAATTAAATAATTTTGTCAATTATTTAATTATAGAAGAATAAAAGGCCAAATAATAATTATTATCTGACTATAGACAAGTGATGAAAGATAAATAATTAAATAAATAATGATTTATTTAATTATTGAAGATGGGGGTATTAGTGACGCAATTAGTTTGTTTTAATTGATCAGGATAGAATAGAGATTAAAAAGTAAATTAATTAAATAATTAAAAAAATATTTAATTAATAAAGGAATATGATTAGGAATAATTAAATAATTAAAATTATTTAATTATTAGAGGATGACAACTAAGGAAAAATGTGGCTCGCAGACTTAGGAAATTTTTCAGTGTCTACATTTTGCCCCTCTTTGACATAATGCAGTTCATCGCATTGTGTCAAAGAAATTTAATTTGAAAATATTCCTCAGTGTAAAGAGAAAGGGGAAGGATGACCAGGAGGGTTGTAGTATGCCCCCTCGAGAGGACAGGTAGGTTCAAAGAACACGAATGTGCTCTCAAAATGAAAGATAAGACTAGAGGATGAAGGATAAAAGAAATGTTAGCATGAAGGAGATGGATGTTAGCATGGAAAAGATAAGGGAGATGGAGTGTTAGCATGAAAAGGGGAAAGAAGATAAACAATAAATGATAAGGGAACCAACTTTCATGCTTAAATTTTTATATTAATCATCATTGGGCATCAAAAATTTCACAAATGGACCACAAACACCATGGTATCACATAAACCAAGGTGTGCAAGGTGGCCATTTGTGAGAGACAAGCAATTCAAAAGACAAAGCCAAAAGACAAGGAATGCCCCAACTCATACTAAGGATCCAATTATCCCAGTCTTTTTCCAAGACAATCCACATACATCAAAAAAAGAAAAGAGGCCCTGATCCATTATCATCCCTCTAAATCCATTGATAGGACATCCTCGAGGAGACTAGAAACATGACCCAAAACCAATCGAAAATATAAGAAAATCTAGACCAATAAAGTGTTTTCCAAGATAGTGTTTTCCAGTGATAATGATGATTGTCTGATTGGTTGATTAGGTTGACTAAGATGATCGAGTTGATTGATAGGTTGATAAGGATTGATAAAGTGATTTGATTGACCATGCCTAGCCTCAGGAACGACACATCCTGATGAAGGAAAATTGATTGACCAAGTTGATGACAAAGTTGATTGACAAAGATGACAAATTGATTTGATTGATAGATTGACAAATTGATTAACAAATTGACAAAAGTTGACAAATTGATTTGATCGATAGGTTGACAAAGATTGATCATTTGTTTGATGAAGATTGGTGAATATGACCAAGCAATGTGACGATACCCAACCATAGGAAGGACACATCTTGTTTGAGCCATAGGACACATCTAATAAAGTTGACCAAATGATAAGTGTTTATGAGGCACCTATCTGCAAGAAAGACATATCCTACGTAAGGTAAATGACCAAATCAAAAAAATATAATCTCAGGAAGGACACATTGTGATAAGAGACAACAGATAAGGTTGAATGAGAAAAATGACATAATGCCCCATTCTAGTTGAATGACCAGGTTGACAAATAATAAGATAATCAATTGATGAAAGATTTCATTTGTTTGTTGTTTTGTGATTGAATGATGATTACTTTCAAACCAAGGAAATGACCCGACTCATTGAACCCTAAAGGAATTGAACTAGTGGGCCTTGGGGGATCATCAAAAAATGGACTTTCCTGCGTAGCAGTTCTCAGAGACCTCATAGTTTGACACGACTTGACCTTGTCTTATTCGATAAAATACAGTCATGATTTTATTTGGACAACCTAAAGGGACTGACCTAATGCCTCAGGGGATAATTTAAGATGATCCTTGCCCAAGTAGCAAATGCGCAAAGGCAACATAGTTCGACCACTCTAAAAAAACCGATTCAAACTCAAACTTAGATTCAGACTTTGTTTTGTATTTTGGGAGTTTTAAATTTTTCTGATGTTTTTGGATTTTGAGGATTTTATGATTTTTTTGGATTTTGAAATTTTTTGATTTTGAAATGTTTTGATTTTTTTGGATTTTGAAATGTTTTGATTTTTTTTGGATTTTGAAGGTTTTAAAGGGCTGGTACCATGTATTATTTCCCATGAAGATGTAAGTCAAGGAATTGCTCCTAGTCAGGTATAGGATCAGCAACGAATGCGATGGGTGGATATGAAAGTGAAGGATGCTAAATGTCAGTGGTCTTCAGGCCATGGGAAGGATGATGAATCTTTATTATGGATGAATGAGACTTTATTATGGATGATAACTATAGGGATCATGACAAATGCATGTGAAAGATACCCGCAATCAACCAGACATGCATGCACAAGGATAAACATGATCTTGCCCCTAGTCAAGATGAAAACCAATTGATAGGTGATGATGATGATGACAATGTTGTTTGATATGGGAAGGACACATCCTGAAACAACTTGAGGATTGGGAAAAACATATCCTATTGATGATAATGTGACTAAAGGATCAAGGTTTACAACAAGGATAGGATCAAATCCAAGGAATGTTTTGGATGACATGCTAGAGTGCATAGAAAGATTGTATGGATTAAGCTTGTTGCATTTGGAATGAATAACCTTACGACTAGATGGGATTATGGAGGGAACTTGAATAAGTGGATTAGAATCCTTAAACCAATGACAATGGAAACCAAGTCCAACAATAAGAATGAAAAGATAATGGATTGATTTTGGCAAAAGATAGGAGACATGAGGATTATTGGCTGATAGAGTTAGCATATGATCTCCAAGGACTATGTCACATAGGAATAATTTGTTTTCTCTAAGATATGGGTTCGGATAAGTTCTATGAAGGAAATAACATGATATTTCATGGATAGTGTATGACCAAAGGATAGACATGTCAAGAATTTTCTTGATATTTCTTATCAAGATCAAGGTAGGTGGGAAAATAGTTGAAAACAATATGGATTGGATAGATAGATAAAAATGTTATGAGAAAGGCATGGGAGATGAGACAACTCGTCCCCACATTTAATGGTCCACATAGATAATTTCTCTTACACATGATGCCTGTTTGCCAGGTTTTCATCATGATACTTATCCAAAGCGCCATAAAATGGTTTTCACTATTAGACAATTTTTTTTCTCTTCAATTTTTTTTTTCTTCTTTTTCTTTTTTTCTTCTTCTCCAATTGTTTTTTGATGATGTAACACAAGACACTTGTTTGCCAAGTTTTCATCAAGGTGATAATTTTTTTATTTTTTTATATCGACTTAATGTTCTAGATGGTCGCTGATTGTTCTGAATCCTTTGATGATGTTGATGTAGATACATGTGTCATATATTCCAATAACGACCTTTATGGATTAGTTGTCTTGTTAGGATCATAGCATTTGCATACAACTAATCAATGCCATTGTGATCCTCTCTAATACTAGTGTTGGCCTTATCAGAATACGCACATCGTGATAGAGTACCATAGGAGTCCTTATGATAAAGAGTTGCTGCCAAGATGTGACAAATTCATGAGGTATGATTTTTGGAATGATGGATGATGGTAGCCATGAAAGGATTATTTGGATGTTTGGATGTAGCAATTTTTATTTTCCAAACTTGGGATGGTGGATGATGGAGTTTGAAATTTTGATTGGGATAGCATTTGGAACCAAAACTTTTATATGATTTGTTTGATGACCATTTTGAAGGAGGTGGATATTTATTACATGTGGGAGTCCTCTTTTCTTGTGGCTCCACATTTTGGTTGAATTTTTAATTTGGAATATTTTCTTTGCTTGATCCATTTTTCTTTGGGATCCATTTTAACTACATTTATCCACTTGGATTTTTGTTTGATTGAATGGCATTTGAAATTTGATTTTGAACTTTGGATTTGTAATAATTTTCATTTTGTTGGTTCCAAATGGAAGATTTATTCATGTTGGAATGACGGTTTATGGTATGGATGGAAGGAGTGTTGGAAGAAACCTTATGACAAGGACTACTCATAGCCCCCATTTTGATGTTTGTATCAGATAAAGTTGCCCCCAAGATCAAGGAGGTACCACTAACATCATTTGATTTTATGATTGGGATATAACCAAGACCTTGATGTCTAGGATTTTCATGAAACTGTACTGGTTCTAGAATGCCTTGCTCATGTAGGATTAGTCCTCTTCCTTGATACTGCATGCTTTCAAATATTCTATTTGCAATGTGGTATTTTTTACTTCAAAAAAAAGATGCAAACCCATCATTGTGTATGTGAAAATTTCTACTTGGAATCTCCTCATCTACAAGAAATCCTGCTTTGAAAAAGGTGGATTCTCCTATTTGATAGGATGTTTTGTATTTAGCATTTGCCATGCTTGTTTCTTCTTGATCATTTGGGATGTCGATTTGATCTGTGGTAGACTTTCTATTTTCTTCTTTGACTTGATCTATAGTAGCTTCTTTGTGTTCTCATTTGACTTGATCAATAGTAGCTTCTTTATGGTCTTCTTTGATGTTATCCATATCATTCATTTGATTATCTATGTGTCCAAAGGAGGCAAATGTCTCATTTTAGGAAATGAAGGTGTTTTGTGTTTGGATGGGATCATCTTCAAATATTTGGTCATGAATGGCATAAAGGTCAATGAGAGGATCATTTTGGACTTCATGTTCAATGGTAGGATATTGGTCAAAAATAGGTTTATCTTGGATGACATGATTGGGAATGGGATCTTGATCAAGGATAGGTACATTTTGGATGCCATGATTATCTAGAAGGACTTCTTGGACGGACTTAAGGGTGGGGTCATGAGATGGACTGATTCGATCTTGATATGAAGGTGAAGCTATGATGTCATTCTTTGGAATTTCTTTTTGACATGTATCCTCAAGTTTAGGCAATGGAATTTGATTTTGGACAAGGATATGATTTTCTTTGATAGACGCAAGATTTTGACATGGCAATAATGGAGATTCAATAGAAAGATCTTTTTTGGTATTGGTACACAATGGAGGACATGATGGTGACAAATGGTTGGATGGTGTAGGATCAACAATGTGATTGGATTCCCTAACTTTGTTTTCATTTAGTAGTTGAAAAAGTTCATTTGCTAGTTTCTCCTTGGAGAGCATTAATTAATGTGATTTTATTGGATGGTATTGTAGTTTGGGATGGAGTGGATGGCAATGGGTTATTGGATGATGGATTAGGATAATATGTGGAGAATTGGAATGGACTAGTGGATGATGGATTATGATAGGATGTGGAGGATTGGAATGGACTAGTGGAAGGTTGGTTTCCCTTGTCAAGGTTAGGATAAGTATTATTAATGAACATTTGTTGGGGATTAATGGTATGGATTGTGTCAAGTGACTCTTGATAGTGAGGGTAGATGGATGAAGGACTGGAGCTTATAGATTTTTTGTAAGAAGGGTATGTGAGTGGTTGGTATTGACGATTGAGGATTGATTGGTATTTAGCTTGACTATGAAGAAGATAAAGGTAAAGTGAAGATATGGTCATGAATTTGGATTAGGATGGATAAGGAAAACTTAGTGAGGACCATACAAAAACTTATGGCCTTTGGATGACAATGCAAGGTGCCAATGCAAAATGGATATGAAACTATGCCACTTGTTTTTGTGATTTTCAAGGATATAAGGATGAAAAGTGCCAATGTACCTAAGACCAAGATTAAGTAATGGTGGAATGATAATGACCCTATGAAAAAAGGATATGATATGCAAGCATGATGATGACCAAAGGATTTTTTATTTTATTTTTTTGGAGTTTTGGGATACTATAGGGATGTGGAGTGATAATGCAAGGATAATAATGACCTTATGACCAAAGGATATGGCATGCAAATGAAGCTAAATGCTAAATTATGCAATATTGGATGGGACTAAGCTATGTTTTTGTGATTTTTTTGGATTATAAGGATATGAGGATGCAAGATGGTCATGCAAGGATAATGTTGACTTTGAGACCAAAGGATGAAGCTAAATGAAGCTAAATGAAACTAATGGATGCAAAGATATCAAAGGTGGAATAATTAATGATGATAAGGAGCCTAAATGATGCTAAATTAATGATCAAGGGTAGTGATGCAACTAAGGCTAAGGTGAAATGAAACTATGTTTTTGTATTTTTGAGATATAAGGATGCAAAGTGCAATCTAGGCAATATGAATCTAAATGAGAGTAATGTGAAGGAATTTTAAACTAAGGGTTGCAATCAAGCTAATGTGAACCCAAGGAAATAAATTCCAAATGTCAATTACCATAAGAGAACAACCAATACTAGGACATAAGACCAAGATCAAACATGACAAAGTGACAAATGACAAGACCATGACAGTGACAATGGTCAATGACAAATAGAATGTGTAACCTAAAATTTCAAAAAGCTCAAAGGTCTCCTTATGTTCAAAATTTGAAGGCCTAAATGCATCCTAAGGGTGAAAGTCCAAATTGTGCAATGCAAGGAATGAAGGGATGCAACCTATGATGCAATATTTTCCTAATGAGGATGCTTAGAATGGATTGGTAAAACTTGTGGGTCTCTAGTTTGGAAATCAAGATCATAGTCAAGATGAGTTGGACAATGATTTTTGAAATTTTTGTGATCAGTCTTTTTTGGTTTTGTTTCAATAAGTTGTGTTTCACAAAGAGTTATTTTGCAAATTTGATGTTTTGGACTAGTTTTGAGTGGATTTTTGACTAATTTTGATGAAATTTGTCTTGGCAAACACAACAAACAATATCAAGCACTTTGTTTGAGGACTAGTTTGATGTAAAAACATTTGATTTTTTAAAGAAGACAAGAACAATATTAAGGTTGGCAAGGACTATATTCACAGGATCCCATGCAGATTTTACTCCAACCACACTTATTCTTAGTGCGTGACTTAGAATCTTGGCCACACAAACTCCCCCTTACATTGTACTCACTTCTCGGGTCAACCAAGCTTCAAACCCTCATAAATCTCCCATGAAAAACTCTTCACCTCTACTAAGAACTGCGAGAATGTGGGTGTCTTGGCAATGATCGTTGTTGCACCAATGAATAGGAAAGGGTTTTGGAAACTACAAACAAGAGGTGTCTAGTAAGAGCATTCGGTTCAGGGGGTACTATGATAAAATCCCTTAGGAGGTCTCCCTACCCTTAGAACAAGGGGTTACATATCATAAAGATACTGAGGAAGAGCTATCACATACCACATCTCATTGATTGCAAACTTTCCTTGCAATCACAAATTTCTATAGCAGTTCGAAAGGACTTGGCTTTAGCCCATTACCGCTTAGGGTCGTCTCTTGGGGTGAGTACTTTTTCCCACCAAGATAGGCCCTTCTAATGGGTGAACACAACAATGGATGGGTCTGACTTTTTGATCACTGAGTTTGCACAAGGTGAGAGCATAATACCTAGCACCCTCAAACACTAAGACATGGTGTTCATTTACCCTCTAATTTAATCTATGTGAAAGAAAACAATTGTTATTTTTAAAGCACCAATCAAAGTGTTTTCTACACTAAAAGACAGCCTATTGATTTTAAACCTTTTTTATTATTTGAAAACACTTGTATTATTTTTAAACCTTTTTTATTATTTGAAAACGCTTGGATTATTTTTAAACCAATGAAATGTGATGCAAATCAATTTTAAATCCCATGAGTGAAAAATATGCAAATTGTTGTTCATTTTAAACTCATGAATGAAATATCCAATTTTTTGTTCATTTTAGCCTTCATGAATGAAAATGCATGTTCATTTTAACCATTATGAGTGTGAATGCAATTCGTTGTAGTTGTTGAAAGAAAACAAAATTGATTATACCTAAAAAAATGAAAAACTCGATTTTTGTTTCTAAATAAATAGTTTTTAGACTCCCTCTAAGCTATGCCACATGTTGAAAACAAGAGATTAGTAACTCAAAAGAAAAAATTAATGACAACAAAAAATTAAAATAGTGATAACTTTCTCAAAACTTAACGAAATTTTAAATCGTTTGAATCCATGGAAAGTTGAAACTCAAACTTTCAAAACCCAGAAAGTATTTTTCCAAGATTCTATACGAAAAAAATGTTATAGGCAAAATAAAACACGGGTTTTAAGAGCTAAATTTAAAAAACAACAAATACTAAAACAGACATAACTTTCTCAAATCTTAACAAAATTTTAAACTGTTTGAATTTTCGAAAAACTAAGAGAGAGGCCTACAAAACCCAAATAATTTTTTTTAAAGATTTTATGTGCCCATTTTTCTATGCTCAAAAGAAGTTGACACGATTTTGTACAAATTCTTGGTTGTAACCTACAAAACAAGAAAACAAATGGATTTCTCTACAAAATTGTAAGATTCACGTCGGGTTCACCAATGTAAGATGGAAAAAATTCAAATAGCATAGATAAAGTGAAAACCAACACAAATCTAAGCTAAAATACCAATCTAAACAAGAGAATACAATGAAAACATAAGTAAAATGAAAACATCAAATAATAATACTCCCCATGCTTGATCTTGAATCACTTCTCTTGCTCTCCTATTTCTTCTTATGCAACTTTTCCCTCAAATTTTGAAGTAAACTTGTGCAAACACCTGCAAATTGTAAGTAAGAAAGTTGGAGATAATGGTTGTTAAATAAAAAATGGAGATGAAAGGTTGCTTTATAGACAACCATTCGAACAAATAGATGGGATTGATCTTTTAGAAAAATTCTAAGATCAATGGATGAGGATTCATGAGAGGGAGGTTACGAAATGGATGACCAAGATCGAGTTTCTAGAAAAATGCCAAGATCTATAGTTGAAAATTGATGCAACTAGAATATGCCATGCATGGAAAATATATGACACCGAGGGCTATGATGCCTAACAGCTATGACACAAAATAATGATAGAGGATCTTTGACCAAAATGAAGGGGTAAATAATTTATTTTAAATTATTTATTTGAAAAAGGAGGAGAAGGACAAGTGGCAAATAAATAATTTATTTTAAATAATTTATTTAGAGGAAATGAAAAAGGAGATTTAATTAAATTCATAAATTTAATTAAAGGAGGAGATAGAAATTAAATATGGATAATTAATTTGGATCAATTATTTAAAAGAGAAGAATGACACATAATTAAATAATTTTTTCAATTAAATAAATAATGATTTATTTAATTATTGAAGACGGGGGTATTAGTGACACAAATAATTTATTTTAATTGATCACGATATAATAGAGATTAGAAAGTGAATTAATTAAATAATTAAATAATTATTTAATTAATAAAGGAATATGATCAAGAATAATTAAATAATTAAAATTATTCAATTATTAGAGGATGACGACTAAGGAAAAATATTGCTCGCAGACTTAGTACATTTTTCAGTGTCTACAAGAATACTTTAGCCAAAGTAGTGAGATCGCCTTTGGCTTCACTGTCAATTCAATGTGTTCCATTTATGCATCTAAGTTTAGGATTGTAGAGTCTACAAGTGTTGGAAGAACGAAGAAGAACACATCTCTTGATATAGTTTTTTTTGTCATTGATGTCACCATGATATATGAGTTGCAACTACGAGATTCAAATTTATGTTGATTTGGTATTCTGAATTGGTAATGTAGAATTGTCCTCCGATATTTTGCTCTGCATTTTCCCTCTGATGATAGTTGCTAATTCAAATTTTTGGGAAATGTTTTTTGGTTGATAAATGCATGCATGGACAAGATCTTGTGTGTTCAAATGCTTGTGGTTTTCATCGAAATCATTCTATTATTTACAATTTTGTTATTAGGTCTATCGTTGGCCGACCTAATAAGCCGTTGAAGGTGAAATGGATTAAATATTGTTTGTGCAATCCATACCAACATGTAATTGTGCACCACACATTTGAATTAATTTTGAGAAGGTTTTTCTATTTACCAGGAGCTGACTTGATGAGAAAATCAGATATATATACAAGATTTCTTTTAGATATAGATGAATGAGAATCATTTATGTGAATGTTAGTAGATTATGTGTGGATGCAAAAAGTGTGAAGAGTGATCTGCTGACATAAAAATTTCTTGAGCTTCAAAGGAACCGAATCTGCTCTCTGAGATGTACTTACATTAATTCATTCTCTAGTTGTAAGCCATTTTTGTTCCTATATTTTGTTGGTAGTGAGCCTGTATTTGGATAGTGAGTCTTGGTAGTGAGCCACCCCTTTTTGTAATATATTATAACCAGTTACACTATATTGTGAGTTAATCCTCACCATGGTTTTTCCCATTTTGGGTTTTTCACATAAAAATCTTGGTGTTTGTGTGGTATGTGCTTTATGTTTAGTTAATGTTTTTGCACATCTTAATTATCATATGCATTGGATTATTTGGATGGTATTTTTTCAATAAGTTTAAGAAGATACTGATTCACCGCCCCTCTTAGTATCTTGTATATTTAACAATTGGTATCAGAGTCTGGTTCCTCTAGAGAAGCCTGATTGAGATTTTGAAGATTGAACAAATGGATGATAATGCAGAAATCCAGACTGCCCTTGATGACCTTGAAAAAGCTGAAAATAAAAATAGGGATCTAAAATAAAATCTTGATGAAGCATATAAATGTGTCTGAAAGTTGAAAGAGCAATTAAAGAAATTCAAGGAGAGACATAGAGAAGTTAGTGAGCAATTGAAACAAGCAATAAGATGTTACCAGACTAAAACTACAAGTGGAAGGAAAGAAGAGAATTGAAGAATGCTTGAATGTAGAAGTGAAGAGAAAATCTGATGAATGTTCCAGGCTTGAACAAGAAGTGATGAACCTAAGAGTAGAACTTGAAAAAATAAAATTATATGAAGATAATTTCAAGACAAGCTCTACTAGACTTGACGAACTAATTGCAGGACATAAAACCTTTAAAGACAAAGGTGGATCGGGATTAGAAGAAGGTGAAATCTCAAAATCTATAAACAATCAAAAGACTCAAGATAAAGGGAAGCAGAAAAGAAATCCTAGAAAGAGACCACCTATCAGACAACCAAATGCACAAAGGTATCGATCTTTCAATGGAACTTTTTTTTAATGCAACAAGTTTGATCATAAGGCAATTGAATGCAAAAGTAGGATGAATTATTTCTCTGGTTCCTTCTTTAGACAATGCTATGCTTGTAACAAGATTGGACATAGAGCTAGTGAATGTAGAACTCAGATGATGTACTAGTTTAATGGAGGAAGAATGAATCAATCCTTTGCTAGTTACTGCTATACTTGCAACAAGTATGGGCATAAATTGAATTAGTACAAATCAAGGTTTAATGTAAGTCAAACAAATCAAATAAATGTTGTATGTTAGAACTACAACAAACTAGGACATATTTCAAAGGTATGCAAAACTAAGAAGGGAAAACAAGCTGCTCCAGTAAAGAAAAATGAATCTGTTCAAAAAGTTGATAAAGAGGAAGTCAAGCAAGAAATGAGAAAGATATGGAAAATTAAAGAAGAATCAAAATCTTCTAATGCATCTATGCCCTTAGTAGGTACAAACAATTCCTCTGAGAACTAGACCTAGCATGGTCTTAGGGGGAGCTTTAGCAAAAAATATTTTGAACCCCCTAATTTCGGGCATGTCAATGTTTGGCACAAGGAAATATTGTTAGAGATGAATATGAAGAGGTTTTGAAAAAGAAACTAGATGAAAAAGTGCATGTATGCTCACTTGCGGAGCATATTAGGGTTTTTGCCATCTTTTCAAATTTCATCGCATTTAATGCAAATTAAGGTGTCGCATTGGTCTATAAAGCTAAATTGTAAAGTCATTTCAATGAATTGTTCATTTGAATAAGGTGAAGAGTAGTTTAGAGAAGTTTGGATTGAATTGAAGTGCGACTTGTGCAAACCCTAGTTTTGTCTATTCGTGAAAGAAGAGGTATTTTTTTGATTTTGTGCCACTGTGAGCTTGTGAAAATTCTCTTTTTGAATCTATTAAGAGCTCGATATATAGAAAATAGAAACCAATAGAAAGACCTAGACCCTCGTACAAGAAATACTTAATGAAGGTTTTCAAAGACAACCCTATGGGTGCTTTCTCTTCGATTCCTCATGGCGTCATGTTGACAGAGGATACAAGAATGTACATTAGGGTTAAGACTGAGGAATTCAATCATAACAAATTGATTGACATGTGGTTGAAGGAACTCACTGGAGACAATTTCATGGTGAAACCTAAGTACTCAAATTTTGTGACAAAGAAATTAGATTATTGGAACTTCCCTAATTTCTGTTCCACAATGGATGATCAGTATGTAAAACCATTCCTTAGTAGAATGCATGATCAGTTCTTATGGACCTATTCACATTTTTTACTACAACCTACACGTACTTCCTAGAAGCTCCTATGAACTTGCCACATTCAATAATAAAAGGCTAGGAGAAGTATGGCCAACTTAATGAGAATAGTAATAAGGCTAATTCTCCTACACTTTGGACTCTATAAGATCCAAGAGGGTATTCCCTAACATGTGCTCTTAACATACAACTTTTAAATAATTAATTTGCACACAGCTAAGCAACAGATAGATCCCCACTTATTGTTAATAAAAGGAATCCTTCAAGAAATTGGCTATTCCTTGAAAAGCCTCATATCTAATTAACAGAGAATCAGAAACTCAAATTAGAGTAACTTTATAGAAAATGTTTAAGTAAAACATCTTGAGGTCATAACACAAAACATACGAGAATGAAACATGATCAGAATTCCACTGCCATATCCTAACACACGAAGTCAAAAGATAAAACTGAACTATAGGGTAACTTTCATCCTGAACATTTGATCTATTATGAATTGCATTACAATCCATAAATCTATACCTGAGTTTATTACTTCTTTATGAATCTCATTTGTTATATTGCATGAAATTACTGATTAACTCAAGCATTTGACCGATCCTTTGAACTAGAGCTATAGTTAAACATAATTCATAGTAAAGAACAAATGAAGATCAATGAAAATAATCTTGGATTGATATTTCATTAATAATCCATGTAACATAATACAATAGGAGAGAAAATAAACTTCAAATATTTACAAGTTTGATACAAACATGCTCAAAAACCCCATGATTAACTAAGTTCTCCAATCTGACTCAAAGCTTTAAAACCTGGACTTAAAGTTCATACTTTCTGTATCACTAGATTCTTACTTCTCATATTTTTGGATATTTCAACAGACCTCTCTCTCGGCCTAGAATTCCCTTTTATAAAATAAGGGATCCAACAAGCTTTAGGCTAGAGAGTACACATGTCTATTTTTTATTGGACCGCTAACTCCTAATTCAGTTACAACTCAATTATGCGAGTGGATAGTATAAGACAAGTATCATCATTAGTTGACATGGAGAAGAGAAAATATCGCTCCAAAATCCGCTCCCTTTATAATGAAGGCATGCTTAACCGTTATAGTATTAACTCCACCTCAACACCCTGTACTTGGAGTCAAAAAGAGAATGCAATTTTAAAATATAATATCTAAGGCTAGACCTATATTATACATGACCAAGTTGAAATTCTCGACTATAACATTCATAATTCTAGTTCATCAGTGAACACCTTCTTCCATAATTCAAACTCCTCCTCGGAAGGCCACTGGAAAGCCATAACCTGATCAACCTTGTTTCAATAGGGAGCATATTTCACCATTATTGATGTAGCCTTTTTATCAAAGTTCTCTAAGAAACTAATAACAATAGAAAACTTTTCCAATGTATTCTCTAGCATGCAGATGTCAGCATTTTTGCATATCTCATGTGTTTGAGACATCATTAGATTGTTCATCTGATCCTTCCAAACTTGTAGGGTTTTGACTTCATTCTGACTATGCAAAATATGCAGCAATGGGTTCAAGTCCTTTCCATCATATACATTTTTTAATAATTTAATCTTGGAGTCCATAGGGACGAAAAATCCCTGAAACTTCTGCTCAACAATTCCTTTGACCAATTGATATGTTGCTATAATAGTAGGATATTTATCCCCATGTTGTTTTGCTCCTACTGCCATGAATTTCAACTTCTCCATTCTAGGGCTCCATTTGTCCAGCAATGGGATGGCCAATTATTTATCCCTTGGAAACATTTTTAGTTCTTGCAACATTAGGACATAATTTGCATGAACACTGTTTAGCTTACTCTGGACCCTTCTGTTTAAATGTTTCAAAACAGTGTCCACTATTACTTAATTGCTTCTCCCTGCTGCATCCTGGATTTGCTTTACCATTTCCTTATACTTTTCAACTTGATGAATCAATTTCTCCCTAGAGATTCCACCTCCAAGGCTAGTAGCCCTCTCAATTGCAATAGGCACTTGTCCCATATTATATGGAACAATAGCCCAATATTATGCTTGTGCAGGAAGTTGAGACTGCTCTACTGGTGGGTCTGGAACAATATGGCTAGAACTGGCTTGTTGTTGATGTAGGAGTTGAGAAAATACTACACCACAAACCCCGAAGATCACCTGCATGCAAATAACCTGTCACAAAAGAAGAGATGGAGACAAACAAGCAAGGGTTCTCTGAAAACTAAAAAAGTATATATGAGAGAATGAGAGAATGAATTGATATGAAATACAATAGGATCAATCCTTATAAAAAAGAGATCATGCAAACCCTAATAAAACCCTAACAGGAAAAACCCTAATAGAAGCCCTAATAGGAAAACATTCAATAATTAATATAATTATTAAATGTCACTTTATGCAAACTAATGTGAAATATTAAGAAGGGAATAAAGGTAACTTAATCAACATAATTAAGTTAAGACCTTTACTCTAACACCCCCCCTTAAGATGAGCAACAATGCAGCTACAAACAAATGCAGAAAAGCAAAGGTAACTACAATGCAAGAAGGCAAACATGGGTCCCGACAACTAGGCTAGATCAGGTACCCAAATACAAGCAAATCTCTATAAAATGGAGAAATAGAGAAAACCTCATGGGAAAAAGCTCTACTCCAAAAAAAGATGCAAAAAGCCAAGAAGAAGAACATCACTGAAGCAGAAGAAGTTGTAAACAATTATCGAAAGATGACTGCTATGGTGCTGAAGAACCTTCGCTAAAGATAGGATGATCAGGAACAAGAAGACAATAATCTACATAAGTGCCCATACGACACTACTCGAATCAGATGGAAAACAAAGGCAAACACCTGGAACGAAGATACAGATGGCACAAGAACCAATAGTGTGAAACACTGATCAACTGAGAATGGAAGATTCCTTCCAAGGAAAAACCAAGGAAGAATTAGCACAAACAATATAATAAACCCCTGATAATGTTGAACTGGGAGAGCCTGACAGATCCATTGAAATGATATGAAACACCCTATAGTGCATGAAGGAGAAGAAACATCTGAAAGTGCACAAGATAGCACCTGCAACTGAAAAAGTGGTGTGTAAAACAAAGCACACATGCATGAGGCTAGAATCATATGGATCCATGGTCGTCATGGAGGGACACTCACCGGACAAAGGTGTGATGGCAAATAAAGGAAAACTACACAACCCCCCATGGTATGGATTCAATGTCATCGTAGAGGGATACTCACCAGACAAAGATGTGATGGCAAAACAAAGGAAAACTACACAACCCCTCATGGCACTTTATAATATCAGTGCGAGTACAAAATATGGCACAACCTTATGTGTAAAATCCCCAAAAGATGCATGTACAATAGTGTGGCACTTTATCTCAATGCGTTTACATAAAATATAGCTTACAAATGATACTCAAAATGTCCAAAAAGGACAAAATGCTGGAAATACATGAAGAACAACAAAAAACAAAGCATCCCATGCAAACAAAATGTTTCCAAGAGCAAATATGTCTAGGTAATCCACCAGAGTGTGAAAACACAAATAACTAAATAAAATATACCTGGAGTGAAATTTGGAAAAATGGCATAGATGAAACTGAAGAGCTCTGAAATACGGTTCGAATGCCGCTGAGATTGAGAAAAACAGAGAAATTAATCAAAAGTTATGAGCTTGAGACTGAAAATAACCCCTTTGTCTTTAACTGGTTGTAGAATGCACCAATAGAAAAAAGAAGTGATGAGACCCACACTACTGGAAAGATGAGAAAACCAGCTTTTTGACGATATCTTGTTTGCCAAAAAATGATATCGTATGCCCAAGTTACGGCCTCCAGAATAAATCAGCTCCAAAGAGGGAAAAAACCAATGCTAGGTTAAATTTGATGGTTATACGGTCATCGCAGCAAAAACACTGGGTTAAATTTGACGGCCAAACGGCCGTCACCGTAAATGCACAACTAGGCTTATTTTCAAAAAAAATGTTCTTTTAAAAATAAAAAACAATAAAAAAACTTTTAAATTTTTATTTTTTTTGCACAGGCGGGGGCTGCCGCCTACGGCTGCCAACATACTGCCATCGGTGGTACTGTCTACCACCAGTCAGCACTAAGGCCACCGGCAATCGACAGTACGTCAACTGATAGGCAAGAGGACCCATGGGCTTGCAAGTGCAGGTACTTGCTAGTACCCAGTACTGAGCCGACAAGCCCTAAAATTGCAAAAAACTTTATATATTTTTTTATTTTTGTTTTTCATAAAAAAACAAATTTTTACAAAGTTTTTGCCTGATTTTTTTTTTTTAAAAAATCTAAAACAAAATGAGTATTTTTTCCGAAATAAAAAATGACGAAAAATGGAAAAAAATTTTACCAACAGATGGACAGCCGTACAGTCGAATTGTAAAAAAATTTTGCCTCAAATTTTTGCTTTGTTCAAAATGGATGAATGAACAGTCGATTTAGGGGTTTTGGACCACTGGGAATACAATGGCGAAGTCTGTTTGAGCTGAAAATTCTTCAAAATTGCAGGTATGCCCTAGATCAAGAAAACAAGCCCCAAAACCTTGAAGCGCCAAAAATCTTCAAAACAAGAATAGGAAGCAGCAGGTGTAGAGCTCTGATACCATGTAGGAGTTGAAAAAATACAACTTCACAAACCCCGAAGATCACCTGCATGCAAATAACCTGTCACAAAAGAAGAGATGGAGACAAACAATCAAGGGTTCTCTGAAAACTAAAAATGTATATATCATAGAGAATGAGAGAATGAATTGATATGAAATACAATAGGATCAATCCTTATAAAAAGGAGATCATGCAAACCCTAATAAAACCTTAATAGGAAAAACCCTAATAGAAGCCCTAATAGGAAAATATTTAATAATTAATATAATTATTAAATGTCACTTTATGCAAACTAACGTGAAATCTTAAGAAGGGAATAAAGGTAACTTAATCAACATAATTAAGTTAACACATTTACTCTAACAGTTGAGACCTCATGGTATCCATTTATTGCCTAAACAAAGCCAATTCAGTTTTTAACTCTTCTACCTTTTGTTGACTCTTATTATATTCAATAATAATGTCATTTTATTGGCTTCTCAGAGTATCTGAGTCCTTGGTCAAATCTTCAATAGTTGCTCTGGTGAATTTGGCAACATTCACAACCATATCAGTAGCTTCCAATGTTGGGGTGTCAACAACTCTCCTCACAACCAAATGACCACTAAAATCAAATGGTTTTGTAATAATTGGTTTTCTAGACCCAGTGGATAGAGACCATATTGCCAAAGAATCCCATTCCTCACTAAAGGCTGATCCTTTGAGTGCTAATGTAGCCTCCTCATCGGTTGCAAGAAGTGGCCTATTGTCCCTTCTTATTGTGTCAAACACCACATCATCAGTGATATCCCATTCAGGAAGTAGCAATACTCCACTTTTTTTTACCAATGCCCGGCCCTGCTCTGGTGTTATTTCTTTGAATTTGTCTCTCATATGTTCCCTGACCTTAGCTTGAATTACCTTCTCTGGGAGCTCTGGATGCAGACTTCTCTCGTGTGCCACTTTCTTAGCATATGATGTGCTATGTGCTCTCCATACAAAATCCTTAAAGGCATTAGTTTGAATAAAAGAGCCATCCATCATGAACTCTTTGCAGGCTTATATCCTTAAGTCATCATTACTTGTTATTCCTTTGATTTCATCTTTTTTGAAAACTCTGGTGGAGAATCCAGATCAACAATATTTGGCCCTGACTACCTTGAGGAAGATGGTGCAATATTTATAGCAACATCTTCATCCCTAATTCCCCTACTTCTAGAAAATACCTTTATCTTCTTTTGGGGCTGATAAGTAGGCCTCTCCTCCAATCTTACTTTAGGGTACTCCTCAATGGTTTATGATTTTCCCATTTCTTCCACGACCCTTTCATCTTTCAAAACCCCAACCAAACTCTCAAAATTATCAATGGCATACATCACCCTACTTAATTCATCTTTGGCATTAGGTATGGGATTGAAACTAGGTATTCTCTCACGCTTCTTCTTTATTATTTTATTATGCAATGTACATTTCCTTTTTCTCCTCTTGTAGTTCTAAATCAAAAATATTCCTGATGATGTCCCTAGGAAAGTAGAAATTATGGACAAAGGCTCATGTCCGATGGTTTGCCTTCATTTGAGAGATAAAACCCTCAGGATCATGATTCCTGGGGTGCACAATTCTTAGCCTATAAGGCCCAAGTAATGTATGTAACTCCTTCCATCCTCCTTTTTCCATAAAAAAACTGGCAAATGTTGTATATTCAGGGAAGAAAGAACCCTTCTTATATTCAACTGGCAAGTGTAGTTCTTGAGCGCCTCCCAATTGCCTCATGATTTCAAAAAATCCAATTCTAAGGGTCACCTCCCTTGGAAGAACCCTTGGATTAGCATTGGTGCCAAAAATACTAAAAACTGTTGTGTTATGATAGGGGATAATGTCTCCCCAATTGTGCATTATGTTTTATTCAGGCCTCCTCTCCATCGGCCTCAAGAAGTCATGAATTTCTTTTGGAATCCTTGGGGGGTCATGAACCAAAGCCTTCCTTAATGTAGATCCAAAGACATTCTGGAAAGTTACATAATCAAACTTATGATCATGCATGTCAAGAATCCTAGTCCAATATTACCTTTCTTCTTCTTTAACTCCATATCTCTTTCAAATATAGCTTGACCCCTATACAGAAACATGTGGATTAATAAGGAAAACCACTTGAATCCAACCCAATTCTTCCCTTCCTTTAGAGCTACCAGACCAATGTGCAATTTCTTCTGTAATGCCCCGCTAAGTAACCCTAAAGGAAGTTGTAATTAGCAACATGATATAATGCAATTATTCTAACTATCTATTCCCAAAACAAGAATCTTTCAAAATTAAATAACATTAAAGTAGGCAAACAGCGACTCGACATAGATGACTAACTTCACACTATGGCTAGGGTGTAAACTTGACACATGTTACCTAGCTACTATCTCCCTTCAACTTAACCGTTGGATTGACACATTCAGACCTGTGAAACCAGGTGGAGTCGGTGTCATGTACCTGCAATCCTGAAACATAATAACCAACATCATAAAATATAACAGCATATAATACACACTGTGAAGAAGAAATCTCAGATTCGCAGGGCGCTCACAAGCGAGTGATGCGAATCCATCCCCTTCACCAATACACTCAACAAAACTGACACTTCCATAATACATCAAATATTCTCATATGCACTAATATGTTATATCAACTAACATCATTACACCATTAAAACATGTAACATAAATCATCAGATAAACCAAATCACATCACATAGAATAGTCTATCATTCAATAAATGGCGATCAAATACACACACAAGATAAAGTATCTGAGTATCCAGAAGTATAAATCAACGCAAAACAAGGACACACTTTCTAGTCCATAAAGCAAAATAGAGGGGTGTTACATTCTCCCCCCCAAGGGTTAGGATTACTCCTGGAAGCCTACACACAAGTAGGGATAAAACTCCCTCAAACAAACGGCATAAAAAAAAAAAAAAAAACCTCAACCCTAGAGGACGAGTATCCAACACTACACTACCAACACCAAAAGTCTCAACTACAACACCCTGATAACTAGACTTACAGCTATCAACCATAGCATATGCACGATGAGACCTGCTTGCACACCTACTATCGGCTCTAAAACTACTGGTCCCTATCCAAATCCAGAAGTACTCCGATGCGAACAATCCCTAGCAATATGGCCCTACTGACCACAAGAGTAACATCTAATGTTATGACCAAACTCACTACCTCCTATGGGTGCAATAGACTACTCCATACCATTCCAATCAGCCACAGACTATGAACTCTTGGCTGGTTGTACCTGTCGATTGCGCTTATTGCACCACCAGTTCTGGTTCCTTCTAGGTGAAGAACCACCATCATCCTGAGAGTCCTTACGCTTTCCAAATGCACTCTTCTACTACCCACTCTGAATAGGCTCCTGCTGAGTCATCAGTGATCCAACTCCTTGAGTCTGACCCCGTCATGCACTAGACCCAACTACAGAACCACTACCAATTTGCACACTTGAATGACCTCCTAATGCCATATTCAAGTTCTCCTCAACCAACCATGCTTTCTTTATAGCTGTCTCCATAGATTTGGGCTCAAAGACCCACACACCACCACTAATACAAGCATCCAAACCTCTGATGAAATGTTGCACGAGCATCCCCTCATCATCTCCTATTCCTGCAAATTGTTTAAGTTCATAGAAACCTCTCTCATACTCATCTACAGTCATGGCTAATTGCCGTAGGGCATGAAACTCATCACCCTTGCACTGGCGCCAAAGGTCAGAAAGAAAATGGGCTCTAAACCGCTCAAGGAATATCTCCCAAGTCATAGAACTCATGTCAATGTGGAGCTTTTGCTCCTCAATTCTCCACCAAGTGGCCGCAAACCCCTACAAGTGCATAACAGCGCACCGCGCTTTAGTATTACTATCAAATGGATGCATAGCAAAACATTGGTCAAGACCTATCAACCAAGTCTCGGCCTCTAAACCGGTGCCAGCTCCATCAAACCAAGGTGGTTGTGACTGAATAAAATCTCTCATATAGGTAGAGGCTAACATCTCTGACTGTGTCGTAACTGTCCTCACAATAGGGTTAACCTCTGGTACTGTCGGTCTCAGACCTAAACGTGCCAAAGCCTCCTCAAGAGTCATACATGCAGCTTCGATCCTTGGAAGATCCAACTGTCTACCATTGACCCCTTGGCCATTCTATGAGGCTTATTGTTCCTCCTACTTAGGTATATGTGGCACATGAGGTAGCGAGTCATGCTGACTCTCCTCTCGACCATCTACCTGGCCATGTCCACGTCCTCTCCCTCGTCCACGTCTAGGAGGCATACTCCTACACAGACACACAAAAGGTATTAGACAAGGTACACTTGGAAACCTACGCAAATAAGCTTAATGGGTACATCATAATCCCAGAGCACCCAATGTTTAAACCTAGGCTCTGATACCATGTGTAATACCCTGCTAAGTAACCCTAAAGGAAGTTGTAATTAGCAACATGATATAATGCAATTATTCTAACTATCTATTCCCAAAACAAGAATCTTTCAGAATTAAATAACATTAAAGTAAGGCAAACAACGACTCGACACAAATGATTGACGACACACTATGGTTAGGGTGTAAACTTGACACATGTTACCTAGCTACTATCTCCCTTCAAATTAACTTTTGGATCGACATGCTTAGACTTGTGAAACCAGGTGGATTCAGTGTCATGTACCTGCAATCCTGAAACATAATAACCAACATCATAAAATATAATAGCATATAATACACATCGTGAAGAAGAAATATCAGATTCATAGGGCACTCACAAGCGAGTGATGTGAATCCATCCCCTTCACCAATACACTCAACAAAACTAACACTTCCATAATACATCAAATATTCTCATATGTACTAATATGTTATATCAACTAACATCATTACACCATTAAAACATGTAACATAAATCATCAGATAAACCAAATCACATCACATAGAATAGTTTATCGTTCAATAAATGGCGATCAAATACACACACAAGATAAAGTATCTGAGTATCCATAAGTATAAATCAACACAAAACAAGGACACACTGTCCAGTCCATAAAGCAAAACAGAGGGGTGTTACATCTTCGCTAGGTAAGTGGAAAAATCATACACCACATTGAAACCTGGGTGCTGGAGATTTATGGCCATATACATAATATCGGTAGGCAAGGTTGTCTTTAAACTGATTCCAAGAACCTGACATAAATCATAGACAATCCTCTTGAAATAAGGGGAAAAAGAGTCCGTAGGAAAAGGTTCAGGCTCATTCCTGCCAATCACTACCTTCTTCTGATTTTTTCCTCTTCCCGAGACAGCCAAATGAGGTATCAAAAGGGATGTTTTGAACAAACCCCTAGTATTTCTATAATCCTATCTAAAAACGTCAAGGTCGACAGGAACCATATCTTGACTCCATTCATGCAACTTGAAAATATCTGCAATTTCTTCTCTAGTTATCATAATCATCTGCACACCACCATAGATTCTAACAACTCAGGTCACAGGGTCATATCTTGCAGCAATATCCTTCAAAAGATCTACATCCAAGTAGACATTAGGCACCACCAACTTACCTAGGTCTAACCTCCATGGGTTACACAAAGGAATCAACAAATTCTTGTTCCCAAACCAATTGGAGAACAATTGGCACCCTATCTATGGTAGCTTGGCATCTCGAATTCCACACTGCTTGTCTGTCAGTCCTTCTAAGATTCAGGGCCCATAGAACAAAACCTTTCCCTCTCGCTTCTTGTTAGTAGAGGGCTTTAACAAATAAATAATATCTTGGGATAAAGACCTGGCAGTGGTTTCAAAACCAGAACTTCAGGCCTTGGGTGCCATTTATACTAGACAAATGATAATTCAAACTAGGGTTTTCTTATTTCTAGAAGGCAAGCAATTACAATTTTCTTCATTTAGCCTTTTTAGAAAACACCTCACAATTCTAGAGTTTCTAGCAATTATCTAGATGAGCTCTAAAAGCAAATCTATTCAAACAATTCTTGAAGAACAGAATGAGAAACAATCACCAATTGTTCAGCAAGCAACCACAAAATCTTTAAATTACAAGGAATGGCTTACATGCTACTTACGGTTTCATTCCCAAAACATCCAGGATAGTGGAATTGAGAAATTGTAACAACAGCCTGCTTCACTCGATACCAGGCAATTCTTCCTCAATGTAGAGATACAACACAAAAATAGTAATTCAGAAATTTTAGCATTTAATTATGTAGGCAGAGTCAAACTCGACCATTACTATTCACTCACGCAAGATAAAATGGCTATAGTACAACACCAGTTCATTTTAAATACGAGTCGTTGATCAAAAGAAATGTTGGCCAGGAGAACAACTCAGATTAAGTCAAAACGGTTTGAAAAGGCCACATCCACTCTCCAACCACCAAACGGACAGGACATTCACCTACCAGGCACCACATCAGCACGAAATGGGTCCCACCTTTATTACCAGCACACAACATCGACGTCCACACATCACCAAATTGCACACCTCACAACATTATTGAAATTGAAGTTTTAATTGCGCGAGGTCTATAAGGGACGACCACAATGCACTAGAAAATAAATAGTTGTCACAATAGCTTCCATCATCGGTCATCGAGCAAAACTGGTCCCCACTATCAAACACAACAGGTGGCAATATCTCGCAAGCCTCGCACCATATTTGTGATGTTAACAAAAACCATACGAGGTCTATGAGGAACGGTCAAGATTAAGATCATTTCATTTGACGGTCATGCAATCTGCACATGCAAAAAGGTTATTCATAAAGAAATGGATCGACTAGGTGGACAGGGGAATGACCCTTAAGGTCGAAAAGGTTATTTTAGAGGTTTAATCTAAAATAATTCAATAGCCTAACACTATAAAAATATAATACGATCATGAGGCAAAAGATTGAAAGGATGGGTAAACGAGGCCGGTAAGTCACGACCAAATAGGGATAAAAGACCACTTAAGTGACTGACCACCGTCAATAACAAGTCAACACTTGAAAATAAAACCCATGACCCAATCAATTAGAGTCGGGGAGAAAACATACCTACAAGTGGAAAAAATTAAAAGCTCCACCAGGACCAATGAGTTGTATTTGATAACCAAGGAAGCGATCAAATATACCATCAGACTCTGCGATACCGAACAAGTACCAATGTTGAAAGCAATAAAAAATGAAGTGGTGATGGATCTCACCAGTGCAACATATGTGTTACCTATTTTTAGCTACAGCTAAAAACAAGTAGAGTTGAATTGCATTCATCATTGAAAGGTACACAAATAATCTCAAGTTTTCCACTAAGTATTCATTGATCATGAAAAATCTAATTACTTTTGAATTGAGTAGTATTATGCAATAATTGTAACAAAGGAACTTATGCAATTTCATAAAAATGTTGTTTTATTTATATTGTAAAAATCAAATTCCCACACAAGCCATGGGAGGAGCTTATTTTGATTTCTATAATCAAAAGATATATACAATAAGGAACTGAAAACTATACAAATGAAGATAATATAAGCATAGGAAAGAGATTGATTCATCATTGCCTATAATGATGAATCGTTGAAAGATTGTTGTCTTCTAGTTGTCATATCGCCAGGAAGATCCGCTCCAAACTTCTTCATTCCCTCCTCATACCTACATTACCAACAAAAATATAATCCACATTCATGTAGAAGTTGAGAAAGCCAAATTCGCAGAACCCGAAGATCACCTGCATGCAAATAACCTATCACAGAAAGAAGAGATGGAGACAAAAAAGAAAAGGGTGCTCTAAAAGCTAAGAATGCATTAATCAAAGATAATATCATAATACAATGAGATCAATCCTGATGAAGGAGATCAAGAAACCCTAAAGTGTAACCTAAAAGCAAAGCATTTAATAATTATTCTAATTATTAAATGCGCACAAAATGAAAACTAAGTTAATCTTAAGAGAAATATAAAAGGTAACTTAATTAAAATAATTAAGTAATAAACCTTTTACTCTAACACCCCCCCTAAAGATGAACTTAGGGAGTAGCTACAAAATAAGTGCATGAAAGCAATGCAACTACAAACTATAAATAAAACAAGGGTCCCGACAACTAGGCTTGATCAAGTACCCAAATACAACCAAATCTCTGTAAAGTGGAGTAAAGGAGAAAACCCAGTGGGAAAAAACTCCTCTCCAAAAGAGATGAAGAAACATGCTGAAAAAACATGAAAGAAGGAAGGCCTCATAGAGACACCCCAAGGAAAACTTCCTTCACCTCAAGCATGGAGTGTAACTGAAGATAGCGCAATGATGCCAAAGGTTTAGTGAAGATGTCAACAACCTACTCCTCTGTAGGAATGTACTCCAAGATGAGAGAACCATCCTGAATCAATTGCCTGATGAAGTGCATGTGGATCTCAATGTGCTTAGTCTATTGATGCTCCACTAGGTTGTGGAAAATGTGAATTGCACTTTGATTATCACACCAAAGAATAGTGGGACTATCAGGAGGAAACCCAAACTTTGCCATCAACTGTCAAAGCCATAAAATCTCCTAACTAGCTAGCACTATTTCTCAGTACTCAGCCTTTGTAGAGGATAATGCAATAGCAGATTGCTTCTTGCAAGACCATGTGATATGACTAGAACCAAGGCAAAACCAAGGAAAAAAACAAAGCTAGAAGTAGACTTTTGATCATTGACATCACCAGTCCAATTTGAGTCAGTGAAGTCAATAATATGAGGGGATCCTAAAGTATAGTAAATTCCATAATGAGTAGTTCCCTGAATGTACCTCA
Source organism: Sequoiadendron giganteum (assembly GCA_007115665.2). Lineage (NCBI taxonomy): Eukaryota > Viridiplantae > Streptophyta > Pinopsida > Cupressales > Cupressaceae > Sequoiadendron > Sequoiadendron giganteum. The sequence goes on from CM021100.1 coordinate 655,697,271, forward strand.
AGATACGTTTGGCAGCTTGCCAATGACTCTCATGTGGATCATGTGAGAATCGAGAGATGAGGCCAACCATAAAGGAAAGATCGGGATGAGAAAATGTCAGGTACAACAAACTACCAACTAACTACTTGTATAAAGTGGGATCTATTGGAGGAGTAGAGCAAGTCGAAGAAAAAAAAAAACTTGACTGAAATGGTGTGGGGGTAGGCTTGAAATCAAGCATGCCAAATCGTTGGAGCATATCAAGAGAACACTTTTGCTGAAATATGGAAATCCCATCCGAAGACTGAATAACCTACAGGCCTAGAAAAAAATGCAGAAGATCGAGATCTATCATCTCAAATTGCTCCATCAAAGCTCTTTGAACACTCTAAATCATGGAGGATGAGCTACCTGTAATAATGAAATCATCAACATATAGCACAAGAATCAAAAGATCACCCTCCTGACACTGAATGTAAAATGTATGATTGGAATGACAGTGTGTGAAGTGAGAGGAAAGCAAGAAAGAGTCCATCTTCTCATACCAAGCCCAAGGGGCTTGTTTGAGACAATACAATGAACATAAAAGTCTGCAAACCAAAGAAGTGTCGCACACAAATCCTTGAGGCTACTCCATATAGATCTCCTCATGAAGGTCTCCATGCAAGAAGGCACTCTTCACATCCATCTGAAAACTGTCTATCCCTTTGAAGCTGCAAGTGAAAGTACAAAGTGAATAGAATTCATCTTGGAAACAAGGGAAAAGGGCTTAGAGTAGTCAATACCCTCCACCTGAGAAAACCCCTTCACAACAATACGTGCCTTATACTTATCAATGGAACCATTTTCAACATACTTGCTACGATACACCCACTTGCACAGAACCAATTTTCTTCCCTTAGGAAGAGGACAAAGATCCCAAGTATGATTCTTCATCAAAGAAAAATACTCCTTATCCATGGCTCTATCCCACTCAAGGTGATATATTGCATCTAAAATCTTCTGAGGATCATCTGAACTAGCATGACTCAAAAGGCTACTACTAGTTATTTGAGCACAAGTGTGACAAGTATCTGAAGGATCGCCTACCAAAGATCCAACTACCTAAATGGTTACACGGGCCCACTTGGGAAAATGTTGAGTGCTTGGGGTGGTGGATATGGTGGATCATCATCTACATCATCCTCAAGAAATAAGTAATCCTCAAGAGATGAAGAGGAAGGAGTAGGTAGTGAGGGAGAAGCTAGTGATGGAGAATCCATCAAAGGAAAGTTCTCATCAAACTGGACATCCTACTAAAACAAGACCTCTCTGGAATTAGGATGAAACAACCTGTATGCCTTAACATCCTCACAGTAGCCAACAAATATGAGTGGTCTTATCTTCCTCTCCATGGCTTTCCACTGAGCATCAGGAATAAATTCCCAAGCCTCACTACCAAAAACTCAAAATGTAGAAACATCGGGCTTGACATGAGTCCAAGCCTCCTCAGGAGTCATAAGTTGCAATGCCTTATGAGGCATCCAATTCTGAATATAATTGGCACAATTGACTGCCTCAACCCAAAATGAAGAGCTCATAGCTTGAGATTGTATCATACAATTGGCCATCTCCCGCCAGGTTCTGTTATTTCTCTCAACAAAACCATTCTATTGAGGGGTGTAATGTACTATAAACTGATGCTGCAAGCCATGCTTAGTGCAAAAATCCTTGAAATCCTGATTAACATACTCCCCCCATTATCTGTGCATATTCGCTTGATAGAAAGTCTAGACTACTTCACAAATTTCTTAAAGGTCCTGAATGAATCAAAGACATAAAACTTATACTTAAGAAAGTACACCCATGTGCATTTGGATAAGTCATCAATAAAAGTGAGAACATATTGGGCCCCTAAAAAAGGAGTGGAAAAAGACATAAGGTCACTATGGACCAACTCCAAGGGTTCCTTAGCAAGTGTGGCTCTACCCGTAGGAAAATAATCTTGGTGATGCTTGCCAAGTGCACAACCACGACAAACACCAGCAGTACAAGAAATCTTAGTGAGCCCAATCACAAGTGTTTGTGTACTCATTTGTTGTAGATATTTGTAATTGACATGGCCCAAATGCTCATGCCAAAACCTATTCACTGAGTCTACATGTGCTATAAGAGAGGAACCTGACTATCTAAACTCTTAAAGCCATCAAATTTGTATAAGTGAGATTAAAAATCAACACTCCCGGTAGCCACAACCAAGTTAGGATCATGAAGGTCTCAAATAACCATATCATGTGGTGAGAACTCAACTATCTTACCAGAGCTAGAGTGGAAAATCTGATAAACGGAAAGAAGGTTCATCAAAATTTCAAGAACAACAAGTACATCCTGAAGACAACCACCATCCAATGAAATAGTACCTGAACCCTTAACTGAAAGCTGTGTTGAGTCACCCACTGCAATGTGTGTAGTATCAGAAGGGGCATGCGCAGTGACCAAATCATTTGTGTGTGTCATATGGTGGGAGGCACCAAAATCTAGAATCCAAGTGGACCCTGAAGATAATGCTTGTGTAGAAAGAGCATGACATTTCCCCATGGGTGGAGAAGGAGCCTAAGGTGAGGTGATATGATGCTGCTACTTGGCTTCCTCTAAAGCCTCTAATCATTTCCAACACCTGGAAATTGGATTTCCTTCCTTGCCATAAAAACTGTAAGGATCACTTGATTTCTTCTTAGTCTTGGAGGAAGACTCACCAGTCTTAGAAGTTTTTCCCTGTTTGGGATGGGATTGTGGTTTTGAATCAGAATTTGGAGGGGGCTTGGAGGAATTATCACTGCCAACTGAATCTGTCTTCGGCTTCTATTTTTGTTTTTGTTTCCCCTTAGATGACTGAGCTACCAGTGCTTGGTTCTTCGATCCTATGAGAGAATCCAACTGTGATATCTTAGCCTACTCTTGTGTCAACCGATCACACAACACCTCAAAAGTAGGCATGGTAAAATGTGCACCCAAGGCATCCATAGTAGAATAGAATGTAGAGGAAAATATCTAAAATAGACCACAAAGCTTAGAGAGAATTAGGTAAATACACTCTTCATTTGTTTTGTTCTTACCACAACCCTGTAACAATGATCACAGTGATTTGAAATTCATTAACAAGTCCTCAATGGTAGGATATGAATCAAGTACTAAGGAAGTCAATTCAGCCTCAATCTAAAGTGCATGAAACTAATTAATGGTGCCAAATAAAGTTTGAAACTTTAACCACATAGCTCGAGGAGTTGTACAACCATCTAGATGGAATAAAAGACTATCTAAAATATGCAAGGATAGAAAAAAAATGGCCTCATCCATTTTTTTCCTATGCTGAAAAACCTCAAATGGTCATGTCAACTACAGTTGAACATCATCCAAACATGACCATAACCCTTTTGACATGAGAAGTCTTTTCATTTGTTCCTTCCAGGTGTGATAATTGTGTGGGGAAAGACACTCAATAGAAGAAGATTCTACCATGATGAATGAGTTTTTTAAAAAATTATGGAAGAGGTTTTTGGTTTTCTGATGTAAATGATAAAAAGCAAGAAAAAAAACACCCCTCACAACACAAGAATCTAAACTCGAGTACAATTTTTAAAGCTAAAAATCTAGAAAAAGAAAAATATTTTTTGTACCTAATTAATTTCTAAGGAAATATACTAAAAATTTGAAGAGAGCACTCAAAAACCTTTCCAACGCCTATTCATTTTTGAAAAACGGAGTTCAGACGCAAAAGTTATGCCCCCCAGAGTGCAAAACACAAGTTTTGACTTTCGCTAGCAAAAATGTTGAGAAAATGTGTCTCAACTTCTAGCTTGATGGCCCTATTTTCTTGCCTTGGTGAAATTTTTTTTCTTTTGCATTTTACCGCCTTACCGTGCATGACTTATTTATGCCCCTAGCGGTACCGCGGTGGTACGCTTGGCGGTTACTGCCTTACCGCAATCGGCCAAGTCCTTCACCGCAGTGGCCGCAGTGAGACCGCCTATAGTCGGGTTCGGTGGTTACCGTCATACTACGGGTGGTGATTCCACTCACCACGTTGGCCACAGTGAGACTGCCTATGGTTAGGTCCGATGATTACTGCCATACCATGGGCAGTGGGTCCACTCACCATGGTGGTCGCGGTGAGACTGCCTGCGGTCAGGTCTGACGGTTACCACCATACCACGGGCGATGGATCCACTCACCGCGGTGGCTGTGGTTTGATTGTCAATGGTCCCATAGATCGGCCACCGCCATACCATGGTTAGACCTAAACTTGGTTGCGGTAGTGCGGTGGAAGTTTGGAGGCGAGACGAGCTGGGCTTGGTGAAGTCATCAGTGAGCTTAGATGAGCTCACCACTATATCACATGTCGACTCGGTTGGAGCTATGGTAGCACGGGTATGGTCGATGTGAGCTCAGATGAGCTCACTGCCATATTTCGAGTAGGTCAAATGAGCTCGGTGATAGAGCGATAAGGACTTAGAGAGCTCAGACAAGCTCGGGTCCAATTTTGACTGAGTTGGACTCAGAGCCAAAGAGCGATAGCAAATGCAGGAAGAAAACGTGGCTCAGTGTCAAAGCGATAATTGGTTAAAGGCCAAATTCATAACAACAGTTATTGGAGGTCGACTCCGGGTGGCAGATAGGACCCGATTTGGGTAAAGAAGTTAATTCCTGGGTGGCTCGATGCAAGGAGATCGACATGGGCAGATCGATTGTGTGATTGGATATCTGATTGATGAACTTGATGGCTGGCGATTGGTTGATGCTATTGAATGCATGATGTATGACTTTGTAAGACGAGTACATTATATAGGTCAACCAAGAACAGGCAAGAAAGAAAGGAGTTTGAACTATATGTTAGAGATAACATTGTAACAGTGAGATAGGACTAGAAGAAGTTGTTGTGAAGCTATTGTGAGTGTCATTTGTGAATGCTTATATTCTGTTATCTCTTTTATGCTGCATGTATTCATATTAGTAGTTTTAGAAGCTATTAGAACTCATTTTTTCTCTTCTCCTTTGTTGTATTAGTGTTAAGGGAATGTATTCTGCACTGTTGGGTCATTAGATCGATGCACGTTTTTTCCTTCAAGTGGTATCATAGCCTGGCCCGTTGTGTTATCCTTGAGAGAAAGCTCAGTTTTTTGTGCTAATACTGTTTTAGTGGGAGTCTTGCATTGTTAAAACTTGTTTTTGCTTGAGATGATGAGTACATCAGGTAGAGTAGATATTGAAAAGTTTAATGGCAGCAATTTTGAGCTATGGAAACTCAAAATTGAAGACTTGCTGGTGGAAAGAGACCTCTGGTTAGTAGTGTCTAGAACTAAGCCACAAAGTATGATGCAAGAGGCTTAGGATCTTGCTGATAGGAAAGCAAGAGGTCTAATAAGATTGAGTCTGGCCAATTCTGTACTCCTAAACGTCCATAAGGAGCAGTCTATAGCTTCATTGTGGAAGAAGCTTGGTGATATTTATCAAGGAAAGTCTCTGGTAAATAAGTTATTCTTGAGGAAGAAGTTGTACTCCTTGAAGATGGACGAAGGTGCATCTATTGTAGACCATCTGAACTTGTTTAACATGAGTGTTACTCAGCAAGCGTCTGTAGGTGTAAAGACTAAGGAGGAAGATCGTTGCATGCTCCTGTTGTGTTCTTTACCTGATAGTTGGGATCATCTAGTAATGGCTATTGGAAGCACAATCACTGCATTCAAGATGGATGGCATGGTTGCTTTGCTCTTGTCTAAATAAATGCAAAGGAAGTCTTCTGAGATGGCCAAAGAGGCTCTTGCTATTCAAGGTAGACCAAAGGAGAAAGGTAAGAAGAAAGACAAGAATTCAAAATCCAAATCTACAGGGAGATCGAAGTCTCCTGGTAAAAAGTTCAAGGTGAGATGTTGGAACCATGGGAAACCTACTCATATTCAGAAGGACTACAAGGAGAAGAAGAAGAAGAAGAATGCTTTTGACAATGAATCTTCTCAAAGTGATGCAGGTGCCTTCATTGCAGCAGCCTTGACAACTTAGGCATCTGATGATGTCTGGTTGGTTGACTCAGGTGCGTCCTTTCACATGACAAATAGAGAATGGTTCTCTAAATATGAGAAGTATGATGGTGGAAAGGTGTAATTGGCAAGTGATTCAACGTTGGAGATAGTTGGTAGAGGAAGAGTCAGAATTCAATTTCCTGATGGGAGATTCAAAGGTATTGGTGGCGTACTTCACATACTAGGTCTGGCTCGAAATCTTCTTTCTGTCAGTAAGTTAAATGATGCTGGTGTAGAATTTTCTTTTTCAAGTAAGGGATGTAAAATGGCTAGAGGTGCAATGGTGTTGGCTAAGGGTGTTCGTACTAGCACTCTATACAAGTTGGATGCACGTCTTGTTCTTTGTAACAGTGCCTCTGTAAAGTCAAGCAACGATGCTCCTATAGAGAAAGATGAAGACACTTCTTTGTCTACAAATGCTTTGGAGGTAAAACTCCCAGCTAAGAAGGATATGTTGTGGCATCATAGACTTGGTCACATAGGTGAGAAAGGTTTAAGAACCTTGAAAAATAAAAATCTTGTAGAAGGGCTTGATGATTGTAACCTTGAGTTCAATTTTTGTGAACATTGTATCTATGGAAAATAGAACCATTTTTCATTTTATTTTAGTCCTCATAAATCTTTTGGTATACTAGATTATGTTCATTCAGATGTGTTTGGTCCAGTTAATGTTCCTTCTTTATCGAAGTCTAGATATTATGTTTCTTTTATTGATGACTACTCGAGAAGGGAATTTGTATACTTTCTTAAAAGTAAATCAGAAGTGTTTAGTCAGTTCAAAGAATTTAAATCTTTGGTAGAGAATTGGACTAGAAGGAAAATTAAATGTTTGAGGACAAACAATGGCAGTGAATTTTTTTCTATAGATTTTGAAATGTATTGCACTGATCATGGAATTAAAAGGCATAAGACAATGCCTTACACTCCACAACAGAATGGATTTGTTGAAAGATTGAATAGGACACTGATGGAAAAGGCAAGGAGTACGCTGAGCAGTGCTAGTCTGGAGCAGAAATTTTGGGATGAGGTTGTGGCTACAACATGTTATCTACTAAACCGATCTCCTTGCTCTTCTCTTGTTGATAAGATGCCTTTGGAAGCATGGTCTGGTAAGAAGCCCTCTCTGAGGCATGTCTTGTGTTTGGCTATGAGGCATATGTTTATGTGCCAAATGAAAAGAGATCTAAATTAGATAACAAGGTTGTCAAATGTATTCTCATCGGTTATGGAGTTGGTGTGAGATACAAGATTTGGAACCCTGTTACTGAGAAGGTTTTATATAGTAGAAGCATGATATTTCATGAGCAAAAACCTTCAGTAAGTGATAAACAGTTTGAAACAGATTAGAGTGACAAGAAGAAGGATGCAGTTGAGATTCCCCAAACTCCAAAAAGGGAAGAGCTGCATGGTGTACCTGAGACTAAGGAGAGTTCAAGCAACTCTGGAAGTTCTGATGATGAAGAACAACCTCAGCCTATAAGAAGATCTACACGAGAAAAAAGGCAACCTAAAAGGTATGGTTTCTCACTATTAAATTCAAACTATGCCTATGGTTTAATTACCAACGCTGATGAGCCTAGGACTGTCAAAGAAGCAATCAGCATGGCTGATTCAAATTCTTGTATGCAAGCCATGAATGAAGAGAGGGATTCTTTGAAAAAGAATGATACTTGGAATTTGGTACCACTACCTAAAGGGTGAAAGCCTGTTGGCTGTAAGTGGATATTCAAAAGAATACGGGTATTGATGGCAGTGTTGAGAAGTATAAGGCACGACTGGTTGCAAAGGGATTTTCCCAAATTGAGGGAATTGACTATGGAGAGATTTTTTCCCCTATAGAAAAGCTGACATCTATCAGATTTATGTTGTCATTGGCAACTGTGTATGACTTTGAAATTGAGCAGATGGATGTGAAGATAGAGTTTCTCCATGGTGAGCTAGAAGATGAAATCTATATGTCCCAACCCGAGCATTTTGTTGAAAGAGGCAAACAAAATCTAGTCTGTAAGTTAAATAAATCTCTCTATGATTTAAAGCAATCTCCTAGAATGTGGTACCAGAAATTTGACACATTTGTGTTGTCAATTGGATTTGTGAGATCAAAATCTGATCATTATATTTATTACAAATCTGAGAATGATCATGTGCTTGTTATTACCCTATACATGGATGATATGTTATTCATTGGGAATAGCAAGTCTATGATTTCTGATCTTAAATCTTAGTTGTCTGCAAAATTTGAAATGAAGGATCTTGGTGCAGCAAGGTACATTCTTGGAATGGAGATAACCAGGGATAGAACAAGCAAAAAGCTTTGGGTCAGTCAGAGTAAGTATGTGAAAATAGTTCTGGAGGGGTTTAGCATGGATGACTGCAAGCAACTAGTTGTTCCAATCATGCAAAGAACAAAGCTATCTGTTGAAAACTATCCAACGTCTGCTACTGAGATGGAGGACATGACCAGTGTGTCTTATGCAAGTGTTGTTGGTAGTTTGATGTATGCTATGGTCTATATAAGATAGACATTGCCCAAGCAGTGGGATTTCTAAGCTGATTTAAGGAAAATCCAGGAAGATCACATTAGGATGATGTGAAGAGAGTGTTCAGGTATTTGAAGGGAACTTTAGACTACGCCCTGTGTTACCATGGTAGTTTGGTTGCATCACAAAGGACTCTTAGCATCCATGGGTATGTTGATTCAGATTGGGCAAGGGACATTGACAACAGGTGATCCACCAGTGGATACTCTTTTATGCTTAATGGTGGAGCAATTAGTTGGATGAGAAAGCGATAGGTTGTAGTTGCTTTATCCACAACCGAGGCAGAATACATGGCTGCAACTCACACCTATAAAGAGCTTGTTTGGTTAAACCGTTTGTGTTCAGACATTAGATTTAATGTTGGGCAGATTTCAATCTACTGTGATAGTTAGAGTGCCATTTTTTTGGAAAATAATCTGACCTTTCATGCTAGAACCAAACACATTGATGTGCAATATCACTTCATGAGGGATATGGTTGAAGATGGAAAGGTCAGTCTGGAAAAGGTTGACACCTTGAAGAATTTTGCAGACACTTTGACGAAGCCAGTTAGCACAGACAAGTTCAGATGGTGTGCAGAATCGATGGGCCTTGGGGGCTATGATCATCAGTAAGTTTCCAAGTCTTGAGGGAGCTAGAAGTGTTCACCAAGTGGGAGCTTGTTGAGAAAATTTGTCTCAACTTCTAGCTTGATGGCCCTATTTTCTTTCCTTGGAAAAATTTTGTTTTTTCTACCCTTTACCACCTTACCGCACCTGACTTATTTCTGCCCCTAGCAGTACCACGGTGGCAGGCTTGGCAATTACCGCCTTACCATGGTCGGCCAAGTCCTTCACCACAATGGTCGCGATGAGACTGCCTACAGTTGAGTCTAGCGGTTACCACCATATCGCGGGCAATGGGTCCGACGATTACCACCATACCACGGGCGGTGGGTCCAATCACCACGGTGGTCGCAGTGAGACCACCTATGGTTGGTTCTGGTGGTTAGTGCCATACCACGAGCAATGGATCCACTCACCATAGTTTGACCATTAGTGGTCCCATAGACTAGTCACCGCCATACCATGATTAGACCTAAACTTGGCTACGATAGTGCGGTGGAATTTTGAATGTGAGATGAGTTGGGCTCGGTGAAGTCATTAGCGAGCTCAGATGAGCTCACTGCTATAGCACAAGTCGACTCGGTTGGAGCTGCGGTAGCATGGGTATGGTCAGTGTGAGCTCGGACGAGCTCACCATCATACCACGAGCAGGTCCAATGAGCTCAGTGGTAGAGCGGTAAGGACTTAGAGAGCTCGGACGAGCTCGAGGCCAATTTTGACCGAGTTGGACTCAGAGTCAAAGAGTCATAGCTAATGCAGGAAAGACATGTGGCTTAGTGTCAGAGCGACAATTGGCTAATGGCCAAAGTTGTAACAACAGTTATTGCAGGTCGACTTAGGGTGGCGAACAGGACCCAATTTGGGTAAAGAAGTTAATACCTGGGTGGCTTGATGCAAGGAGATAGACATGGGCAGATTGATTGCGTGATTGGATGTTTGGTTGATGAACTTGATGGCTGGCGATTGGTTGATGCTATTGAATACATGATGTATGACTTTGTAAGACGAGTACATTATATAGGTCAACCAAGAATAGGCAAGAAAGAAAGGAGTTCGAGCTGTGTGTTAGAGATAACATTGTAACAGTGAGATAGGACTAGAAGAAGCTATTGTGAGCTGATCAGAGAGTAAGGGTTGATATTGTATGTAATTCATTATTATTGTAATACAATTGTTCTTGCTTGGTGTGGTGGGTTTTTTACCTGAAAAGGTTTTCCCATGTAAATACTATGTCATTTGTGAATGCTTATATTTTGTTATCTTTTTTATGCTGCATGTATTCATCTCAGTAGTTTTAGAAGCTATTAGAACTCATTTTTCCTCTTCTCCTTTGTTGTATTAGTGTTAAGGGAATGTATTCCGCACTGTTGGGTCATTAGATCGATGCACGTTTTTCCCTTCAAAAAATAGCAGCAAAACGGCAAAATCAAAAAAATAAACCTACACCACTAGATCTGACTTCGAATCAGCTTTCCGACAATATCTTGTTTTTGAAAATCCGAACTTGTATGACCATTTTACACCCAATTTTGTAAAAGAGGTCAAAAAAAGACTTAAAAAGCGGCCCTGGTGGCTCTCTGGTTGCTCTGCTCATCCTGGCGGTTCTCCTGTAGTGATCGAGCGGTGCTCTAGCCAGTGGTGGGCTAGTGGCGGACTGATGGCGGGCTGGCCGATAGTGAATTGGTGGTGAAGGGAGGTGGCTATCACCAAGCTAGTGGTCGCTTGGATGAGCGGTGGCAGTGGTTCACTTTAAAACTGTAAGCACAGTTTTTAGAAGCACTTTTTTTGTTTTTTTAATTTTATTTTTCATTTTAAAAAAAAAATTGCATTGAAACTCATGCCCTGGGGTCTGTATGGGCCTGGGGTAAATTTTGTTTGCCTCTTGAGCCAATTTCACCAAAATTGGGTGAGTTATATATCAAAAACTCGGAAACGACCTCCTGAGCATAACCGTGAGGTCAATTTGGGCTCAAATTGTATCAAATAAAAAAAGTATGCCATGGATAAAAAAAGGAAAACCCCAAACCCTCGGAGCTCCAAAAATCCTTCAAAACATGAACAGGAGAGCAGCAGGTCTGGAGCTCTGATACCATGTAGAAAATGTGAAATCCAACTTCACAGAACCTAAAGATCACCTGCGTGCAAATAACCTATCATAGAAAGAAGAGACAGAGACTAAAAAGTAAAGGGTTCTTTGAAAGCTAAGAATGCATTAATCAGAGAGAATATCATAATACAATGAGATCAATCCATATGAAGGAGATCAAGAAACCCTAAAGTGTAACCTAAAAGGAGAGCATTTAATAATTAGAATAATTATGAACTGCCTACAAAATGCAAACTAAGTTAATCTTGAGAGAAATATAAAAGGTAACTTAATTAAAATAATTAAGTAATAAACCTTTTACTCTAACAATTTTTTCAAACAATACATCAAATGATTAAGTTATCAAAGAAGCAGATGTTCAAAGAGCACAAAGATCAATGGAAGCTTCCAGCTTCAATTATTTTGCTAACAAGTTTGTTCACTGTGCAGGTATAGGTACATGTTTAATTGCTAATTCATTATGTTTAGGATTTCAACATGTGGATGAAAATGGGCTCCCACAAGGGTTGAGACCATCATGTTGCCTTCTTTGATTTAAGAGAAGGATATGAGGAATATTCAGTCAAGTGCATCTTCCTTATTTGTCAAAATGTTATTATGCAATGAACAATCAAGGAAGTATAATGCCAAAATACATAGAACTTGTGAGTTTCAAAGTGATAATTATAGCTATATATATCCTCATCATAGTGTTGCCATTAACACCAAGAGAATGATCTTAAAGAAAAGAGCAGATTGATGTGATTGGTTCATATCTTCAGCATTAAACAAGGCACTATTCATGAAAAAATACAAGTATAGCTCATGCAAAGAATGACAATTTATGGCAGAAAATATGCATGAGTACAGTCATCATGCATGATCATAATCCCTTATCCAATGAGAGGAATTCAATAAAGGTAATGATGAGTTATGAAGGAACAAAAAAATAGCAGGTGCTTAGATCATTCATTGTTATGCTCTCATTTTCTACTATAAACAACAGGGAAATGGTACTTTTCCACACTCATCTTTAGAATATATATAAAAGGTCAGCATTATGATTTTTGTACATTCATAAGGGAAATCCATTATCAACAGAAAAAGGGCAAAGAGATTTAACAGAGATACTTCAAGAACAGACTCAAGCATGCTTTTTATTTATGTTGGAAAGGAGATAAATGAAAGTTAGTAAGAAGGAAGCATGCAAGATTGAAGAAGTAATGAATGAAGAAAATGAAGGCGGGTCTATTATTGTAACCCTTTTTTTTATCAAACAAAATTCCTATAGTCTTCATTTTAGGAGTTGCATATAGAAAGATATATGTTTAGGAAAGTTAAAGTTTTTAAGAAGAAAAGGCATGATTCATAATACTCTAGAGCACAAAGGCATCACAAAGAAGGCATATTTGAAGGCTTTTCTTGCTTGCATTAAGAAAGTTACCTTTGTTCATCTCACAGAGTACCATGCAATAGGCACAATCACAAGAATGAGTTAAAAGACTTAAAGTACAGTTTTTCATGAGGTCCTTTATGGAAGTCATATAGGAGAAAAGGAATAACAATCACCAAGTTAGTGAGATAGTTAGCCATTAAAGAACAATCATTATTATGGAAATGATCTTGAGCAATCATAATGACTCTATTTTGAAAAGACCTTTGTAATTGTGTTTTGAAGGCTTCACAATATACAAATATCAATGAGCAGCCTTTATGTATGGGACATTCACATGAGGATGTGATAATCACAAGGGCCAGAAACCTATGGTTTGAAGAGAATATTTACACTACTACTATGGACCAGCCATACACAGGAAAATCATGTTTTGTTCATAGATGAAGCCTTGAGAATCTTGCAGGCATGAATTGAATGCAATAACGAAAAGCGATCTGCAAAGTAGATAGAGAAGAGATTATTTTTCACATTATGAAAGCATAGACAAGGCACCAAGAGTTGTTATCTCATAGGATGTAGTGATATCAAAATATGAGAAAACTAAGTTTGTTAAAGAGGCATTAGAAACTTTAATACATGCGAACCCACGACCAACATGGTAAAACCTCAAAATACAAGATGAGGCTACAACCATCATTGAGAAAGAATATATTCAATACTCCTGTACCTATTGAAACCGAATGAACATATATTTTGAAGGAATGAAGGAAATGAAATCCTCATTTTTTACAGTCAAATGGAAAAAAAAACACCCATGTGGAGAAGATGACAAGCCACAGTTGCCATGACTTTTTTCAAAACCCTAGCTCAAATACAATGGAGCAAAAAAATAAAAGGCCAATAAGGAGGAGTTCACTTCTTTACAGAAAAAATTAACTTTTTTATCATTTCATTCAATGTGGCAGAAAAGATACATAGTGAAAGCTACAATTTACTCAAATAAAGCAGCAGAGATCTTATTCTACATAGTGAAAGCTACAGTTTACTCAAGGAAACACACAATCTCAGTTTCTTTTTATCTCAAAGGAAACTTACTTTTTTTAAGCAACAGTCTTGGAGATTTCAATTAGTTTCAAACTGTCAGAGCCCATAAAAATCCACAGAAAGCTCCTAGAATTGAATCCAAACCCTAGTCAATGGCGGCCAGTAGTGCTCTTTTGCAAAATAATGTGAAAAATGTGAAGTGAAGAATAAGGAGGTCTTAGGGTTCGAGTTTTTTGTTTCTCTTTGATGGGAATTTTTGATATTGTTTTAAAATAAATCATTGCATGATCAATACCATGGTATTGAATTTAAAGTCAATGAACCTAATGATATGTATGGAGGTGGCCAATGAAATATGTGTAAGGAGAGTTAATAAAATTATATTCTAAGGCATATATTGTATAATATGCATGGAGCCCATGATGTGCTGAGGTGGCCGATCAAATTGCATGGAGGGGCCTTTTGACTAATTATGTACTGCATGATATTTTGTAAAGCTAATTAATTAAATGATAATCTATAAATCATTTAATTAATTAGACTATTTTAAATGCAAACACAGTTATGAGTTGAACTTTGATCATGCATGGGCGAGTTGATAAAAAAAAGGTAGTTCTCTGATGGTTTAGCTCATGCGTTCAAAGTTTTCGATTTAGTTTGGGTGCCCCATGAGTCAACTATGAGTTGACCTTGAGTTTAAGCCTGAGTTCACTCATTTTTGCTTGAGTTTGAGCTCTTCTTTTTAGGATTTTTGCTTCTACTCGGATTTCACTTTGGAGTTATCATTTTGGCACTCGGAGTTGACTTTCAATTTCACCTTCATGCCTTTGAGAGGCTTTTTGTATATAGTGAATGATAGTCATTTTTTCACTAGTTCTTGTTTTCTACCTTTTCCTTTAGCAAAGAGACTTCATGTAACTCAGTTTTTCATAGTTTATGATATTTAGCAGATTTTACAGGTTATCTTAGAGTATCAATTACAGAGTGTTCCTTCTTTTATCATTGCAAGTTAGATATTAACCTTCTCAAATCAAGTGTTTTTCTTTTATGAATGTTTTGGATGCAAATTTAATGTGTTTGATGTCAAAGCCTTTAAGTTTCTCTCACATTCATGAATGCATGTACACAAAAAAAGAAATTGTAGTTGTAGGTCATAAGTTGTGCTTTTAGTTTATCCTCATCTTTAAGTTGTGAAAATTCCATTTTCCTTCATAAAGAATAAATTACCAAGCCTTCTTGTGAATCACTGATGCAATTAAATTATCCGATCTAAGTTGTGAAAATAAACTTCATGAAGAGTCAGTTGTGGATCGATCTATGCTCATCAAGTCAATTAGGTGCATCACCCAGATTTAGTTTTAGTTTACACATTTATTTCAAGCCTTCTCCCCTTTTCCATACAAGTTACACATAATTAACCAAAAGATCAAATAGGAATTCGACCTAGAATCCGGAGGTTTACTTTTGAATAGGATACCCACAACCTGAAAGTACTCCAATGTTACACGAGATTGCAGATTGTTATAGCTTTGCATGCGGGTGAAAATCCCTATTATAACAATATGACAAGATGGATCTTGCAACAAATCCTATCACTAATCTAGCTGTCAATTATGCATCCATAATGATAGGACACAAAATTTAATTCACCAATAGAGAGAACTCTCTATCTACCACAACAATCTATACTAGTTTTGACATGGCTGCAAATGGTGTAGATTATGATCTATGTGAGCTTCTTAGAAAAAAACTACCTGAGAACCTGAGAATGTCAAAGGAGAAGAAGTATCCTTTCAATTTTGGTTCTTTGATTTTTTTCCTATTATTCTATTTCCTCATAATGCTTTTGGGAAAATTTGAAACAATGTTTTGGGACCCATCCCAACCGGTTGCTCATCAAATTTTTCATCATATGCATAAGTTGGGTGATGTAAAGAACATAGAAAATGCCTCGATGACATTCTTTTTTGTATTCAAGAAAAATAGGAATGAGAGAGAAAATTCTGAGGAAGATTGTTGAAAAGTATAAGAATGACATCATATTTCATTTTCTTCTAATGAGTGTATGGTTGAAGCGTTTGAACCCTAGACTATCTGGATTCAACCCTTGGGATATGAAATCATAGAAGAAGAATATGAAGGTTATGTGCAACTGTTATTGAAGAGTCCAAAAGATGCAAATGAACTCCGTATTGGTACTGTTATCAAATTTTCACCACAACTCAAATTGACAGAGCTGATTGATTAAGTTTCATCTCAAGGTGAAGGGTTTCAATTTATTTCTACAAGTACTTTAACCATTGCATGCATTTAAGTGTTTATTTGTTTAAATGCAATGGGTTTTAGTTGTTGTTTATCATTTACAACATTAAGTATTCTTTGAAATTTAAAAGAAAATTATTTCATTTTGATATTCATTCACAATGTTTCATACATTGTTAACAAAAGGAAAAAATATAGAATTGAACAAGTATTTCACAAATGCTATTTTTGTATTCATTTGACAAAAGAAGAACCAAGTGTCCCACACAAGCCATGGGAATAGCTGAAACAATGAATCAAAAGGAGTATGCTACACTACATAAGATCTAGAAGGAAGAAAAGAACATGTAAGAAGGAACACAATCGTCATTACCCAATGATTGTATTTGAGTTTCCTTCAGAGTGGTACACCCTTCCTTGCTTCCATGGTCCAAGTGAGCCTGCAAGTGATGAAATTTTTGTTAGAACTCAGACTATGCACCTCCCTACATGATCTATCAATAATAATGTAGAATACTACTTATGATGCATTCAAATAAACTAGACAAAAGATGAGTGCAAGAGTATCCAAAGGAGGAAACATCATAACAAACATGATAATTATGTTTTTAATCTAACATTGTTTATTTCCTATGCAGGTATAGGACAAGTCATGCTGCTATTTTATTTTGAATATCATAAAGCATTTGTTGTAAAATGGGCTCCCACAAGGGTTGAGACCTAACATGCTGCCCCTCAACATTCAATAAAGGGGTTTCTAGAAAAGAAACAATTAAACGTTTCTCAAGGAGACATACATTTGAAGGAGTGTATTCGAGTATCATAAGAGTTCAAAAAAGTGACCACTCAGGATAGTCAAGTCTTGTTGGAATCAAGGAACACTGAGAGGGGGGGTGAGTCAGTGTTCTACAAAATTTAGCTTTATTAGTCTGATCTTTAAACCACTTACAACATTGAAATAAAAGAAAGATGCAATAACACAAAGCAATCAACCATAACACAAGGATTTTTATGTGGAAACCCTATTAGAGGAAAAACTGCAGTGGAAGGCCAATCCACAATTGAGTGTACTCAAATATAAGTGTTTACAAATGGGAATGCACATGCATTTAGGCACACTACCTAGAGTTCACTGCTCAGATACAAAATGAAGACTCATTGTCTTACAAAAATTTTAGATTATATCCATCTGAAGATTTGAACTAAGAGAATAGCATCTACTAATGCTTGATTACAATTCTAGTTAAGCACATCAATCACGTTCTTGACCTTCTATCTGATTCTGCTCTTCTGCTCTATTTTCTTTAATTCACATCACAAATCCTTTTACGCACAATTGAAACTATGCATAATCACTCTATAATCCTTTTGAATTTCGCAACACACATCAATACATGTTGTACATACATCCAAATGATATAAATTATCACATATATATATCTGCATCTAAGGATTTAATCAACCACATGTTGGATTCAATAAGACATAATATTTGCAAACCATCAACTCAAACTATAGATAATTTTCAATGCACACCAGCCAAATTCGTCCACAACATAGTGAGGACCGAAAACAACATGTCCGAGCATAAAACAATTCAAACAATTTTCCCATGAAGATCCACAACACGCTATATTCACTTAGTCGGCCTCTTGCACTGTAGACAAAAAATTAATCAACTAGATCTTCTAACTTGCACATGAATCAATATGATGCTCTATGATTCATGAATAGAATAGATCATACATCAAAGAACATTCCCTGAGATCCACAATTCAAAATCATAACAGAGAGTTGCATATGAATCAAAAAACACAACTCTATCGAATGCTCTGTTCTAGCTTGATAGTTAATCACAAAACTTCAATTTGACTTCCGGTACAAGTGACTACTGAAGTGCAAATTGAATCACTGACTAGGGTTTCTATCAATGACAACACCAAATGAAATTTTCAATGTCTCTTGCCAACAATCTCCCCATTTGGCATTGATGGAAATACTTAGTGAAAAATGACTAAGTGTCAGATCAGTACCAACATGAATACACTGGAAACCTTTAAAACTTCAAAACACAACTCCCCTTGAGATGAATATGATATTTTTCACTGTCCCACTCTCCCCCTTTGACATCAATGGCAAAGACGAGAATCCACGTACCAAAGATAAAACAAAATTATTATGAACAAACTAGATATGTACAACCATACTTCTACAAATTTCATAAACTGGAATATGTCTGCAAAATTACTCTTCAACAAGCTCAAACTTGTGTCCCAACTCTTTTTGAGACTTTCCAAAATAGTCATGTGACCAAAAAATAAGTAAGTTTTCATCTTGTTGACTCAATGTTTGTTGAATCACTGACAACCATAGCATCTTGCGCTTCCTTCAATGCACTAGGAATTTTCTCCATCTTAGGATCAATTAGTCTTCTAAGCTTGCAAAATCTTTCAACAATTTTTCCTTCTTCATACTTCAATATTTTGATTTTTTCAAGAAGGGATATGACATGACCTTCATGCTTGCTCACAGAAACTGTTAGAGGATCAAATGCTTTAGAAATTTCTGCTAACTATTTCTCATATTCCTTTATTTTATTTTTGGTGTCCTCAGTGAACTTAGATAATGATAAGCATGACTTATAAATTTTTCCACCTTCAGACAAAGCACCTTGAATATGCTTTACATAGGTAGCTAACAAATATTTATCATTAGCAATCATTCCCTTCAATCTATCGAACTTATTTGCATAAAAATTCCTTTTGAACCTTATCCATAGCTGACTTTTGAAGAGACTCAAAGTGAGTACTTATAGAATTGACATGTTTCTTCAACTAACCAAATGGAGAATCAGATGAATCCTTGACATATGTAGGCATGATCTTCTCCAGAATAACGAATGCAAGATTTAATAGCTCACTGTCTTCAATGTGATATTTCAGAATCTCCTCCCTTGCCTTGGCCTGAGCAAAATGTTACCTTCAATTTCTCAATAGGAGATAGACTGGCCAAGTTGATAGGACCTTTAACTAGTTCAGAATCAAACTCCTATTTTTCTTCCAAAAATTCCTTTACTACCTTTACAATGTCTCTTGCTTCCACAAGAATCTCCTTCGCTTCAGCCTTCTTTTCTTCAATCACTAATTCTTCCTTAACTTCAGGAATCTCAATTTCATCAACTAACACAACCTTAGGAGCTTCAGTCTCCATAAGAATTTTGGCATCTTGCATGTCAAGAGGATTCAAACTATCATCAAATGTATCATCTTTACCTTCTTCATTTACCGGACCATATGGAGTATCTTCACTATGAGCTTATTCAGAAACAACATTATATCTATTTTTCAACAACATCGCCTTCAGTATTTTCTCAATGTCTTTTGCAACTTCTTTAGTTTGTCCAATCATCAGTTTGTTCACCCTTGT
The DNA here is from genome assembly GCA_007115665.2 of Sequoiadendron giganteum. Lineage (NCBI taxonomy): Eukaryota > Viridiplantae > Streptophyta > Pinopsida > Cupressales > Cupressaceae > Sequoiadendron > Sequoiadendron giganteum. The sequence goes on from CM021100.1 coordinate 655,716,665, forward strand.
TTTTCTCTTAAAATACCTTTTTGCATCACTTAGGATATTCTTCATTTCATCCATTGACATCACCGGACATAGATCAACAAGTATTCCTTCTCATTTTCTCTTCTTAAGTTCTTGCATTCACTCTCCTCATTTCTAGGACCTCATATAACCCTTTAGATAACCCAGACATTATTTCAATGAGAGTCATATTGAAATTATTCAAATACTTTATTGGGTCTTCCTCAAAGGTGTCAGACCATTCACATAGGCAAAGGTGTCAAACCATTCACATAGAGGCCTAAGATTACCATCCTTAATCAAGGATTTTTCCACTTCTTCTACAGACATACGTGATTTGTCAGTTTTCATCTTTTTCTTTGCTTTCTCTTCACTAGAGGGCTTGTCCTTAAACACTTTTGATGTTTTAGAACCCTTTTTCTTAATTTCTTTGATTTCTTCATCAAGTCCAGTTTCTTCATCCTCTGAAATAGCAACATAGACTCTTGTGCTTTTATCCTTCTTCCTCTTTCCTTCTCTCCTAGATGTCTTGACTTGTGCTTTCATAAGGCTTGACTTCTTTGTAGAACTAGATGAGAGAGAAGAGCTCCTTATAGATCTAGATCAGGCAGAGGATGTTGTCGAACTAGCTAACTCAGTTTTAACTGGCTCTCCTTTTTCATCTTCTTCTCTTTTCTTCCTTGCTTCCCTCACAACTTCAACAGATATACCAAGGGTTTTTGCAAAACCTTCAACTTCCCTTCTCACTCTCCTAACTATCACATGCTTTCTCAATTGGTTATGCACTTCTATATCCTTCTCTGAAAAGGTACCAAACCTTTCTTCTGTCAAATCCTGAGGTTTACTCAACAAGTGTTCAACATATAGTTCCAAAATTTGTTCCTCGACCTCATAACCCATAGGCATTATCCACACTGTTCTGGGTTCTACAACTTACATTAAGCACTAATCAATATCAACCATGAAGCAAATTGTGTCCTTGTACTTTTCCACAATAAATAGGAATTATTTCCCTAGCTTGCATTACACTCTAAAGTTTCTTGAAATAACCCCAAATAGTAGGTTTTCTAGCTTTGATATCTCCAATTCTATATAACATATCCCTAATTTGAACACCTATAGGTCTATCACCTTGCCAATGCACTTTTCCAACTCCTGAAACTTCATTCATGAAGTAGAAGAATAGACACAAAAGAAATTTCCATACTTGAAAATGGTCTTCTTATCCTTCTTGATTTTGCCAAGATTTTCAATTAGCTGGCTTTTGAGTAATTCACATAGATCATACTTTGCATTTTCTTTGACCATCTGATATGTTACATAAATTGTAGTACCAGATACAAAATTATCTTGGCTAGAGTGATAGATTTTGTAACCAATAACCATAGAGGAAAATATGACAACCACTTCGATGATATCATTAACTGTCATGTCTCTTCTATCAAAATTGGAACCGGTTGCATCTATGACTATTTTATTCTTCATGGATTTTCGTGTTGGCAACCCACTAGATGAATTCAAACTAGTAGCAATCCTTATAGCTTCCTTTGTAATCTTGAAAGGATGACTTAACCACATAAACTTGTCATGCACTTGACTCAATATATACCGAACCCATTCATTTTCTTCGAACATGGGAAACTTCACAATTTGAGTGAACTTCTTCTCCTCCAGAGTCTTGAATTTAGGTTTTACATAGAAATATCCTCCCACAATGTGATTGTTGGACAAATTCAACTAAGAGCTTCCTAATTCTTCAACATTTGCATGAATGTATGCCCTAATATATTCGATATGTAAAACACCATACGGAACAAAAGAAAATGCACCTAATGGTTCTATCTCGATGGATTTGAATTTTAGACGGGGCCTATCCTTAATGTCGACAAATAATGGAGTAGCCATTTCCAGAATTTTCAAGTTCATGAGTTCACAAATAAATACCTTTTGTCGAATTAGGGTTTGATCGATGAATCGCTTTCAAACTTGAATCTTCACCAATTTTTTCTTCAGATCTCTCCAAACTTCTTCTTCTCAAAGTGCAAGGTGATAAATGAGAGGTAGAAATACCTTTTTATCATTTGTGCACCTAATGTTTTATTCACAATAAATTCTTTTTCCCTAGGTCATTTAGATACCCTATTTTCACAGAATGTCAAAGAAAATTCTTCAGCGGACCTTCAATTTTGCATAAATCTCCTCCATAAGAGATCCCAAAATATCTACACATCACTAATGCAATCAATTCTATCTACCAAATTCCGGTATCAACTACTGACAAGGGGGTTAAAATATTTTCTTGAGAACTCCCCCTAGGCCAGAGGCCTTAAACTAATTCCCAGATGAATTGCAAGAACTAGATTTTGGTGCTAGCTCATTACCTGCAATAGAAGGACTCTTCTTCATCCATGTATTCTTCATTTGATTCTTGGTCTCATCTATAATAAATTTCCCTTTTCCCTTTTCATCCTTTTGCATGTTTATATTTTGATTTTCTAAACCCTTTATGCTTCTGCAAAATCTAGCAATGTGACTGGATCTGTTATAGTTATAGAATATCACATTTCTTTGTCCAGACTACTTGTTCCATTTATTTCATCTTGATCTACACTAGTTAACAATATGGCCAAATCTATTGGATGCATAACATCTAAAATCTCTATTGAGAAAGTTGTCTCACATATTTTTGCATTCAACTGACTTATGACCATACTTATTGCAATTGAAACACTAAACAAAGAATGATGGACCACCTTGATTGATTCTACTTCTACATTGAGTAGCCATGTGACCAAACTTATTGTAAACAAAATAGTAAAAATTAAACCTTTGAGCATTAGGTTGTCTTACTAGATACCTTCCATCTTTGTTCATCTAATTTCCTTGCCTAAATATCCTTTGTCTAGATCTAGATCTTTCTCCTTCCTCATATCCAAGACCTCGCCTATCACTTTTAGTCCTTTAACTTTTAATCAGTTCATCAAGCTTAGTTGAGCTAATCTTGAACTTCTCCTTATATTTATTTGCAGTAGCAAGTTCATCCCTGAGAATAACAATCTATCTTTCAATCTCTTCTTCATTGTCTCTGGATTGTTGCAATTCAAGGGCCACCTAAATGAATCCACCATTGATTCAGCTACATTCTTCATATTTCTCCTTCAAGGACTAAGCAAGATTATCTTCATTCTTCTTTATTTCTTCAATCTCTTTGGTCATCCTCATCATAATAGATTTCATCTCATGCTTTAGAAAAACATTTTCTCAAGTGACCTTTCCACATTCTTATGTCTTTTCCTTCAAGGCTTGACTTAGGTGTTCATCTTCCATGCTTTTACTGTCTTTCTGATTGATATGATCATAGAGTTCCCTTCTCTTTTCTCTTGACTCATTGATTTATCTTTCAATGATTGAATGAATTTATCAGCATTCAAAAGGCTTGCCTACAATTCCTTCACTTCATATTTGGACTGATCAAGATCATCTAGTGCCACCAAAAGTTGTTGTTGAAGACTACTTGAGTCCATTGGATCACTTTCCCAGATCTTCCCCAAGATTTTAAACTTCTTCTGAGGAACTAGGCTCTGATACCAATTGTTGGAATAAAGGAACACTGAGAAGGGGGGTGAATCAGTGTTCTGCAAAATTTAACTTTATTAATTTGATCTTTAAACCACTTACAACATTGAACTAAAAGAAACATGAAAGAAAACAAAGCAATCAACCATAACACCATAACACAAGGATTTTTATGTGGAAACCATATTAGGGGAAAAACCACGGTGGAAGGCCAATCCACAGCTGAGTATACTCAAATATAAGTGTTTACAAATGGGAATGCACATGCATTTAGGCGCAATACCTAGATCTCACAACTCAAATACAAAATGAAGACTCACTTTCTTACAAAAAATTCAGATTAAATCCATCTGAATATTTGAACTGAGAGAATAGCATCTACTAATGCCTGGTTACAGTTCCGGTTAAGCACATCAATCACATTCTTGACCTTCTATCTGATTCTGCTCTTCTTCTCTGTCTACTTTAATTCGCATCACAAATCCTTTTATGCACAAGTAAAACTATGCATAATAGCTCTATAATCCTTCTGAATTTCAAAACACACATCGTACATACATACAAATGATATAAATGATCACTTATATATATCTGCATCTAAATATTTAGTCAACCACACTAGCCAAAGTCATCCACAACATAGTGAGGACCCAAAACAACATGTCCGAGCACAAAAAACTTCAAATAATTTTCCCACGAAGATCCACAACACACTATATTCACTTAGTCGGCCTCTTGCACTATAAAAGAAAATTAATGAACTGGATCTTCTAACTTGCACACGAATCAATACGAGTCTCTATGATTCACGGATAGCATAGATCATACATCGAAAAACCTTCCCTAAGATCCACAACTCAAAAATGATAACAAAGATTTGCATATGAATCAAAAAACACAACTCTATCAGATGCTTTGTTCTAGCTTGACAGTTAATCACAAAACTTCAATTTGACTTCTGGTAAAAGTGACTACTGAACTATGAATCGAATCACTGACTAGGGTTGCCATCAATGAAAACACCAGATGACATTTGCAGTGTCTCAATTGCCAACAAGTCTAACTGTGTAATGAATTGAAAATCACAAGTGGTCAATTGTTCAAGTCCAATGTCATGAAATGTGATAGTGAATAGGCATACATGATGCCTTGTTCATAAGTCGTCAATAGAAACTCAAGCAATTTGAGAAGTTTCAAAACATTTTCATCATGGTATTATATTCCAAAATATTCTATTTAGGAAACAAAAATACATGAAGAGTTCCAAACAAAGGTTGGCTACATCAATAAAAATAGAGTTAAAATGGCTATAGGTGAGCTACTGAAAGCAAATGTTTCATGATGAGAAGTCAAAACATATAAAGGTAAAGTGCATTTAAAAGTGAATCTTTGTATGTTTCATCAAGAAAGTGAGTGTAAGCAACATGGTAGTTGCATCTAAACAGTGCAATCAAAGGTGCATGAAGGTATGAGTAAATAATTTGCTTGATAAGTTATTGAAAAGGTGTCAAATGAAGTTGAGATTCTATTATGTTGATGCAATTTGAGCAAAAAATGTAAAGAAATGAATTGAATTATTCAACTAAGAGTAAATTGTAAGCAAGACAAGTCTACATCTTGAGGGTAAGTATGTCAAAAGGAAGTCATTACATCCAGGAAATAGTTATGAACATATGCATTATAGTTTTGTTTCTCAAAACAATAGGCTTGTGCTACAGTAAGCCTATGTGGAACTATTCAAGGTTTCAAATGAATGCAAGTGCAAAGGTGTCAACTCGGGCTTTTAGAGAAAACCCCCCATAGCTTTACATAGTACTTTTCTAGAATACAGAGATGAAAGGATAAATTGAGCTTAAAATAATGGAAGAAAACCCTAGTTCACGCTCTCATACCTGCGACCTAGAAAGGAAAAAAAAAATCCTTTATAAGTCCCATACCTGCTTAGGGTTTTGAATTAAAATGTAGATACAAGAAGAAAATAGCAAGGGTTTGAGCCCTTAACAACAAAAATGCTTTCATAAAATGGTGAAATCAAATCTACAGGTTGTGGCCATGAGGGGTTTTGGAAACCCATAAAATGGAAAGCATTTATCTAAGAATTATTTTCATTTAAAAATTGTTTACATTTACATATCATGGGTCGGGCCCAAGAGAAGTATTTTCATAGAGACAAATAAATAAATAAGCATGGTCACAGCCTGTACAATGGCCGAATCCTAGAAATCTCAAAGCTTCATATTTTTTTCAAAGAAAAGCTTGATAAAGCTTTATTTAAGAGGGAAATTCTTTTAGAAGCAAAGAAGAGATCACCATAAATGTTTTGATGAAGGAGTTCACCCAATCCCATGGCTGAAGTACTTCCAGAATGCTCGAGCGATCTCTCCAATGGAAGCCACATCAAATGACAAGGGGTGGCGACACAAGAAACACAAAAAAATACATCAAAACCAGTCGATTCCCATAGCCTAAAGGCCATTTTTTCTAATTGAATGGAGCCAAAATAGCATCGAAATATAGATAAAACAACTTACCATGATTTCAAGAGGAGAATCGACTAAAGATGGTGAATCTCGAGCTTGAATGGTGGTGTTGAAATCATCAAACCCTAACTCCCCTGGTAGGGCTTGCAAAGCCTTTTCTCTAAGTCGGCCAAATGAAAAATGAAATGCGAATAAGGTAGGAGATCTAAGTTTTGTGTTAGGGTTTCCTTAAAAACCCTAATTCGACTTATGGATATTTGCAAATGTTTTAAATAAATCAACCCATAAGTTTAATGTCTTGGTCGAAATGTCCATGTTGCCTAGGTCGACTCCTTAGGCATTTTCACATTTTAAATGTAAAGTCTCTTAGTCTTTAAGATACCTTATGGCATTTCCAATAGTTTCAAATGCCTTAAATCATTAATGTGTTAGGGTATTTTTTGAAAAGATCATTTAATCTAACGCCTAAATGAATATCAAAGTATATAGTATGCCTTAGGTATTATTATTTTAATTGATTTTATAGAAATCAAATTTAGAGCTTTTGATAAATATTTTCTTTATATTCTTTATGATTTTTTGAAGAAAAATCAATTGTAATAGGAGCATCGAGTATTATTATTTTTTGCAAAGATTTCTCCAAAATCTTGAGTTGCAAAAAATTAGGATAAGAATCGAATTGAGAACAAGGGATTAAGATGAGCTTGATTTTTGTAATAAAGCTACAAATCATGTAAATCAGTATTTAAAGCAATGTTTTATAAATTGCTTTTAAATATTTGATATCTATGCAGTTTAGGCAAGTAAAAGGTGGCCAAGATCTTTGGGTTTGATTTTCTTCTTGACGAATTTGAAGAAAAGAGTGCAAAAAAAAGTTTGCATTTTTATTCTCCAACAAGTTGTTCCATATTTAGAGGCTTTTCTGGATGGATCCTTTGGAGATGAGGAATTTTTATCTTTTTGATAATTTTTGGAGCTATTTGGAGTCATCCTTTAGAGCCTTTGTCTTGAGCTCAAAAATACAGAATTGGTTGTTTTTTACGAAGAAGCAGTGGGCCTGATTTTTCCTATCTTGGCACTACTGAGGTCACTTAATGTCTATAAGTTTGAGAAATTCCAATTTCTCAAGGGTTCAAATATCGGTTTCTTTCTCTTACATAAATTTTTAGAGCTTGTAAAATTATTTTGTACTCAGATTTTGAGGATTTCCACTCCTTCATTCAACAAAATAGCAGAATTTCCTTCCTCATTTCTTGTTTGTGATTTAAAATAATCATTAGATGTGTTTTGTGATTCAACCTATTGAATCTTTTTCGTGTCTCATTGTTATAGAGTGTTTTGCAAGAGCTGCATTCTGATTCAGGTTCTACCTTGTATTTATTTCAAACCTTTGCACAAATCATTGTTGAGTCATATATATTGTGATTTTGTGAGAGTTACGTTTTAAAGAGGTGTTGAGGGTCGGTTATCATCAAAATCTTCTTAATGTTGGTTAATCATCTTAATTCATTGGTTTTCAATTACAGTTTTCTTTCTAATTCTTTTCTCATCCATTCAATAAAGTAGGTGATTATCAACAAGGAAGTCGACCTTCTCTAGACATTTGTTCTCATAATGAGATACCCACAACTTGAGAATGTTTCCATGTTTCAATAGATTGTTGAAAATTCATGTTCAACAAGGTGAAAATCTTATTGACAATAGGTTTTGGCACACTCAATGGGACCCTAGAGTTTTTCCTTTAGGGTTGTTTCAAACTTATAAGTTTCTATATGGTATATGCAATAGAACTTTTTTTCCTTTTGAGGTTTCTATTTAAAAAAATATACTCTGTGACTCTTATTTTCTGGTTGATTTACAAATTCAGTGCTGACAACTTATGAGAAGAATCCATACCAGATCTAGTCCAATTTTTTTTTACTATTTGTAGCTCTCCCCGCCAAGAAGGATAGGCAGAATGCCCAGGAGGACCTGTGATCCAACTAGAAGAGTGAAATTCATGCCTCCAGAGCTCAGTCCCATCATCTTTGTGAAGAGGAACCCAACTCCAGTATCTCAAGCACCACCTATTGCAAGGCAATTCACCTTTGCACCATTTAAAAGGGGAAGCCTATTTTTGTTAGCAAGACATGATGATATCCTAGTTGATGCTCTAAAAGGACTGCCTTAATTCATTAAGAAAGACCAAAAAACTCCCATCAAACACATTCAAGATGTAGCCACCCTATGTTTGGTACATAACATAATAGAAGAGAACGTAGCCTTAAGACTACTAGCTATTTCATTAAAGGGGAAAGCCCTTCAGTGGTTCAGAGGACTCCCAACCAACACCATTGCAACTTGGGACCAACTCGGGGATGTCCTGCATCGACAATTCATAGACAAGTCAAATCACCTATTATTTCTTCAATAGTTGAGCACCATCAAGTGTGCTCCCCATAAGCATATGGATGATTTTAATTTTACGTTTCAAAGAACTTGGGATAGGATACCTCTAATTGTCGTACAAATTATGGATGAACCTATGCCTAAAAGTCCTGCAAAGGATACACCACCCAATAATACCACTCCCACAAATGATATTGTGCCTTTTCCAGTAGCAAGAGTTGCTGACTTACCTCAAGAGGAGGAAGATCAGTCTTTGAATGAACATAGAAATGATACCACTTTAAAAGAGAAAACTCAGGCACCATTTTCGAAACGTCTAAAATCAACAACTCCGAAAGGTACTCCAGAAATGCATTTGACTTCTGAAACTGCATTAATTCAGGAAATCAAGCAACTACAAATAGAGGTTACTTTGCTACAAGAAATAAAGGAAATTCCTGAGTTAAACCAATTAATCAAACAAATTTGTATTAAAACATCGGGGAGGAAGCCAAAGAAAATAAATACTATTCACATTGATGGCTATTTAGCTGACTTTTTGTCTGGCAAGATTGTCGCTCCAAAATATGATGATCCTGGGAGTCCACTTATAACTATTACAATTAATGAGGTAGTGATACCAAATGCATTAGTGGATTTAGGAGAAGCTATTAACGTGATGACTGTGGATGTGATGGAAAAATTAGGTCTTACTAATTTATGTCCCACAGCCACAGTCTTACAAATGGAAAATCAGTTTATAGCCATTCCAAAGGGCGTTGTTAAAAATGTTCTTGTCAAATTTGATGGATGGGAATATTGAGTTGACTTCCAGGTAGTCCAGTCGCTTATGCCCAAAGATAGCTATCCAATAATTCTTGAAAGAGCATGGTTGGCCACTGTTGTAGCTAAGATTGATTGCAAACAAGGGGGAATGACCATTTCTCATGGTCTAAATAGTAAACATTTATTCTTGTACCCTCCTGCTAAACCCACCGAACATTATAAGGTTTGGGTTGATGAACCAGAAGAATCTAATGGTCAAGATAGTTTGGCCTCGCTAGCCATGGTAGTAATTAAACAACATGGAGAGGAATTAGAGGATGATTTAGTAGATGACATAGCACACCTTTCTATAGGCCTGAGTGAGGAGGAAACGATGGATGCTCCATAAATTTTGGGACAACTAATTGATATAAGAGGGATGGAACAAAGCTACACTACAATGGAAATATCTTGTCCCTTAGCTAATATGATTCCCAGAACAAGTCATTTATTTGAGGATATCATGATATTTCACCGAATTATACCTCATAGTTGTCTTCTCAACACCTGTTGTGACCAATACATACTATCACTTCGGCCCATCCTGGAACAAAATCGATTATGTTGCTGCCAGGAAAAACCTTGAACATTAATAGTTGGCTAACAGAAACACAAGAGGATAAATTGTTTAATGTATTGGTAAGGATGTCTAAATATTTTTCTTGGGACTATACAAACATGAGAGGAATTCACCCGAGCATTTGTACACATCACATTTATGCTGATCCTAATATAAGGCATGTACACCAACCACAGAGGAGACTCAATCCTGCATTAAAGGATCTTGTGAAAATTGAAATTAAGAAACTCCTTCGTGTAGGATTTATTTATCCTATCTCTGATAGTAAGTGGGTGTCACCTATGGTAGTTATGCCAAATAAAAATGGGAAATGGAGAATCTATGTAGATTATAGAGAACTCAACAAATCCACTCATCAAGATTATTTTCCCCTACCATTTGTTGATCAGGTTCTGGACAACTTGGCTGGGAGGAAATATTTCTCCTTTTTAGATGGATTTAGTGGTTACAACCAAATTTAGGTTGCTCCAGAAGACTAAGATAAGACCACATTTACTTGTCCTTGGGGCACATTTGCATATAGGGTGCTTCCCTTTGGACTTTGTAATGCTCCTGTGACTTTTAAGAGAGCCATTATGGCTATATTTGTTGCGCTTGTCAATGACTATGTAGAATTCTATATGGATGACTTCATAGTCTATGGGTCAACCTATGATGAAGCCCTTCAAAACCTAAACCGAGTTTTACAAGTTTTTGAGGAAAATCGACTATCCCTTAGCCATGAAAAGTGTTTAATAATGGTGAAACAAGGAATAGTCTTAGGTCATCATATTTCCTTTGAGGGAATAAAGGTTGATCCCAAGAAAATTGAAGTCATCCAATAATTGACTATTCCTCAAACACAAACAGATGTTCAAAGTTTCCTTGGGCATGTTGGATACTACAGAAGATTCATAGAAAGTATTAGTAAAATAGTTGCTCCTATGTTTTTCCTTCTCCAGAAAGAAGTAGAGTTCAATTGGACACCTGAGTGTCAACTATCATTTGAAATAATTAAGGAGGAGCTTGTCTTTTATCCTATATTGTGTGGGCCAAATTGGAGTCTTCCCTTCCACATTTATGTCGATGCTTCAGATGACGCAATTGGTGCAGTGTTGGGGCAAGAAGATGAGAATGGGGGTAAATATGACATATACTTTATTAGTAAAAACTTCACCTCTGCTGAGAGAAACTACACGACAACAAAAAAATAATTATTGGTTGTTGTTCATGCCATTAAAAAAACTTGGCCACTGTATTACAGGATATAAGGTTACAGTTTATACAAACCATTCAGCTGTAAAATATCTAATGAACAAACCTCTAGTTAATGGTCGAATTATGAGATGGTTATTACTCCTTCAGGAGTTTAATGTAACAATCCTTGACAAGCCGGGGAGATTTAACGTAGTGGAAGACTTCATGTCTCGAATCAAACAAGAAGAGGGTGAATGTGCACCTATACAGGATGAGTTTCCAGATGAGAATCTATTTGCTATTTTTGTGAAGACACCTTGGTTCACCGAAATTGCCAACTATTTAGCCACCTCTGAAGTACCCTCGAGGTTTACATCAAAAAAAAGGAAGCGACTTATCAGGAAAAGTGACCCATTTAAATGGATTAATGGGATTTTATTCCGTTGTGGACCTGATATGGTCTTGAGAAGATGTGTCAGAGCTGATGAGACTTACAACATTTTGAGGGCCTATCACGATGATCCTTTTGGAGGTCATTACTCTGCAAAAAGAACTTCCCATAAAATTTTAGGCATTGGATATTATTGGCCTTCAATGCGTAAGGATGTTAAAAACTATGTTCATCGTTGTGATGAATGTCAAAGGGTGGGAAGACCAACAGCTTCTGCTGAAATGCCTTTACAACCACATGTAGTCCTCTAACCATTTGAAAAATGGGGTTTAGATTTCATCTGACCCATAGATCCTTCCTCTCAAGGGAAAGAATACATACTAGTTTGTACCGATTACCTAACAAAATGGGAATAATTTCAAGCCTTATGAGTTGCCAGAGAAGAGCAAGTCGCAAACTTCCTCTATAATAAGATCTTCCTTAGATTTGGGGCCCCTCGAACCATTGTTACCAACCAGGGACCTCAATTCATGTCCAAAATACTCTTGGAATTCACCAACCATTTTCAAGTGAGCCACTGGAAGTCATCCCCTTATCACCCTCAAGAAAATGGTCAGGTGGAAGTGACTAATAGAGAGCTAGAGAACATATTAACAAAAACAGTTTCTTTAGGAAGAAAAGATTGGGCTAGGAAATTGCTTGAAGTTGTTTGGGCATACAACACAACATGGAAATCCACAATTGGATTCAGCCCCTATGAGCTTGTCTTTGGGAAGAAACCTCTTATGCCCATTGAGTTTGAACTCCAAACTCTACAAATAGCTATGGAGTTGGGTCTAGATATGAAACGAGCCCAAGTAGAATGAGTTATGCAGTTAAGTGAATTGGATGAGATTCATTTAGACATTTTCCATCAAACTGAACTGGTTCAACATCAATAGAAAATGTGGCATGACAAACACATCAAAGAGAGAGATTTCCATAATGGTGACTGGGCCTTTCTATTCGATTCTAGATATAAAGATCATAAAGGAAAGCTCAGGACTCATTGGTTGGGGCCTTATGAAATTTCTGAGGTCTTTTTGAATGGCATAGTTTAGTTGAAACCCATTGATGGTGATACACAAACTCTCTTATTCAATTGTCATCGCCTACGTATCTACCATAAGCCTATCAATAGGGAAGAATTTAAAAAACTGGTAGAAATGCAGGGAGAGATCCAATGCATTGACTCTGCCAAGGTAGATTCCATCTAGTTTTTTAGTTTAAAAAAATTAAAAATATATATATATATATATTGAAATTTTTTAATAAAAATACATGTGTACCAATTTATTTTTAAAATCATTTTTCATCAATTCTTCTTTTTGGACTTAGCTGATTTTTGTCTCCATTTTGCAAGATTTCTTATAAGGAAGAAATAACTTCTGGAGCACCTTTCCAAGATGCTCTGGAACTTGATGGTCCAGATGCCTAGTGCTCTAGAAATTGATGGTCCTCATTTCGAATGCTTCAGAACTTGCACACCAACTCACCATGTCAAAAATTCATTCCTACAGAGCAGTTTAAAGCTCTTAAAGTTCAAGTTTATTGTTACCACCATTTCTTCTTCTTTTTGGTTGCATCTTCCAGTGATGCTCTGAAACCTACATTCCGTAGCTGCTTTGACTGCATCTTTTGACAATGCTTTGGAACCTGCATTCTGTAGCTGCTTCGGCTATATCTTTCGGTGATGCTCTGAAACTTATCTGCCTTCTTCATTTCATATGCATGCCTCTCGCGTGCTCCAAAACTTATTCACTAGTTTCGAGTGTGTTCTCATTTGCGTGCTCCAAAACTTATCCATCTTCATCCTGCCATCTTTTCCATAAATTTGAAATTCCTCGATGCTTTAATTATCACATCTCAGTACACACGCCTTCCTTTCTATTTTTTTTAATATATTTTTTCTCATCATAAATAAAGCCGCCATTAGAGTTTTTCCTCATTGATGGATCTGTCATTCATAAGCTTTTGCATTCATGCCATAATAATTTTTTCGTCACCTCAACCAATACCATCGCATCATCCTGTCAAATTAGTAAAGGTATGAGATCTTCGAGCAATCATAGAATGCAAGTAAGTACTAATTTTTTCTTTAAGTAGTTATTTTCAAATAAAGCGTAATTAATTGGCATGAACTTCCCTCGTAATTTAGTAATTTGTGTCACTCGGTGATGAACTATTAGTATGGAAAGATTTTTGCATGCCTCCATGAAGATTAATATCATTGCATAGTAAGCTCCAAGCAAGACAAATAAATAATCTTGGTAGATTATATTTTCAAAAATAGTTGTGTACAAGTTTCTTGTGTTATTGAATTCTTCATTAGGGTGAAAAATAAGAAAAATGGGGGGTGGCAAAAAGAATTTTGAGCCACTTTTGCGGAAAATTTATTGGGGTTAACTAATATTTTTGGTCTATTCAAGGAGGCAGGTTGGTTAGACATCATCACGAAGTTCGAGGGATATAATGAAAAGATGGTGAATGTGTTTGTAGAGAAATACTCAAATGGTTAGGTGATACTTCATGTAAAGTGCTTCAAGGTAAGTCCAAAAATGATCTCTCATCTATTTGGATTAGATAATTCAAGCATTAAATTTTCAGAGACCTCTCAAATCACATATCAAAAATTATCTAAATTATTCCTTAGAGAGGGAGATCCTCACCCTATGATAGTCATTAGTACTAGAAGTCAAAATTAGGGATTTAAAAGAGCCTCTATACTAGAGCCCTGGGGAACTGCAGTGGCTTGGATTATAAAATATTTCATCTATGAAGGACATCTCACTATAGTGGTAGGATCTACATTTCACATGCTAATCCATTTGTGCCATGGAAAGGAAAACCCTACTCTTAGGGTTAATTTTCCATAATTTTTGTGTGATTCTGTAAATTCTTCTATAGAGAGATACAAGACTAGGTCAGGGCCACTTAAACATCATGGGTTAATACAATTAATTTGCAAATATAATTTCCATAAGAAATCTAAAAGTAAGTGGGAGAATTTTTTATGGAAAATTGAAAAGTCCTCAGCTAAAAGAAAATTAGAACCAGGGGAAACGTCTAAACAAGTTGCTTCACCTTCCAGAGAAATTTCCCCTGAGGGCTCTCAAGTTCCAGAGCACTCTTTGTCTTTCATTATCACGAGTTACTTGTTGCAACTGTTATAATTTTTTTACTGTTCAAGAGGATGTTTCATGGCTTGTTTACTAGTTTTTCCACTTTCGTAGTTTATCAGTTGTTTAGTTTACTTGTCTTTGTGATTTCTAGTTTAGTTGTCATGCTTTCTAAGTTAGTTATCTTATGCTTTCTAGTTTAATATTTCCATTTTTCTTAGAATAATTTTTTTTATAGTTAAGTAGTTAGACGGCCTTAGACTAAAATTAATTTTAGTTGTCTTTAAGAAACCATAAAATCTAAAAAGAGTCATCTAAGTTGTCTTCTATTGCAAACTTCCTTGGACACTGCCTGGTCAACTTATTGATGTTTTATATTCTAAAGTAATGAGACCTAATGACAACCTATTAGCTACGGTTCAGGAAAATGTTACTCCAAATCAAACCAAAGAAATCCAAGAGATTAAAAACATGTTGCAAAATTTTGGTAAGAATTTTAGCAATGAGTTTGTAAGTCTAAAGAAGCAAGTTGGCCATGAATACAAGCCTTATCAAGCTCCTTACCAAAAGAACCAGTAGAATAGGCCAAAGTTATTTTCAAGGACAAAAAAGTGGTTTTAACCCCAAGCCTTTTCAGTCATACGATCCTAATGTCTTTCAATGTAGTTGAACACTTAAAGAAAGCTACAGTCAACTTGTCTATTATGGATGCACTGCATATCCCAGGACATAAAGATTTACTGCAAAATGCTTTATCTAAGCTTTCATCTCTAGTTGTTGTCAATGTAGAAAATAGCAGAATCGTGCTTGCTAACAACTCAAAAGGTGGTCAAAAAGGTCAAGAGGTAAAACCCACACCATCCTATCTGATTCTTATTATAGGAGATAAACTTGTCCATAATTGCATGATAGATTCGAGAGCCAGTAGCTCAGTGATGCCTAAAAGTGTAGTAGACAGTTTAGGTCTGGTTTATGAACCCATGAAAAAAGGGGTAATGCAATTGGATTGTTTTTCTATTCAAACAATAAGAATCATTAAGAATTTGACCCTCACATTACACACTTTCCCCAATTTTTTTATGCATCAAGATATCCATGCAATTGAATTGCCTCGCCACTTTGCACTTTCCCTCTCTAGAGACTTTACTGCCAAGCTTAGGGGCTTTCTGTTAGCTGATTGGTCTCATTTATTTTTTAGAACCCGATATGGTACCAAAGTGACCATCAATTCCGAACCTTTGGAAAAAGACCATACCGAACCATATGTCCCAAATCCTATAAATTCCAACCTATGTTTCACTAGTGGGCAGGAAGATCAACCCATGAACTTAGACCCCAACACACCCAACGAAGATGTTAACCTGAATGAGTACGCTATCGAAGATCACAATCTTGATCCCTTCGAGCACACTGATGAAGTGGGGTTAAGCATTTATGTGATCTAGGAACCTGATGTAGAAATTCCAAATCTAATTAAGGACCATGGTCATCCCTTAGGCAATGGCCTGAAGGTGATGAAAGATGAAGAGGTGGTTAAAGAATGGGAAGATTTATTCTTTAATGATCAATCATTAATTTTTGAAAAGAATGTCAAAGAGGATGAGAGCTCTGTTCAATAATGGATGGAGTTAATCTTTGAGGATCAATCCCTACAACATGCTTTAGAACAAGCTATGAAATCAAAGGTGGGCCAAGCCCAAAACCAGATTGTCGTCCAAAAAGGAGACTTCAAAGACAAACTTTCTGAAGAGCCTAAGGTACTCATTGGAGGCTGCTGAAAAGAAAAGAATAGTCTCGTTTTATTCAAAATCCTAGAGGATAAAGAGAATCTATTCCCAGAGGATTTCAGTTTAACTACTGATAGTTTTGAAAATATGGAGGATTTTGACATTGAACCACCAATCCTAGATGAATGGTTATAAGATCTCCCTGATTTCAAGAGTGAAATCCAAAGAAGCATGTTCAAATTAGAAGCAATACCAAACAATGAATATATTTTCTATGAAAAATATTTTGATAAGATTTTGTTCCAAGGAGCTAACATTCAAACAAATGAAGAGTTGAACGATGATATGATGGAAGAGTTATATGAAGAAAAACCCAAAGAATTTATTGTTCGAGACTATGCTCAAATGGGATAAATTCAAGAGCAAGCTCGGGAGGTATTCTAAATTTGATGACATGTGGGACGGGCCATATATGATCACAAAATGAAAAGAGCATATTCATTCCAACTTTCAAAGTTAAGTGGAGAGGTGTTTTCGATCGCAGTTAATGGGATCCAATTAAAACATTATTTTTGAGGTTTGAATTTCTACCTTGTACTATAGTAGGGGTGATACCACAAAGCTGGTATACAATTTCTGGGAGATTCTAATTTTTGCTGAAATCACATATTTTTATAAAATATAATGATTTAATCCTTTAAAATTTCCATATTAAGGATTAAAATTGAAGAATTTTTTATCAAACCACCTTAGATCAAACCCCGTTTGATAGAACCCCGCTAGTTTTAAACCATACCTACAACAGAGTCTCCTTTACACCTATCAAAATGCTAATAAAAAATAACTTTTGATTTACCTTTTAGGGGATCAAATGAATTCATTTAAAATTTATTTCAAATGATCATGGTAGTCCTCAAAATGAGCTATCCAACAACTATAATTTTAATGTGTTTTGGTTTTATTATGTATGTGCATTTTTAGTTTTATTAAATAGAGGTTTTTCACCAAAAATCAAGCTTTATGTTCTACACATGTGGAAAAATAGCATATCATCAAAATAAAATTTTAAAAAATATGTTCAAGCTAGGTATTGATGTACCTAATCCATTAAAAAAAAAAAAAGAATTTTGATACATACAGAAAAAGATGTGTTGTGTACAGTCCACCTATGTTTCAATTGTAATTGGTTTGACTTCAAAACTTGATTAAGGAAAAAATATTTAATAAAACAATATGAAACCAAATTAAAGTGCTAGATATCATAGTTAAAAATATAAATTCAAAAAAATAGAATTTTATCCTTCAAAAGAAAAAAAAGTTATGTTGTATACAGTGAGCGTCACTCCTTAAAAATGTTGTTTTTTTAAAAACTAGTTTTCAAAGTAGATGGAAAAAGAAGTGCAATGTGATTCCAAATTTTTTGAAAAAAATATATTTAGAATCTATAGACAAAACATAATAAATCACTAGTTTGTATCATCTTCAAATTCCTCATAGTTTAGCCGTTTTAGGAGCCCAAAAGTGAAGATTTAGTTTTAAAAAAATAGTTTAGTGTCCAGTTTGCCCAAAAATTGTAAACCCGTAGACTAGTTGTTGTTAATAAGTACTTGGAGAACTTCTTTTTCCATTGTTTCATTTTTCATAAGTGCTGCAACACATGGTTTTCTGGCTATTAGGGCCTGGTTGTTTGCTTTTGGTTTATTTTGTTTCATTTTCTACTGTTGTTTGGAGGAGTGTTATTTTAGTTTTCAAAAAAATTGAGTTATGGAGGGGCCGAATTGACTCCATGCCCAATGGATCTACTTAAGGAAACTAGCCCAATGCTTAGCAAGTAAGCATCTAGCAAAGGTCGCCAAGAGTGTTATCAATTTTTCACCACAACTCAAATTGACTGAGTTGATTGATTATGGTTCATCTTAAGGTGAAGAGTTTCATTTTATTTCTGCAATTTCTTTAACCATTGCATACATTTAAGTGTTTAGTTGTTTAAATTCAATAGGTTTTAGTTGTTGTTTATCATTTACAACATTAAGTATTGTTTGAAATGTAAAATAAAATTCCTTCATTCTGATATTCATTCACAATGTTTCATACATTGTTAACAAAAGGAAAAAATACAGAATTGAACGAGTATTTCACAAATGTTGTTTTTTATTCATTTGAAAAAAGAACCAAGTGTCCCACACAAGTCGTGGGAATAGCTGAAATAGTGAATCAAAAGGAGTATGCTACACTACAAAAGATAGAAGGAAGAAAAGAACATGTAAGAAGGAACATAATCATCATTGCCTGATGATTGTCTTCCAGTTGCCTTTGGAGTGGTGCACCCTTCCTTGCTTTCATGCTCCAAGTGAACCTGCAAATGATGAAAATTTTGTTAGAGCTCGGACTATGCACCTCTTTTACATGATCTATCAACAATAATGTAGAATACTACTTATGATACATTGAAATCAACTGAGCAAAAAGAGTGCAAGAGTATCCAAAGGAGGAAACATCATAAGAAACATCGTAATTATGTTTTTAATCTAACATTGTTTATTTCTTGTGCATGTATAGGACAAGTCATGTTGATGTTTTTTTTTTAATATCATAAATCATGTGCTTTAAAATGGGCTCCCACAAGGGTTGAGACTTGACATGCTGCCCCTCAACATTCCATAAAGGGGTTTCTAAAAAAGAAACAATTAAATGTTGCTCAAGGAGATATACATCTGAAGGAGTGTATTCGAGTATCATAAGAGTTCAAACAAGTGACCACTCGGGATAGTAAAGTCTAAATGTGCAATGAATTGAACATCACAAGTGGTCAATTGCTCAAGTGCAATCTCATGAAATGTGATAGTGAACAGGCATACATAATGCCTTGTTTACAAGTCATCAATAGCAACTAAAGCAATTTGAGAAGTTTCAAAACATTTTCATCATGGTATTGTATTCCAAAATATTCTGTTTAGGAAACAAAAATGCATGAAGAGTATCAAAGAAAGCTTGGTTCCATCAAGAAAAACAAAGTTAAAATGGCTATAGGTGAGCTACTGAAAGCAAATTTTGCATGATGAGAAGTCCAAACATATCAAGGTAAAGTGCATTTAAGAGTGAATATTTGTATGTTTCATCACGCAAATTAGTGCAAATAGCATGGCAGCCACATCTAAAGAGTGTAATCAAAGGTACATGAAGATATGAGGAAATATTTTGCTTGATAGGTTATTGAAAAGGTGTCAAATGAAGTTGAGCTTCTATTATGTTGATGCATTTTGAGCAAATAGTGCAAAGAAATGAATTGAATTATTCAACTAAGAGTAAATTGTAAGCAAGGAAAGTCTACATCATGAGGGTAAGTATGTCAAAAGGAAGTCATTACATTCAGGAAACAGTGATGCACATATACATTATAGTTTTGTTTCTCAAAACAACAGGCTTGTGCTACAGTAAGCCTATGTGGAACTAGTCAGGGTCTCAAATGAATGCAAGTGCAAAGGTGTCAAATCGGGATTTTAGAGTAAACCCCACATAGCTTTATATATTATTTTTCTAGAATACAAAGATGAAAGGATAAATCGAGCTCAAATAATGGAAGAAAACCCTAGTTCATGCTCTCATACCTGCGGCTTGGAAAGGAAAAAAAAAAAATCCTTCATAAGCTCCATACCCGCTTAGGGTTTTGAATTAAAATGTAGATACAAGAAGAAACAACAAGGGTTTGAGCCCTTAACAACAAAAATTATTTCATAAAATGGTGAAATCAAAGCTACAGGCCTTGGCCATGAGGGGTTTTGGAAACCCATAAAATGGAAAGCATTTATCTAAGAAATGTTTTCATTTAATTTTTGTTTACATTTACATATCATGGGTCAAGCCCAAGAGAAGCATTTTTATAGAGACAAGGAAATACATAAGCATGGTTGCAGCCTGTATAATGGCCGAACCCCAGAAACCTTGGAGCTTCATATTTTTTACAAAGAAAAGATTGGTAAAGCTTTATTTAAGAGGGATATGCTTTTAGAAGCAGAGAAGAGCTCACCATAAATGTTTCAGTGAAGGAGTTCACCCAAGCTCACGACTGAAGCACTTCCAGAATGCCCAAAGGATCTCTCCAATGGCAGCCACATCAAACGACAAGGGGTGGTGACACAAGAAACACAAAAAAAGACATCAAAACTAGTCGAACTCCGCAGCCTAAAGGCCATTTTTTCTCATCGAATGGAGCTAGAATAGCATCGAAATGCAGATAAAACAACTTACCATGATTTCTAGAGGAGAATCAACTAAAGATGGTGAAGCTTGAGCCCAAATGGTGGTGTCAAAATCATCAAACCCTAACTCCCATGACGGTGACTTGCATAACCTTTTCTCTAAGTTGGCCAAATGAAAAATGAAATGTGAATAAGGTGGGAGATTTGAGTTTTGTGTTAGGGTTTCCTTCAATACCCTAATTCGACTTAGGGATATTTGCAAATGTTTTAAATAAATCAACCCATAATTTTAATGCCTTTTTTCAGAATGTCCATGTTGCCTAGGTCAACCCCTTTGGCATTTTCAAATTTTAAATGTAACGTCTCTTAGTCTCTAAGATACCTTATGGCATTTCCAATAGTTTCAAACGCCTTAACTCATTAATGTGTTAGGGTATTTTTTGAAAAGATCATTTAATCTAACGCCTAAATGAATATCAAAGTATATAGTATGCCTTAGGTATTATTATTTTTATTGATTTTATAGAAATCAAATTTAGAGCTTTGGATAAATATTTGCCTTATATTTTTTATGATTTTTTGAAGAAAAAACAATTGTAATAGGAGCATCGAGTATTATTATTTTTTGCAAAGATTTCTCCAAAATCTTGAGTTGCAAAAAATTAGGATAAGAATCGAATTGAGAACAAGGGATTAAGATGAGCTTGAATTTTGTAACAAAGCTGCAAATCATGTAAATCAGTATTTAAAGCATTTTTTTATAAATTAATTTTAAATATTTGATATCTATGTAGTTAAGGCAAGTAAAAGGTGGTCAAGATCTTTGGGTTTGATTTTCTTCTGGGTGAATTTAGAGAAAAGAGTGCAAACAAAAGTTTCCATTTTTAGTCTCTAGCCAGTTGTTCTTGATTTAGAGGCTTTTCTAGATGGATCCTTTGGAGATGAGGAATTTATATCTTTTTGATGATTTTTGGAGCTGTTTGGAATCATCCTTTCGAGCCTTTTTCCTGATCTCTAAAATGCAGAATTGGTTGCTTTTTTGGAGTAGTGGGCCTGATTTTTCCTATCTTGGCACTACTAAGGTCACTTAATGTCTATAAGTTTGAGAAATTATAATTTCTCAAGGGTTCAAATATCGGTTTCTTGCTCTTACAAACATTTTGAGAGCTTTTAAACTTCTTTTGTACTCATATTTTGAGGATTTCCACTCCTTCATTCAATAAAACAAAAGAATCTCCTTCCTCATTTCTTGTTTATGCTTTACAATAATGATTAGATGTGTTTTGTGATTCAACCCATTGAATCCTTTCTGTGTCTCCTTGTTATAGAGTTTTTTGCAAGAGTTGCATTCTGATTCAGGTTGTGCCTTATGTTTATTTTGAACTTTTGCACAAATCACTGTTGAGTCATATGTATTGTAAGTTTGTGAGAGTTAAGTTTTAAAGAGGTGTTGAGGGTGGTTTATCATCAAAATATTCTTAATTTAGGTTAATCATCTTAAGTCATAGGTTTTCAATTACAAGTTTATTTCTAACTCTTTTCTCATCCAATCAATAGAGTAGGTGATTATCAACAAGGAAGCTGACCTTCTCCAAAGATTCTTTCTCACAATGAGTTACCCACAACTTGAGAACATTTCCATGTTTCAATAGATTTCTAAGCATTCATGTTCAGCAGGGTGCAAATCTCATTGACAATAGGTACATATGCAAACAAATCCATGGAAGTTCATTTGGAGCACACTAAATAAACAAGGAAGAAAAATATAATTGAAATGCTCAAAAAATGTGGTTTCAAAAATGAAGAGATAGAACAAGGAAGAGCCCATGGAGAGAAGAAGTCTAGAGAATCACCTAGCGTTAGGAGATCTAACAGGATCCCTCCTTCCAAACCAACTTTTGGATCAGCTTCAATAAATATTGATCCCAACACCTCTAACAAAGGCAAGGGCCCAACCCCTTCCAAACCCACTACCAGATCAGGAAAAAGAAAAGTTGTTCCTCCAATAGTGCCTGCTAAATGAGGAAGAAAAGAAAAAGCTACAAGGGAAAATAATCTCAGCATCACTAAGGACCAGGAAGAAGAGGAGGAAGACCCAAATTCTAAGTTGACAGGGAAAAGAAGGGTAATAATTTCCTTCGGTGAAGGTGCATCGCAAGAAACCAGTGTTGGATCGAAGAAATTTCACTATGTATCGTCCTTAGAGGATGCTGATTTATAGGATTCTAGTGATTATAAAGTTGATGCAAAGAAGGCTAGATTTAAAGAAGAGGTTTCATTAGACCAGGTGGAAAAAAAGTCTCTTTGATAAGACTTGGTACCCCTCTCAAACTAGAAGCCTTGGTGAATAATCTAGTGCATCAATAAAATATGATGAAACCCACAACAAAAGTATATAATTTAGTAGGTGAAAAAGATATACAAACAATAAAAATTGCCATCATTAAATATGTTATTATATTGGAAGCTAAGTGGGACAATGCCAAGTGTGATGTACATAAAAAATTGTGGGAAGTACTAATGAAGAGAAGAGCAGAGGCGGTTGAGCTGGAAGACAAAATAAGAGCTAAGGCATATAAGGATATTGCATCCTCTCTGTCTCTAGGTGATCTGGAAACTTTGAAGAAGATTTGTGCTAACATGTTCTAGATGAAAAAGAGAGTTAATA
The DNA here is from genome assembly GCA_007115665.2 of Sequoiadendron giganteum. Lineage (NCBI taxonomy): Eukaryota > Viridiplantae > Streptophyta > Pinopsida > Cupressales > Cupressaceae > Sequoiadendron > Sequoiadendron giganteum. The sequence continues at coordinate 655,739,809 of CM021100.1, forward strand.
CTCTGATGACCAAAGACAAAAAGGAAATCAAAAGGATAAGGAAGGAAACAATAAAAACTATCAGGAGTACAGTGGAAAAGTATGGTATGATTGGTGCATCTGGTATAACACCTGAATCAAGAAAATAAACTTCTATAGAAGTCAAGGAAGATCCTCCTTCTGGTACTGCTGATGAAAACGTATCTCTAGAAATAAATGACTTTGATATCCCTCTGGAAATAGGTAGTACAGATGTTCTACCTGAAATTAAAGTTGCTAATGAGGCTTTGGAAAATGAAGGATGGGTTGAAGAAAATTTTGAAGCAGATATTCATGATGTTACCCCTCTAGTACACTTTGAAGAAGAAGAAATAAATAAAGCAGAAGGAGAGAGGAGAGAAGATGAAAAGGAAGAAGAAAAAGAAGAAGAAAAGATAGAAGAGGAAAAGTTAGAAGAAAAGAGAGTAGAGGAAGAGAAGGCTGAGGAAGAAGAGGGAAATAAGGAATCAGGTGAACCTGGTGAAAAGAATGAAGAAGTATCTCAATAGGTTGTGGAATCACAAAATTCCATTGGAGAATCCTTTGATGATGATGATTTCTTGAAGGGCCTGCTATCTAAGTAGATCATATTCCAACCAGTAATTCCTCTAGAACTCCTGCAACTTCCAATTAATCAAGGCTATGCAGATCTGAACAAGATTTGTCCTATACATAAAATGGTGTTAGGTGATGTATTTCATGCATCCGATAGAAGATAAATATTGGAAATGCATTAGAAGGGAATTGAGATTATTGAAGATTCTATTAAGGATTTGCAAGATGTCACACCTAATACCTTAGTGGACACATCTCTCACTCCGATTGAAAACCTAAAGCTTCTATTGGAATCCTTCAAGGATTATGCCTCCAGACTTGGTGAGAAAACAAAATAGGAAATTGAAGAGAAACTTACTGAAAAAAGGCTATTGATCCTCCATGACAAGTGTGCTTTGGCACATACCAATGTAGAAAAGAGCCTTGAATCTATAAAGGCATGTGAATCTGAAGCTAATTCTATGTTTACCTACTGCATAAGGTGGACTGATGCCACACAAAGTATAAAAGATCTCATGGACTCCATTCAGTCCCAGTTGACAGTTGTTTCCAGTGCTTACAATGTATCCATGGAAAAATACAAATGAACTTGGAATGCAATATTTATGCATAGATAAAAATTATTCATGTTACAAAAACATAAGGGATAATCAAAAAAATTGGCCTGCTTGGTGACAATGTAAGGATGGAGTACACTCCGATAGCCAATGCTTTGGCTAATGCTGAGAATTTGAATAAGATCAATCTGACCCCAGATACTCTAGATGAGGTGGAAGAAATTTTTATTGCATTAGATTCTTTGAACAAAATTTTGATATCTGCTAAACAAAGTTGGGAGAATGGTAAAGTATCCTAGCAAGGAATTCTATAGGAACTTCAAACTGCTCCCTCCTCTAGGTAAAGTTTTTTTTTCTAGTTTTTACATTGGTTGGGTTAAACTCCTTAGGGGGAGTTTAGTAGTTTGATTCTTTGTGTTGTACATTTCGGATCCTGTGTACATATTTATGTTTATACTTTTTGGTTTCCCTTTGTCCTTGATGTTAAAGGGGGAGAAAGGTAAGAGAAATAGAGTATACTCTGTACATAGGAAGTCTGTAAATTATTTTGGCACATGTTGCCATCAATTAAAAAGGGGGAGATTGTTGGAAGAATGAAGAAGAATACATCTCTTGATATAGTTTTTGTTGTCATTGATGTCACCATGATATATGAGTTGCAACTGCAATATTCAAAGTCATGTTGATCAGGGATTCTGACCCAGTAATGCAGAATTGTCCTTCGATATTTTTCTTTGGATTTCCCCTCCGGTGATAGTTGCTACTTCAAATTTTGGGAATTTTTTTGGTTGATAAATGCATGCATAGATAGGATCTTGTGCATTCAAATGCTCGTGGTTGTCATTGGGATCATTTTGTTGTTTACAATTTTTTTATTAGGTCTATCAGTGGCCGACCTAATAAGCAGTTGAGGGTGAAATGGATAAAATCATGCTTGTGCAATCCATGCCAACATGTAATTGTTCACCACATGTTTCAATTAATTTTGAGAAGGTTTTGTGTTTACCTGGAGCCGACTTGATGAGCAAATTAGATATATATAGGATGTCCTTTGGAGATAGATGAATGAGAATCATGTGTGAATGTTAGTAGATTATGTGTACATGCAAAAAGTGTGAAGAGTGATCTATTGACATGCACATTTCTTGAGCTTCAAAGGAGCTGAATCTGCACTCAGAGGTGTACTTACATCAGTTCATTCTTTGGTTGTAATCCATTTTTGTTCCTATATTTTGTAGGTAGTGAGCCTCCATTTGGACAGCGAGTCCTGGCAGTGAGCCACCCCTTTTGTAATTTCTTATAACTGGTTATCCTATATTGTGAGTCAATCCTCATCGTGGTTTTTCCCATTTTGGGTTTTCCATGTAAAAATCTTGGTATTCATGTGTTATGTGCTTCATGTTCACTTAATGCTTTTTCACATCTTAATTATCATATGCATTAGATTATTTGGATGGTATTTGTTCAATAAGTTTAAGAAGATATCGATTCACCCCCCTCTCTTAGTATCTTGTATATTTAACAACAAGTTCTAGTTATGTAGGAAAAAACACTAATCTTAAAATGGTTGTCATTACAAGGTTATCCACCAATATCCTCATCAAAGGGTAGGTCCATCTATCATATTATAGGTGTGCAAGGGATCACATTTGAGTTCATGGTTGGAAAAAAATCCCTTAAGTGATGCTCCTCCTCCTTAGTCGATGACCATTATTTGAAAGGAGATTCCTGGACCATCTATATCTATTTATTTGAAGCTCGGTTGAGCTATGTATGTACTTTGCACACAATCTTTAGAAATATTGTAATATGTAAAATAATATTTTGGAAATGAAATCAAAATTTATTATTATTATATCATCTATGTTCATTTCTTCTCTATTAAGAAAGATTTTTTTTGGGCAACGATTAAGTAGCATAGTTTATTTACTTGAAAGTGAAAAATTAGAAAAAATTACTTGCATGAACAATTGGCATGTTACACTATACATACATCAATGATCGTAATAAGTATACTGAGTTATAATAGTGTGATCATCTAATTTAACCTAACACTTTCCATGTTGGTGAAAGTCCTATAATTTATGTTGTGCTAAATATGAATTATTACCTATTTCTATTCCAAGACATGCAAATATCATTAGAAGTACCATCAAAGAACTTTTACACTAATTTTAGTCCTCATTCATTAATTTGTGTCTCCCTCCTCACACTACCAACCTTGTTTCAATTGACTATGTGTTATCGCTCTCATTAGCCCTCCCTCCTTACATTACTTGGTACTTTTCACAATCATTTCTTCTCAACCCACTACCTTGATTTTATCTCTTTGTCTTTGTTCTCCTTTGAAACTTTTCCTTTTAAAATATGGCTATGCTCTAAAATAATAACCATATCTTTCCTTCCAACAAGAAATTGGGATCCTTGTGTCCTTGGTTGCTTCAAATCTATGCACCTAGCCCATATTTTTGATCTAGATTATAAAGCCATCATTCAATGATTGTTGGAAAAGAAATCCTATAGGATCTATCATGTGATCTATCCTACTTTTAATTGGCATATCTAATTCTATCTAATGCAATGGACCTCCTCCAAAATGCTTCACTCCTCAAGAAGTTGGCTAAAAATTATATTCAAAGATACCTCATCCCTAAGGAAAATCTTAATGTTTTTTTGGAAGCATACAAGCTCTATCATGGTTCAACTCTCTTTAGGGGAAATTGTAATTTTAAATAAATTAAAAAGGATATTGTGTTTATATTTATTTTCAATGCCATTAAGCTTGGTCTACAAAATGACAACTCATGTATTACAGAATCTATTATTAACACACATCGTTTGGAGCTTGGATTAAATATTCACATCTAGGGTACACCATACATTTCATGCATGACAATTCCTTTTGAACCATCTACCATACCAGAAACCTCCTCCTCCTATTATGTTATTGACCATCCCAAATCAAGATTCAACATCTTGAGATTCTTCAATTCATAGCTCCCCAACCCTTAAATAATTTTGATCATTAATTCTCTTCTTTGCTCTCTTATTTTACCTAGCCATGAAACATGCTAAGTATATATTTTTCTTTATAATGGCCTATTTTTTTTACTCCTTCAAACTCCTCTTTTCAATATGTAAAGATGTTATCAAGTACAAATAATATTATGATCAAGTGTTGTCACCTTTTACTCAAAAAAAGTCATGATCTTTTAGATGGTGTATGAACTTACAATATTTGTACTCATTAGTCAACTAAAAATATTCATCAATTTAATCCGCCTTTGGAAGCTTCTTAAAATATATGCATCTATTTTTCCTCACTCTCAACATTGACATGATAGTGAAAATGCACCTAGAATAAACATAAGAAGTGATTCAAATTTATAGGAATAGTACACTATGTACATATTACTACATATATCTCTCTGATATTTCTTAAATGATTAACATCTATAATGGCATATCATAGTCTCCAAATTTTCATAAAAATTGTAACCACAAATAAATGGAATAAGAACATAGATCTACTCATAATTTAAACCAAGTCATGCAAATTCACCTAGTGTTACCTCAATAATAGTATTCATAAAATTTCATAAACCAAGGTTTTAGTCATAGAATGTGGACACACCATAAATAATCTGTATGGTCCAAATTAAGAAAAAATCATGCTCTACATAAGCATAAATATTATCTTCAAGTACACAATATATATTATGGGAAGTTCCTAAAATTCAATTTATAGACTCCACACAAAATATGTATTTTCAATTAGCAAGACAAAAATAATTTCTTGAAGAAGATATAACATTATTTTAAATATTTTTTTCAATGACTTGGCATTTTTTGTAAAAAAGGAATTTTCCTTGCAAATGAATTATTCTTAAGAAGGCATTGTCCTTAAGAGGACATTGTCATTAGTATTTTCAACCACCTATAGCATTAGTCAAGTATTGACTGTTTCAAATGAGAAATTTGGAATGAAAATTCAATCAACACAATAAATGGATACTTTAATACCATTTTAGAACATTGCACATCAAAGATCTTGAAAATAGATGTAGAAGATAAGAGAATATGATCTTATTAATATACAAAAATTATTACAATATTTTTAGATTTCTTATCACAAATAGATTTTTGATTAGCAAGATTGCATAAGGCACAAGCTAAGAGCATACATCTGTTTTCTTTTCCAAAATCTTGGAATTTCAAGTTAGATCTTAAGAACACTTGACTTCCTAAGACTCTAGAAGTCACTACTACTCCAGATGTCAAACTCTGAGAATTGATCTCTCCAACTCTTGATGCCCAAGCCCAAAATTGTTGATTCAACTCCCTCTATCGTAAATGATCTCATAAGGCCCTATTTATAGGAAATGAAGGCCAAGTGGTAGTTGGAAGTATGCGGTAGATGAGAGTGGTGTATGCACATGTAGTAGGTGAGTATGGTAGATGGAGTACTTTGGTAAGTGAAATTTGGAAATTAGTGGATAATGGAGTGGTAGATCAAGTATATTGATAACTGGAATTTGGAATTAGTGGATGGTGGAGTGGTAGGTGAAGTACTCTAGTACTTTTCATTTTGAGTGTAGTGATTTTTATTTATTTAACAAATATTAATACTAGTGGACATGTATTTGTCCATAAATATTAATAAATTTATCCATAAATATTAACTTTTTCCATAATATTAATAAATATTAATATTTATCACTTATTATCAGTTTTATGAAACCTAGAAAGTGAGAATGGTCCACTTAACACCCATAACTAGCTACAAGGGTCTTTCTTTATAAATAGGTTTACATCATATTGTCAAATATTAACATGGTTGGCATCATGACAATAAAAAGCGCATGTGCTCACTAAATATGGTATGCCAGGTTAAGGGTCTAGTTACAACCAATATTTTATGTATTCAACAAAAGGAGTAATATCATACCAAAAGGTAGATAGTGTCAGTCCCTTGCTTTATTTACATAATTATATACAAAGTTAATTATTTACAAGATTGGAATCTTCATGATGGATTGTTGACCATTATCCCATTTGTAGAGAATACACTATCTTCTAAGGTTTGGTATGAGATGGATGCCAAGTATATTGTAAGTATTTTCAAAATTGAATAGGTAGTGGTATGAGTAAAAATCTTTTATTTTTTTAGATGCTAACTGGAATTTACCTAGTGTGAAGAATTTTTTTGCCTTGGTCTTTTTTATATTTGGCTTTTACTTTTAGCTTCAGAAGGATTCACGTGCAAAAATAATTTGTGGTTCTGAAGGGCACACAATGGGCCACGTGGTGGCTACATGCATTTTTTTAATTGCTTTTCTTCGGAAGGAAGCCGAGCCACGTGTGAGCTCGACAGAAGATTTCTCAAAAAATCTTTTCGCAAATCTAAGAATACTCGTTCGCTTGACACATCATCTCTTTGTTGCAGGGAAACTATGCTTTAGAGATTTTTTTCTTTAGAGTTTTATAGAGCATACTTTTCTATATTTTTCAAGAGAATGATTTAAGTTGGTGCCGCCAAAGCCACTTGATCGGTCAACAAGATTTTTGCTAGGCTGTTTTCTAGGATCCAAGCGTTTATGGAGGGAAATCTTGTTAAATATCTAAAAAATATTAATGTGGAAGTTGAGAGTTGATGAGCAAGGATTACCACAACCTAATTAAAGATCTATGATCGGATTCTAAGCTATCAGATGTCATCTGGCAGTCATTACTTATAGTTTGAGGTGGTGTTTCTCTCTCCTTGGTGGCTATAAATTTGAGGCGGCAACATAAGAAAAGGGTTCTTAAAGTTTTCCATTTGGAAAGAAGTTCTTTAGGTTTTCATAGTGATAGGAAGTATTTTAATTCAAGTTTGCAGAGCACTGCTTCACTCTCGCATGTTATACCTATTTTAACTCAAACTATTGTCGAATTGGAATCCGACCTCTATTTTAAAGTTCACTTAATATTTGAAGTACAAGCTATTTAGGAGAAATATTTGAAACTGTGCATGATATGGCCTTTGTCAATGTTTCCTTCTTTATATATTCATCCAGAATAGAACATTGTGTCTAGCTTAATCTAAATAGTTTGATTATTTTATTTTCATGTTGTATGTTTACATGATAAAGTTATAGCCTATAGAAGCTAGATTATGGAATTTGACTTCTAGGTTTTCTTTAAAGGTTATTATTTATTTGTGTTATGCTATATTAAGAGGAAGATTTTATGTGGTTTTTGAATGTTTTATGTTAATTCTTGAAACTTTTATGCTTGGTTAGATCTTAATGAATACTTCCTATGGGTAGATTGAATGACTACACCATGCTTGTATCTAGCCTCTGCTACTTGTTCTCTTCCTGAAAATGAAGGTTTGTGGTGTTCTGTGTCTATCATATCATTCATAGAAAATAACTTGAGGTTTTGAAATGTTGTAAAAGTGTTGGCACATCGCCACTTTCATGTTTTATGTTTACATTTCTTTCTACCCATTTTCCCAAACTCAGAGAAGAGTTGGATTTCTATAAAAATCAGAGGTATTCAGTGAGGCAAAGATTGGTCCCCCACATGCTGACTTTCCCATAAGATTGTTGGAGAGGTGCAATCTTTGATGATCAATAATTATTTTTCTGGCATGCCTGATGGGACAGTTTTTTGAACATTTGATTAGGAGTCCAAAATATTTCTTAAATCAGGCCAAGGAAAGAAACTGGAAGTTTCACTCCTAGATTCAAAACAAGAGCATCTTCAAAGGGCCATTTCCATTACTCCTAGTTACCCTCTTCGGTACCTAAGAGAAGAAAACTTACAAGTTCTGTATATTCTATAAGAAGCAGTAGAGTAAGGAGTAAGAGTCCAGAGTCTAGAGACTTATGTACTCCACCTAGAGGTCAAAGTTTCCAAATAAGAATACTAGTTTACCAAATTCATAGGACTATTTTCTCCATGGCTCATGTACCCCTCCTGCTCCTATAAATTTCATAACCTTGGACACTAGCAGTCCACTATAGCCACCTACTCCCCCAAATGTCTAGCCTGTCATACCCACTAACGCTCTCAAGGCTATTCCAAAAAAAATTGAAGAGGACTTCAAAACCCCTTCCAAACACCTCTAAGATGTAGTGGAGGTATGTAGAGTACACAATATAGCAGAAGAAAACATTGCTATGAGATTATTGGCTTCCTCCTTCAAAGGGAAGGCTTAAGATTGGTATCGATCTTTGACTTCTGGTTCTATCAACTCATGGGATCAACTCAAAGAAAATTTGTTCGAATTTTTTTTGGAGAAAGGAGATCATTCTTCATTGCTACACCAATTGATTACCATCAAGAGAGCCCCACAAGAGGCCATGAGCAACTTCAACACAAGGTTTCACAAACTTGGCAGAGGATCCCAGTGACTACCTAACCTCAAGTTGCAATGGCGTTCATGTTCTACCTAAAGGCTATCAATTTGGATGTTGCGGTGATGATAAATTCTATGGGGGAAGATATCTTACCCAATGCATATGAGTTGGTGGTACACACATAGAATAGTTTGAAAAATGTCCGGAAGGTTCCACCATGACCTTCGATTCTTTTTTTGCAAAAAAATTGAGCATGCCTCAAGAGGAAGCTACTTTGCACGCTTTCACAATCCAAGTGACGATTTTAGGTCCACCACAATCCATGCATTATACCTCACCGTGCAGATGAGCACATTGAGTTCTTCCTCTATAGCAATAGACATCAACGATATAAAGAGCATCATGCAGTCCTTTTCTAATGAGTTGGTTCTCATGAAGAGGCAACAAGCAACCCCTCTGAGGCAAGCTACTCAAACCTATCAGGGAGGAAGGCTATCCTATCAAAAGAACACATACCGAGGACCTTCAAGTCAGGGAGGTCAACAAGCAGTGTCTACAAACCAGATAGTTTTGATCACCATTTTGTTGTAGATGGTCAAGGATAGCCAGAGCAAAGATTTAATCCCAGGCCAGAACACCCTGGCAACAGATGAAAATGCATGGTGCTTCCCTTGCAATGACAACCATATGCCCCAAAATTTTCCAAGGGAAAATATGCAACAAAAGATAGCAAATAAAATAAATAAAGGCACGCTTTTGAATGTGGAAGGATATGAGTCCTCCAAAATGGAGAATTATCGCTTTAGGTTGCAAATACAAGGGATGTCCGTAGAGAAAGAGTTGGATATTGCACTTGATCAAGCATTATTTTCCTGGATGGAGAAAGAAGATGTGGTATTCACAAATGAAGCTCTGACAACTAGTACTCCATAGGTGTAGTTGGACTACAACACTAGATCCAAGAGAAGGCTCACGAGAGAGTACGTGTCACAAGCTCCACCTCGTCCTCAGCCACGCCAACCACCTATTAGAACCCAAAATTTCCATTTAAAATCCTAAGGGTTTTTCTCATTTAAACCTCATACTTTCCATTAAAACCTAAGTGATTTTATTCATTTATGTCCATTTTCCTATCTTTTTCATAAAAAAATTCACTTCATCATCATCCAAAATGCTAAAAGTGACTTATACTCTTACCGTTACTTTAATATTCACATTCTATGTCACTTACTACTTCACCACGACCTCACACAATGGGCTCGTGATATGGCGATGGTGGCTAAGGTGCACACATGAATTTTTTACCACCACACCACACGCAGTCAATTCATTGACCGTGGTATCACGGTGGTGGTGAGATAACCGAAAAAGCAAAGCATAAGATAGTTACTGCTACACCATGCATGGTCAGCACTGTGACCACCGTGCCATAGTGAGTGGTGAGTTGCAGTTAGGAGAGGCTACCGTGGTACCATCACTAGTATACGGAGAGACTATCGTGACCACAGTGAGCGGTGAGTTAGCAGCAGAGGTAGCAGCCAGAAGATATACTGCAACTACCATACACAGTTAAACCATAGACCGCGGTGACTGTGGTGGTCAGGAGTGAAGTGGCAAGACAACGGGAAGAGTGTATACCGTATTACTGCTAGCCATCATCTCAATGACCATGGTAATATGGTAGATGGTGGAGGAAGTGGTGAACATGGTCACACCACACTACCATCACCTATTTGGAGGAAGACCGCGGTATGGAGGTAACAACGGAGATAATGGCTAGGGTCAGACACCACCACACCAGGGGGGGGGGAATTCAAAGACAGGGGTGAAGCGGTAAGAATAAGGGAAGCTACGGAGATAGGAAAGGTAAGGAGAGGCAATGTATAAAGTGAAATTGTAAAGGGCGGTAAAAGTATTAAAGGAAAAATCAAAGCAAGACTATAGTTAAAATATTTAATTTTCCGATAAGGCAATCCAATTAAATGTTTTAATTTTTGTCGAAGAAAGTTAAGCAGTTGTAACAGGAAGGTGAAGGGTCATGACTCTTCAGATGATGTATAAATATTTTGAAAAATCAGTTGAAAAGGAGGTAGAGGTAGGAATAGTAGGAGTTAGATTTTCCAGAAAATGGAATTGGGAATGTAAAACAATGACAAACCTTTTTTGAAGCAGATCAATGGATGAATTATTTAAATTGGTGAAAACCCTTACTGTGTTTAGTTGTTGTGATATAATAATTTTCATTTCTTATGTGGGTTTTCTCCAACTTGAAGTTTTTTAAATCATTTAAATCAATGTATCAATTATATGTTTGATTTATCACAGTACAATTTCACTATGTGTGATTTGGTTAATTGGTGTCTGCAAGACAAAATTGGATTCTTTTAAACAAGTCATAGTGATTTAGGATTTCTTTTGGATGGTTAAAGAAGAACCCGGTAAGAAAATAGTCTAGCACAATTTATGCAAGTCATAAATTAATGAAGTCATATGCTAGTCATTAGAACTTCATTTCATAAAGTGCCTAGCAACTTGAATTAAACCAGAGAAGGAAACACACATAATTCTTAATTTTGACTCCATTGCCCATGTGGATAGAAGGCACTGATTTGCCACAACCAAGAGATAAAATTTCATATCAAACAACTTATTCAAATCCTTTCTTTTGTGCAGTAGGAGTAGGAGTAGTTATAGTGATTTTGTCTATCCACTTCTATTTTCCATTGTGGGTAGATTGTTTCATTGGGAAGTACATTTCAATCTGCATCATTCACATAGGTTCACCCACCTTGGTCTAGCAGAACCTAAAGAGAAGAAGGTTCAATTGCATCAATTGGCCTTGTACATTGGACAAAAGCGTTGTGAGAGCTTGGCAACCTCTCGTGGTTCAAACCTACATTTTGGAGATCCAACACCACCATTGCAAGAAAAAAAGTTCTCATAGCTAATTGTTCGACCGATTTAGCAGCAAATGATTCCACCATTACCCAACAAACTATCGGATAATATGTTGAACGCATTCATGGTAGACCATTTTCCTCCAAATCTAAGGGAGATTCCACCATTTAGGGTGAAGGTCCTGCCAATCGGAGCACTCAACATGGTGGAGCAGTTGAAGAAGGCACCTGCCAATGTGTCCCTCTGGGATGTTATATATTTTCCCGAGAAAAATACATTGCTTCGAGAAGCATTGAAAAATGAGGAACAAAGACAACAGATGGATGCAATTTTGTCGTGCGATCAAAGTAAAGATAGAGGAATCACATCAGATCCTAAAGCTCTAAAAGCTACATCTTATACAAATGACATGGGCGATGCAAAAGAGAAAGAGGTAAGCAAGTTGAAGCCCACAACCTTCTTTTTAACATTAATAGTGGGAGATAAACTTTTACACAATAATATGATTGATTCAAGAGTCGATACAATGGTCATGCCAAAGCAAGTGGTTGATGCCTTAATGATTAAGTATGAGCCCCTTGAGAAAGGAATCATGCAGTTGGATGGAAAGAAGGTTGTGACAGTTGGTCAGATAAAAGATCTATCTTTGACCCTCTTTTCATGTCCAGGCCAGGAAATCTCACAAGAAGTAGTGGTGATAAACATCCCCTCGATCTTTAGGATGTGTCTTTCAAGATATTTCACTGTAAAGCTTGGCGGATACTTGGCATTGGACTGGTCCCATTTGATATTGAGAACCAAACATAGGGTGAAGATGAAGATCCTATCAAAATATTTGCACCCTAAACATATAGCAGACAATGTAGTCCCCTATTTTTAATCAACACATACCTCCTTCTCAAGATAGGAGGGATATTGCTTTGAGATGCTAAAAGATGAAGAAGACACAAGTGAGTGGACTCCCAAAGAGGAGGTTATCCTCAACTAGTTCATCGACTCCAACCCATTCGACAATTTCTATGCCACGGGACTAGGCATCTATGTGATCTTTGATGATGACCTGATCTATCCAAAATTGATGAAGGATCAAGAAAAATATGATGATCTATCAGATAACCATCTATGGACCTTGTACTTTGATGGTGCTAAATGCAAAGCTAGTTCTAGAGTAGGAGTCCAATTATTATCCCCAACAAGATCAAAGACCCTTAAGGCTTATCATTTTAAACTCTCATGCTCCAATAATGACGTAGAATATGAAGCCTTGATCCATGGTTTGATTCTCGTCAAGCGAATCGGCACAAAGAGGTTGCAAACATTCAAAGATTCTGAATTGATTGTGAGTCAGGTCTGTGAGAAAGTGGCTACTAAAAATACAAGAATGAAATCATATAGACATCAGATATGGGATTTTATTGAAGGATTTGAAGCTTTCAATGTGAAAGTCATTCCCCAACCCCAAAATAGCATAGCTAATTGGATGGTTTCAATCGGATCATAGTTTGAACTTATTTCTGATTCAACAACAAAGTAGAGCGCAGTGCAAATCATTTTCTGACCATCGATCCCTGACAATGATCAAAACTGGAAAGTGTTTGAAAATGACACTTATATTGCCACCTTCATCCAAAATTCATAAGTATTTTTGACTATTCACAAGAAGGAGTCCAACCTTCTGAAGAGAAATTCATCCGGCTAAAAGGAAATAAGCTCCCTCGAGGCTTAATCTCCTTTGAAAATCTCTTTGACTATGAAGATGTTAGGAACGAAAAGAAAAGGTTTACCGTGGATGAAAAGGATTATGAAGAGCTCGATGTCGAAAATGAAAGAAAGCTAAAAGTTGGAAGAAATGTTCTATGGGAAGATAAAGAAAGGTTAAGGGATTTTTTTTTTAGATACAACAAAGTTATAGCTTGGACCTATGATGATCTTAGAGGATATGATCCTGGCATAATTCAACATACCATTGACTTGGCAGAAGGGTCAAAACCAATCCAACAAAAGAAAATTCCTATCAATCCAAAGGTCGAGGTGTTGATGGTGTAGGAGCTCACCAAATTGATTGAGTCTTGAATCATTTACCCAATTAAGCACTCAACCTGATTGTCTAATCTAGTACCAGTTTAGAAGAAAAATGGGGAAATTAGGCTTTGTGTCAATTTTTGAGATCTTAATAAAGCTTTGTTGGAAGATCATTACCTTTTGTTGTCGATGGAGTAGATCCTGTAGACTATGGCTAGATTGGAGATGTTCTCATTGCTTGATGGTTTCACAGGGTACAATGAGGTATATTTCAAGGAAGGCAACCAACATAAAATGATGTTTACCACCAAGTGGGGAATGTTCACATATGCAACGATTCCCTTCAGACTCTCAAATGTCCATGCAAATTTTCAATGAGCAATAAACATTTCTTTCAGAGGATTGATCAATTAGATCATTCTAGTTTATCTAGATGATCTGACAGTTTTTTTAAAGTCAAAAGTTGATCATTTTGATCATCTAGAACAAGTCTTCTAGAAGTGTCAAAAGTTCAAGATTTCTTTAAATCCCAAAAATTGTGTTTCCAAAGTACCTCAAGGTAAGCTACTTGGTTTTCTAGTATCCAAGGAGGGGATTGCAATAGATCCAGAAAGAGTGAGATCTATAATGGATTTTCCCCTACCAATGAATTAGAAAGGGTTGCAGTCTTTCTTAGGGAAGATTAAATTTTTCAGCTAGTTCATTTCAGTCTTTGTGAGCATCACAAGACCTATCACACTGATTCTCAAGAATAATTTCATGTTCAAATGGACCCCTAAAGGCAAGGAAACTTTTGAGTAGATAAAGATGGCTATCTGCACTACTCCGGTGTTGGCTAACCTAGACTTTTCTAAATATTTCCTGCTTTATGTATACATCGATCAGCATAGCATAGCTTTTGTGCTCACTCAGAGGGATGAAGAGGATAACAAGGAGCATATAATTTCTTTTCACTCAAGAACCCTTAATGGTGTCGGACAATAAAATTTCCATCCTATTTTCTCACCCAAGTGTAAGGGAATATATTATCAAAGGAGAAATAACTAAGAAAAGATCCAATTGGATCACCAAGATCCTAGAATATGATGTGGACATCATAGTGACTAAGCTAGTTCAGGGAAGAGGTATCTCTGAGTACCTTGTATAGGAATCGAGTTTCAAAGCTGACAAGGAGATTGATCAAGTATACTCAAATCAATTTGAGTCCGATGACTCCTAGGTGGTAGATCAGACATGATATATGCAAAAGCGGCACTACCTGACCAATCTCCCATTCCATAAAAGGAGATACTACCGACTTCAAGGCACTAGGTATGTATTAATTGAAGGGACTTTATTTAAAACAAACTATGATAGTGTCTTGCTTTGATGTTTATATAAGCACCAAGTGGAAAAGGTTCTTAAGGAATTCCATAGCAGTCCTGAGGGTGGACACTTCTCGAACAGAACTACCACCTTGAAAATCATGCGAGCGGGATACTATTGGCCTTCAATGTTTTTTGAAGCACACCATTTGGTGCAGAAATGTACTCAGTGCCAATTCTTTGTTGGAAAAAGAAAAAAATCGCTTTGCCCTTAAGTTCCATCTTAACTAAAGAACCTTTTTCTCAATCGGGATTGGATTTTATTGGAATGATAAATCTTATCTCTAGTGCTATTCATAAATGAATCATCATGGCGACTAATTACTTCACAATGTGGACAGAGGCCATCACCTTGAAAAATGCTACAGAGGGTGAGATTGTCAATTTCCTTGAAGAGTTAGTGACTAGGTTTCGTTTGCCAAAAACCATCATATCTGATAATGCTTAGGCCTTTGTAGGTTCAAGTATGTCATATTTTTCTATTAAAAATGTGCTTGATTAACCTAATTAGGTTTTTATTTGTTGACTTCGCTAACCCACTGTGGGCTGCTCTATGGGTAGATCAGATCACACCAAAGTAATTCCTAAAGGAATCTCCCTATGAATTAGTGTATGGGAAAGAGGTAGTGTTACCTATTTCCATGGAACTCCCCACTCTACAACTACTAAAAGCCTTAGAAATAGAGGAAAGTGACGGAATGGAAGTATGGATACTAGAGCTCCTCAAGCTTGAGGAAGATAGAGAAAAGGAATTTGAAGCCATGATTGGTTTCCAACAAATGGTCAAATGGTGGTTCAACAAGAAGACTTCTAACCCATATTTCTAGGAAGGAAGCCTAGTGCTAAAATATGATGAGCGCACTGCAAAACCAGGGCAGCACACCAAATTCAAAGCGTTGTGGAAGGGACCCTTTTGAATTAGCATGTGCAAAGAAAATAATGCATATGAGTTGGAAGACATGGAAGGAAATGCTTTAGATATACCAGTGAATGATATTTATTTGAAATTCAATAAAATGTCATTCTTTAAAAAAATTACAATTGTGTATCATATGTAAATTTTTTGTAAATATGTTTAAGTTTTAAGAATAAGCCATGAGGGAAACAAGAAACATAGAAGAAGTAGGAAAATAATGTATTATATATATTAATCAAAAAATTTACAAGTGTAATATAGCTCGAGGCTCAAATTTTAACCTGAAGCTCTCTCAAGTGAAACCCAAAAAGAATCTTTGAGAAAAAAGAAGAAAAATGGAGGCAAAATACAAAAATATCAAAAGATTAGGCCTCTAGCCATAGTTATGTAGGCAGGTTTCCCATAGTCATTCTTTTCTTCTTCTTATTCTTCTTCTTCTTCTTCTTCTTCTTCTTCGTTGATAGGGAAATGGGAGACACAACACATAGTGCATGAACCTCAACCTTTAGTCTCCATGATTGTACGCTAGAAACTCGAAATGCTTCTTGAAGTCCAATCTAGGAATGACTTTCATGCCATACTCCTACAAGAAGTAGTTGGCCGTAGGTAGAGATAGTGAGCAGTGACTTTCAAGGTCCATAGTGCGAAAGTCGGTTAGAAAGGGTAGCCAGTGCACATCCATCCCATGATCAACATGCCTGTGAAGGTCCATTTCAATTGGAATTCCAACACTCAAGATATCAACTTGCACAATCTCATCGAGGCCTTCCAGCAAAGAGGCGTCAAACATTCAATGGCACAGCTCCACTATCTAGGGTTTTGCAATATTCAGGTCCAGGAGGGAGACCACGAAGTGAGATAAGATGTTACAATTACTCCTCATTTGGTTCTCATCCTCGATAAAGTCCTGGCCGGCGATCCAACGGAATGCAAGTACCCCAAGGCAATCACACCTCTTCACTAGGAACTTGATTCTATCAGCAGTAATCTCCACAGTAAAGGCATATTGCGACCTTCGTAGAAGGAGACAAATAGGGGTGCCTAGGCCAGAAGACATGGCTAAAGCATCAGAGTGAAGGACGATATGGAAATAGAGAAAAGGCTAGCTAAACTTAAAAGGCTTATTTTGAATGAATATCGTACTAAGGTGGCATAACTATTTATAGAAAAAAGGTGTCGACAAACCCAAATAGCGGAAGGTCTATTTTTGACTGAATGAAAACAAGAAAATACCAAAGCAACTGGAAGATAGAGGATAAATCATATAGAGAATCTAACATAAGGTCCTAAAAATTAAATTTGGGCATTGGGAGTAAATGCTCACATAAGTCGGTCATCGATGTGTGTCCTTTGGCATCATCAGCATCAACTAGTTCACGTATGTGAAAAGACATGGATTAACACACTGAAACCTGACAAATTAATGAGCACATCTTTTCAAAGGTACCTTGCATAACCTAAGAAAGATTTCCATAACTAAAAGTACACTCCCCAAGACAATGAGCTTATTTGTAAAGAAAGGTTGCAAAGAGAATGTACTAACTCCATTCTCATATCGTAGAGTTTTTGGTATTCTCAAGGGATACAGATCTCAAACCCACACATATCACCTCATTAGTAACATTTAATGGACCAGCAGTATTGGCATAGCCTTAACTACATATACTTGCTAAGGGAATTAACTACAAAAAAAAAGTATATTTTTTTCTAAAGTAGAAAAAGGCAAGTGGTTGTTTTTCAGTGAAGAAACTCTCTACAAATTTTGAAGCAGCCATGGTGTAGCCATCAACATCTGGAAGAGGGGTTGAATCTTCATGAAGAAGGCTTTCTTTTTCCAATATCTTCAGGCGAAACTCATTTTCCAATACCCTAGTTCTTGAGGAGTGACTGTTCAAGTTTTGTAGAAAGGTGTTGGTAGATAGAAGTGTTCCCAAAGAGGTGGTGTGAGATGCTACTGACAACATTTTTTATCCAAAATTGGTGGAAAACCCTAAGGGTCTTAGGGAGGGAGCATTTTGAAGAATGATAGATTATGGTGCATCTGAGGGTTTTTCCTCTCAGCTCTGGAATTGTGGTTTGCCACAATTCATGTTTCCTGCCATACACCCCTACCCAAAGCTAGTAGTTGCATGTGTCAAAAGGTTCAACAAAGAAAATGGAACCATTGCATGCAACAAGATCAAGGTCACAATTTCTACTGCAGCTATATGGGATATGCTGTGTATTCCTTCCAACTGGGGCACAAAACCATTTAGTGAGGAAAATATGGAGATTCTCTATGAAGAAGCAAAACAGAGAGAAAGTTTCTATGAGGATGAGACAAAAGAAACACTACCAAGAGGTTAGTTTTCTTTTCCTCTAGCACAGAAAAAGTTCAAGATAAAAACATAGGATATTTTCTCGATGTTGGCTTGGATTTTCGGCTTTGATAATGATCAGGAGGTTCATTCCTTCTAAACGGTCTTAGCCCTAATACTCAAATGGGAGAAAGAGCAGAGATATTATGATGTTTTCGATGTAGTAGCTACATGCATGTTGGATCAATTGAAGAATTACCATACTGAGTACAAATTTTGTATTCTTCTTTCTTGGCTCACCTGATTCTCACCAAAATTTTGGGTTTCTAGGCTCGATGTAAATGGCTTATGTCAGCTAGTTTTTGTATGGACCTATTTACTGTGAAAAACATGTAATTATTATTGGTTTGCGAACCACTTTCTAAGATTGATGCATCAAGAATTGTTGCCACATCCTATGGGCCATTTTTCTCTTGAGGTTTTGCAATGGATCAGAATTGCATTGACTCTAATGGATTATTTATTCAGAGAGGATTTCACTTTTATCAGATTTCATGGTTTTGTCAAAGAGCCTTTTTCACTCCCAATATTTGTGACAGATAGATTTTTTATGTGGGAGGCATGTCGTCAGGCAAAATCTTTCCAACGCCCATGATAAAGGAAGGAACAAGACAAATTTATATCCACTTCGCCTTTGTATTTCCAATAGTAAGGTGATACTGGAGAAGTGGGAGGCACAGAGGCAGGTTATGAATCTATTACTATCCTTAGGCTTAGTCCTTATCTATGACACGTGGGACTACAATCCAAGGAGGATTTTACCTTTGAAACATGAGATTCAGGAGTGTGTGGAATCTAGGAAGAATCTGACTCAAGAAAAGGTAGAAGTATACATTAGCCTAGCCCTCATACCAACCAGACGACTAGGATGGATGAGTTTCTATACACCACAAAAGGATTATCGAAGGAACCTTCTGATTAATAAAACCCTCAACAATAAAATGAAGTGAAGGGAGTGGTTAGAAAGAAAGAAGACATATTTCTAGAGGTTCTAACAAGAGATGGAATTCCCACATAGGTTGATCAGAGAGTTTCACCCATATGATGAACAGTTCGAGGAAATGTATGACCGAGAGGCCAACTCTGATGATAGCAACCCAAAGACCAGTCATGAGATAATAGAGGAATGACTTCCATATCATACTTCCTAACCATAGGATCTCGATAGAAGAAGAATCTCTAAGAAAAAGGACTCACAAGCCATGTCCTCTACCGGTTTCTGAAGTAAGGGAAAGAGAGTTCGATGGTCCCCAAGAGGGTCAGCTATAGAACAAGAGGTCCAAGCTTTAGCAGGATCATCCACTAAAGGATTAGATTACGTTGGTTTGGGTCGAACGAAGAGAAGGCGAGTCCAAGACCTTGACATATCTGATCTAGCAATTGGGCATGAAGAAGAAATAGAGTTCGCTCTACAAAATGTTTGGATCATCGCAGTCCAGGTAAGTCTCACTCCCCCTCTTCTTCCTATCTCTGCATCTCTGGTTACTTCATTACCCTCATCCATTGAAGAAAATCCTTCATCCACAGACCTTGAGCTTTTGGTCCTCAATGAGCCCCCTGCTATTTTTAGTAAAATCTATGATGTACCCCTACGTGTTGAGTGAGAAGTATCTGCTTCGGCCGCTATTGATTCTTTGATCACCCTATCTAGTGCCCTATCAAGAAATTCAAATCATTTATGTTACCCATTACCCCAATTCCATCCTCATCTGGGAAAAAAATCCTTGCATTCCACCTGCTTCTCTTTTTACTCCAACAGGCCCTTCTGGATCCCAATCTCAATTTGGCATCCCACCATTTTCCATGATTACCCTTCCATTTGCCTCCCCACATGCTCATACATTAGAAGTCTCCCCTTTTGTCACTCTTTTTAGTCTACCTCCTAGTGCTTCACTTGTAGCATAGAGCATTGACACCCTGTGAACTCTTCAAGAGAATTTCGAGGCAACTAAGCGATTCTGAAAAGCTGCGAAATAAAGAAGGTTGTTGAAAAATGTTGAGTTGCTGACCACTGAGAAGATTCAAACCTATTTCAATGAAGAGTGGAATTCTCTATGGATTACTAGTATGAATTTGCTCGTATCCCGACCTGAAGGACAAATACATATGGAGGACTACGACATCATGGATTTGGGTCTGGATTTGAGTGAGATCTGCATGTGTGACAAGGTGGATCTAGCCAAGACCACTCAGAAGGTAGTATATGCAAATTATGAGAGGCTGGATCAAAAATTAAAGAAGTGTGAGGCAAAGCTGGTAAATGTAAAAGAAATCGTGAATAGGATGCAAACAAAAATCAAAGCCTGAGATGATGAAATGGCCCACATAAGGTAGATATAGGACCAACAAGAGAAATAAACAAGATCTCTTGCAGAGACTCAAGGTGAACGGGTTCAACTATATGTCGAGATTGATAGGTTGAAAGTTGAGCATTGTAAATGCAAAGCACCAACGTGCTTATGAAAGCATATAGAGGGAGTTGGATGATATCCAATCTCAGGCTTTCAACAATTTGCAAAAGGCCTAGGTAGAAGCAGAAAGGTTGAGAAATGACAAGCAAGAAGTAAAGTTTTCTCTGCATGCTTGTGATCAAGAGACCAGAAAATTAGGTTTCAAGATGGAAAATTCCCTCAAGGAGTTGAATCAAATGGAGGAGAATGCAAAAGAAAAAGAAGCTCAGCTACATCAAGATCTAGCAGCTACATAAAGATCTATGACCCTTCATGTAAAAAGAAGGTTTGTATTTTCCTACTGAGAGTGAATCGTAATTGTGATCACAATCCTTAAACCATATCTACAATTTTTGAGCGATGCTCGGGAGTTAAATGAAAGGGTTGGCCCTCTGGGTGACCAGATTCTATAGGAGTATGCCCCCCAAGTAGCAAAGTATCAGATTCTAATTTCCAAGTTACATGTGGCCACCGATGAGGCTCTGAGAAATGCAAGAATTCTAGATTGAAGGGTCGCCTCTAGCAAAGCAATAAAATTCACCCACTATCACAAGGTCGCAGAAAAGAGAAAAGAATGCTAGGTAGTGTTGAACAAAAGGGTCAATGAAATTGAGAAGGAGTTCAGTGTCTTGCATAGCTTTAGATTACCTCCTTTCCTTTCACCAAATGGAGATGTGCTATCAGTCAAGAAGATTACAGATGAAATTAGAAATAGGGTTTGGACTTCTATAGAACTCCTAGGATCAAGCGCAATGCCCACTGCCGATGAAATCGAGCATGAGATTCTTCCCCTCTCTTCTCTCTATTATCACCTAGGAGTTGTCTTAGAAAGATGGGGATTTGTTTCCTTTAAATAAGTCTTTGAGATAGATCAAGCATACAAAGTCATTTGTAGCCTTGTCTGACCATTTGATGTGGATTGCAAGATGCAACATTCTACTTTCCTCAAACTCTAGGAATTTCCAAAGATCTAGGTTTGTGCCTCCACAAGTGAAGGCCCCTTGTGAGTTGCCAGAACTATGAAGCAAAAAATTTCCTTAGTCTTTTTTATTTTTGGCTTTTACTTTTGGCTTCTAAAGGATCCATGCACAAAAATAAGTTGTTATAAACAACATGCAATGCGCCATGTGGTGGTTGCATCCATTTTGTTAATCGCTTTCCTTTCAGAAGGAAGTCGGTCCATGTGTCAACTCGGTGAATGATTTCTCAAATATGCTTTTTGCAAATCTGAAAATACTCGCTCACTTGACACGTCATCTCTTCGTTGCAGGAAGTTGTTCTTTAGAGAGTTTTTTCTTCAAAGTTTGTCAAATCATACTTTGCTTTGTTTTTCAGTTGAAGGATTTGAGTTGGTGCCGCCAAAGACACTTGATCGGTCAACAAGACTTTTTCCAAGCTATTTTCTAGGATCTGAGTGTTTATGGAGGGCAATCCTGTTAAATATCTAAAGGATATTAATGCGGCAGTTGAGAGTTGATGAGCAAGGATTTTCATGACCTAATTAAAGATCTATGGTCAAATTCTAAGCTATCAGGTGCAGACATCTAGCAGTCATTACTTCTAGGTGGAGTTGGAATTTCTCTCACCTTGGTTGCTATAAATTTGAGGCAACAACAGAAGAAAAGGGTTCCCGAAGTTTTCCTTTTGGAAACAAGTTCTTTAGTTTTTCATAGTGATAGGAATTATTTTCATTAAAGTTTGCATAACACTGCTTCACTCTGGTATGTTATATCTATTTTAACTCAAACTATAGTCGGATTGGAATTTGACCTTTATTTTAAAGTTGACTTAATATTTGAAGTATGAGCTCTTTGAGATAAATATTTCAAATTGTGCATGATATGGCCTCTGTCAATGTTTCCTTCTTTATATATTCATCCAGAATGGAACACTATGTCTAGCTTAATATGAATAGTTTGATTATTTGATTTCTATTTTGTATGTTTACATGATAAATTTATAGCCTGCAGAAGTTGGATTATATCATTAGACTTATCTATTTTCTTTAAAGGTTATTATTTCTTTGTGTTATGCTATATTAAGAGGAAGAGTTTATGTGGCTTTTGAATGTTTTTTGTTAACTCTTGAAATTTTTATGCTTGTTCAGATCTTAACAAACACTTCATGCAAGTAGATTGAATGACTACACTATTATTGTATCTAGCCTTTGTCGCTCATTATCTTCCCAAAAATGAAGGGTTGTGGCATTTTGTGTCTATCATATCATTCATAGAAAAGAACTTGAGGTTTTGAAATGTTGTAAAAGCATTGACACATCACCACTTTCATGTTTTATGTTTACATTTCTTTCTACCCCTTTTCCAAAACTCAAAGAAGAGTCAGCTTTCTATAAAAAATTTGAAGGTATTCAGTGAGTTGTAGATTGGTCCCCCACTTGTTGAATTTCCCATAATATTTTTAGAGAGGTGCAAGCTTTGATGATCAACACCTAGAAGATACCATTCCCCAAGAAGTATCATGTCATCATGCCTTATGATCTATTCAATTTGTCTTTGAGGGAAATTGACCATAATGTTTAGTATAAACATACAAGTATTTTCTTTAGTACTAGCCTTGAAAAGAGTTAATTGGCATAGAAGTATTTTACATGATGGACTAAATATGGTGGTAAGATCTTGTAATTGGTGGGATTCATATGGGAAATGGCTTGTGATATCTCGACAACTAAAAATAATATGGGCCTCCTTAAATACTATCTAACTAGATGTTTTAAGACAATTAATTGTCCTATTGTGATTATTGGAGATAAAACATGAATCTTCTTAGTGCCTAGAACTATCTGAATATCTCCCCATCCATTTTTCTAGAATATAGGTGTTGGATTATAGAAGAAATAATTTTCTAGAATCTTTCTTTGGCATGCTTTAGGGAGATCTTTAATTCTTTGTATAGTAGAAGTTTGAGGATCTTCTGGAAGAAGAACCCTATGTGTGTCAAGTTTTCTAATAACATGGATAAACTCTACATTTTGAGGAGGATTAAGGAATTTGATCATTTTGTGATTTCCCAATATCACCTAATATGAAGAAATGAAAAAGACTCAAACTAGCTCAAAAAATCCCAACCTAGAATGATATCAATCTTTATACTATCATCTTGATAGAAGTTACAAAGGGAGCTGAAATAATCTATATTTACAGTAATGTTGTTGGCCTTTTTCTGCAAATTTTTCATGATTCCAAAACCCCTTACTATGATTTTCTGAGGAGTCCAATATACAAAAGGAAAAACATGACTTTTGGCAATACTAATTGTAAATTTTGTATCTAGAAGTGAAAAAAGACTCTGACTACACCCTTCTAATTTGACACTGATTATTGGCTCATAAAAGACTTCAAGACATAAAATGGACTAGTTGTCAAAAGAATAAATAGAAATTAGACTATTTTCAGGATTAAAAAGTTCAATATTCTTTTGGAAAGAATATTCCTATGTAACTAAATATTCTTCTTCATTAGGATATGTATCATTCATACATTTAAATGAGAATTTTTTCTCCTTTAAAATGGTTATTGTCTCTTGTTTTGACTTTGGCTTTAGCTTTGGCCTCTAACTTTAGCTCTAACTCTAGCTCTAGCTCTAGCTCTAATTTTGGTTCTAGCTCTAGTTTTGACTTTGGCTTTGACTCTAAATTTGATTTTGGAATCTCCCCCATTAACTAATTTAGTTTCCATATATTTTCTTTGATTTCAACTATGGGGTATGCCTTTAATTCCACAAACATATTTGGGGATGATTTTCATCTAATTCTTCTTTTGCATATATTGGTTCATCCACAAAAACTGGTTCACCAATTTCTTCAATGATTCCAACTTCAACCATCTAGTATTTCGCCACAAATGCATGTGAATGTTCTTTAGCCTTAGAGAGAGCTTGTTTCTAGATTATTTTTTGAGATATTGGCATAGATGGCTCAGGTTCATCATCAAACAATCATTTTATTCTTTTCCTTTTGAGGAATTGTTTTCTTTTGTTCTTCTTCTGAGCTATCATGATTACTTTGAGCCACTCATATCTTTTTTACATATGATCTTACTTTGTCATTTTTTCTTGATATGATATCAATCAACATGTTTGTATTAGCTGGTTCCTTTTCCCATTTTCTTTCAGAATTGTGTTAATTATCATATTGTTTATTTATATATTATTCATCTTTTGATTGACTATTATATGGGGAACTATAGAGGTATTGATGCTTTTGACTTGATGTGTTAGATCTGAAGTGTCACACAATACTGTAGAAGAGGTTTTCTCAATCTTCTTGATGTTAATGTCTAAATAATTACTAAGAAACACATTATTCTTTACATCTACTGCTAAGTCATCAATATTTTTTTGAGCTAAAATTTTCCACTGAGCTATCCAGTTTCTCTATGCTTCTAAGTTTTTATGTTTCTTCCCAATTCCATTTTGTAACTATTATCATGAGGGATTGCACCCGAATGCAAATTCATGAAGCTCAACAATCCCATGTAACATGGAAACACTTTCAAGCCTTTAGGTTGCTCATAATTAAAGTGAATCTCTAGATTATGGGTTGGTTCCCTTGTGATTTTCTAATAAATGAGTGATTTTCTAGCAAGAAAAGGGGAAGAAAGGCTTTGAAATGAATGCATAAACTAAAAATATAAACTATGGTGATGTGCCTAAGTGATAAGAATGAGCAATTGATTTTAAAACTATCTCTCATAAAATCTTTTTTCACAACTCAAACTGGACAACTTAAACACAAATATTTCACAAAGAGGCCTGATAACCTATCCTTTATGAAGGAAAATGACATTTTCACAACTTTAAGGGGAAGGCTAATATATGGAACAATTAATGACATGTGGCTAAATTTCTATCTATGTACATCCATCCTTTAATGAGACATAAATTTAAAGGTTTTGATTTAAAACACATTAAACTTGCATCCAAATCACTAACAGAAACAAAACACTTGAATCTGAGATGGTAAACACCTAATTGCAATAAGAAATTGAAAGAAAATTTTGCAAGTGACAATACTTCATAACCTATAAAAGTTGTTGAATATATTAAACTGCAAATAAAAATTGAGTTACAAGATAGTCTCTTTGCATAATGCAAAGGAAAAAAACAAGAACTAAGGAAAAATACTAAGTCTTTTTTAATATATACAATGTATGATGACTCCAATGCGCCAAGAGGTGGAACTGAAAGCCAACTAAAAGTGTAAAAATGTCTTTGAAACCCTTCTCACGAGAAAAGAAGAAAAGCCTCAAAAATAGGGCCCACAACTAAAGCAAACTGAACTCAAAATGTTGCAAAATCCTCCCCTCAATGTGCATGATCAAAATCCCTCCAAAATTGATGTGAAACTGCAGTTATGTCTCAAAAATCTCCACCATTTGCTCCATTTTATCTTTGCATGATGAGTTAGCTAAAAAGAGACTTAAGTCTCCAACTTTGTGATTTGCATGATTTGATCTTTAGTTCACTTCACTTGTTTTCTTGCATGATTTTGGAAAAGGTAACTATATGATTAAATATTAAAGATAATCAATGTGATTATTTTAATATTTAATATGTGATTGCTCTTCCTTTTACACATTACATGTTAAATATTAAGGTAATATTACCTTTAATATTTAATTACATTGTTATTTTGTCTAACACCATGCAATAAATATAAGTGAAGTGCTCCCTTAGCTCAAAATTTAAATGATAATCTGGAAATTGAATTATGAGTCCACCTTCAAAACACACGGGCCTTCTATTATGACTAGGTTGATTGACTATGAATTCAAGACCATTGCAATAATAATGTGACATGATTTCATTTTTAAAACTTAGTCAAAAATCAACATCATTTCAATTAGGCTTCAAGAAAAAGCTCAAACCCTAGAATCACTTCCTTCATTCTTCTTTTGTACTTTTGGAGAAACACACTATGCCGCCTTGCTGCTAGTAGGGTTTGATAGCTCAAACTTGTTCACCATTTTAGGCTGCTTGATGTCGAAATTCTTTAGAAAATTGATGGTAAGTTCTCAACTGTCAAAAAATGAGCATTATCTTCCATTTATGAAAGGTTTTGAGCCTTCTTGGTCATGGCTATGGTCAAATTTCTGATGTATTTTGATTTTGTTGATTCCCTTCTTAATTTTGGTCGCCATTGGAGAGCTTGGTCTATTTTTTTTGGAGAAAACACTGGGAAAACGCACAGCCCCATATGCATTTTTTCACAACAAGCAAATGAGGGTAAGCCCCTATCCTTCAAATCTTGCACTCATTCTTTATTTTTTGTTGAAAGAAGCTCAATTCGAGCTCAGCAAAGACAAGATAATGAATATTCTTTTTTTTTGGCTCTATCTAGGAGAAATTTAGAGATTTGTGTTTGCTTCTCCATTTGCAGGCCACAACCTATATTTTTTTATATCTGGGTATGGAAAGTTCTAAGAGTTCTATTATCTCCATTATTTCTTAGCTTTTATCCTGCAAGGCCAAAAGGTGGTTATAGATTTTTGAATATATGAGATGAAGAAGAGTAGTCGGTCTACTGAAAACCTAACCCCAAAAACCTTTGTGTAGCTACTCACTAAAGATTATTATAGGTAGAAACTCTTGCATGATACCGATGAATAATATTTAGAGCAATTTCTCATCCTTAATTCCTTCAATATTTTACATAGGGCAAAGTATCTTATTACACTGAATAGTTATGGTATTTGCTATAGAAATTCTCAATCTGCATGTATTGTACGGTATCCTATTCATATTCACTACTACCTCTTATCCTTTGTATTTCTAGAACACTCTCTAGATTTGTGCAATAATCTCCTAAGTTCTCTTTATGCATTTATAGAGATGGATTAGAGCCTTCATCAACACTCTGCATCTCTTTTTCAAAACATACATTCTTAGATTTCACAGCCTATATTGTCTTTATGGTAGTGAAAGACCTATTGTCAAGGCTTTACAACCATGCATATTCTCACTATCACCATCATTATCTTATCATCCCTCATGATTGTTAATGCATATCTTACTGCTTGCACAATAAATATTATTTCACCGCCTTATATTGTTGAGGTCTCATGCAGTATACTCATGTTGACACATGAATGTGTTTTCCTTAATGTCTTTCATTATACTTTCTTGGACTGTCATGAAAACTCTAACATTCTTCCCTTGGCTAATGTTCCTTTCTCAATGCAATTTTTTTTTTACCATACTCACCATCACTTTAGATGGAGGATAGTCATCATTTACTTATTCTTCATATATCAAAACCAATATGTCTTGTTGACTACTCCATAAAGATAATTTTCCTTCACATTTATATGGCTGCATATTATCAAGTGACTATGATGCTTTAATGTGACTATCTTCTATGACACCCATGGTTTTTCCTTGATGGACTCCTCATGAGTATGGCTGCACTAAATCCATGAATTATGCCCCATCATTTGACTTTCATTTCTTTCAAACTTGTATCCTTAGTATATAAACAAACTTGGTAAGGAACCAATCACTCTATCCCTTACCCCTGCACCATGCATAACAATGACCTACATACTAACCAAACCTTGTTGAATGCATGCATTGAGAACACAGGCATCTATAATTTTATTTTATACTATCCTTATTGCATGAATTGTTGCTTCTTGAATTTGATTGTACCTCATGCTTTGAACTGATGTCCTCTTTATGGCTCTCAAGTGTATATGAAACATTGTTCTCTGAAAGATAAACTGTGTTTTCCTATGATATTCAAACATCAAAGATTTTGTTACTTTCAACATGTTGGGCTCAACCCTTGGGGGAGCCACATTTTACACCACATGATAAAATGTTAGAACAAGATGAACCATGAAAAATGAACCTGTACCTGCACAATGAGAAAACTAGCTAGAAAAAATAATGAAGTTCAATGCTCCTTTTGATGATTTGATTTGGCTCTTTTCCATATTTTTGATAATGGCTGAATTGAATTGATGCATCATAGTTGTAGGTTCTATGTCTGTTGATAAAAACATATGATGAGTTTTTATATCCTGAGCTCTAACAAATCTTTCAATCAACTACAGATGCATTTGAAGACCGGGTACGAGAGGAGCTAAAGATAAGAAGACCAAGTTGAATATAGGAGGATCAACACCAACATTTCCAAGCAATGGCAGATATGAATTATGTTTATGTTTTTTTCTCTTTAATTAATCTTTAGAAATATAACTTGCTCTCTATTTTGTATCAATTCAATTTAGTCATTCCCATGGCTTGTGTGGGACTTTTGAACATTTGCTTGATCTTCAATGAAAATAAAGCAACATTGTATACATTTGTATCTCAAAATGAATGAAATGTAGCATACTATCATGCAACTTTTGTAATCTCTTTCTTTTGTAAAAAATTGTTTAATAAGAACTAAACTTCAATCTTAAAAAATCATATGCAAATGATAATAATTAGTAGAATTTAATGTAGTACCTTTCACCTTAAAAGTAATATGTTGTTCCAGCTCTACCAAAATGAGTTGAGGTGAAATTTTTGGTAACAGTAACCTAGATTCATATCTTCCCCATAGCTTACTTTCCTCATTAATTACTATAAAAGATTCATGATTCAACCATCTACCAAGCTCATAGCTAGTTATCTCTTGATTTCTGCCTTCTAGTTCTATCTAGAATTTAGTTTTTCTTTCACTGTTTTCTTGAGGAAGTGATTCTCTTATCATACAACATTTTTCAAGCATCTTAGTTATCTTTATGTCTTTCCCTTTCCTATCCTTTTCTTCTTCTTCTTTAGGTGTTAAGACCAAATTTAAACTAACTTGTCTAGCTAGTACATCCATAAGTTATGAATCACTACTTAAATCAGATAATGTAGCCATTGAAGACTTAGAAGGATAATGATTAATTGATTGTTATCTATCATCAAGATCTTCCATGTGTAATGTTTTAAAATGGTATCAAAGAATCCATTTGTTGTGTTGATCCTATTTTCATTCTAAATTGGTATCAAATCCAAGGTTAATTTCAAAGCCATGGTTGCAATTAGAGCATAGGTTCTTTAAGAGTTGTGTAATTTGTAAATCTTGAGTAATTTGTATTCTTAGATTGAAATAATCCATATTATAAGGAGTGAGATTTGAAAGATTGAGTGTAAGCTAACGAAGGTAGTTGTGGAGCTGCAAAAGTAGACCCATTGTTAAAGTTGAAGGATAGGTGTGTTGAAGGGAAACAATTTCGGTAAAAGTAGCAGTGAAAAATCAACCTAAATTTCAAGTAAGATCTAAAACTTATTACTATGAAAAGTTAAAGATCAATGAATGCTAGTAATTCTCATGCCATTTCAATTCATAATATTGTTGAAGATAGTGAAGATCTTGTTGATGAGAAAGGAAATTCTAAAAGTTTTTGGATATTTTTATTTCTGAGTTGTATCCTAAAAAAGGAATAAAACCATGCATGATGACTTTTGTTAGGAAATTTGAGTTAAATATTCAAGTCTAAGGTGTTGGTATATATCTTGTTTATCTTCCATTCATCACTCCCAAGGATGTCTAGAGATGGAAAGAAAAGGGGTATTTTCATGTCCACTTTTCTTATGTTGATATTATTGTTCATCCACACTTTAACTATGACATTGGTGCAGAATACTTTTCTACTCTTATTGATATATGATGTCACATCTAGGATCAAGTTGTTATATCCCAGTTTAGATGTGTTCTTGATAAGCATTGTGGTGATGGCCACATAAAAGTTAAGCCAAGTTTCACTCTTTCTCTTAATGATAAATATGTTACTTTTTCCTTTTGTTTGCTACTTGAAGTCAAAGATATTTCCCTTCAACTAGGTTTTGTTTATACAACAGAGGGTGGTCGATGTATTTATAGGTTACTTAATAAATTGTTCCCACATTCAACCATTTCCATAGGGGTAAGTTACCCAAAAGGAAAAGTTATCCAAAAGGAAATTCAAATCTTTTGGATTTTGGAAGGCATATAGATCAGACAGGTTTCTACATAGGCTTCCCTATCATTGAAAAACTAATACATCAAGAGAAACATCCTAGATTTAGATACCTTAAAGTTCAATCACCTTCCTTATGTTCCAATATCCCTAGATTACAAAGAAAAAGGTTGTCCACCATAGATTTGTTAACTAATCCAGAACATACAATTCTAGAACAAGGATTTGAAGTTGAGCCATCTAGACGATCCACTAGTCAATTATCTAAAAAATAGTCTTTGTCAAGACCAATTCCTAGTACAATAAAAAACCCTACATTGATTACAACCCTAAATAATCTATAGGATCTTCTAGCCCCTATCCTTCTAGTAGACAACAATAAATTAATCATTATCCTTCTAGGTCTTCAATGGTTATGTTATCTACTTTAAGTAGTAATTCAGAACTTATGGATGCACTAGCCAAACAAGTCAATTTGAAATTAGCCTTAACAGCTAAAGTAGAAGAAGAAAAGTATAGGAAAGGGAAAGGCATAAAGATCACTAATATACCTTAAAAAGGTTGTATGATAAGAGAATCACTTCCCCGAGCAAATAGTGAAAGAAAAATAAACTAGAAGGCAAAAATCAAGATATAAATAGCTATGAACCTGGTAGATGGCCAACTCTTGAATCTTTTATAGTCATTAATAAGTAAATTAAGTTATGGGGAAGATATGAATCCAAGTTAGACACTAGATTTGAGAAGAAACAAAAAAAAGTGTGTTTCAATGAAAAAAGGGCATAATAGATCAAACATGTAAAAATGGAAATAAACTACAAAAGCACACTCATTGTCATTAAATGTTCAAGTCATGTGAAAATTAGAAGCCAAAAGTTAACACGCTAGTGTGTAAGTGCATTTTTTATCCATTTCAAGGTTCTTTTGTTCACTTTTAGTAAGATTTTTAGAAGAGTTATAGGCATATTTTTATCATTTGTCTTCATCTATGATAGTTTTTAGTGTGTTTCAGTCATCAAAAAGGTAGGGTTTAGGAGTTGGATAGAACATTGAGATTTTTACCATTTCCTTCACCCCTTCAACCAAAGAGCCTCAAGTTCAATGGTTTGATTTTTTTTAGAAGAGATCATGTGGAATTTTTCATTAAGTGAAGGATGAATTGTTAGGGTTTCAAGTGTCTCCTAAGAATTTTTCATGGTGAAATCAAAAGTGTTGCATTAGAATCATTGGGAGGAGTAGACTGAAACCATACTAGATATTTTTAACCACGATTATTTTAGTCCTTGCTATTTTTGGAAGACAACTATTTAGATGATCTTCTAAAAGTTCTACTTGAAGGAATTCTATGTTAAACTTTTTATTTATTTTAGACAATATATTTCAATATAATTTATATTTCAAGCTTGCTTAGATTGCAAGTAAACTAAATTTGGATTGAAATAAAAGGTGGATTGACAAGGTCTGATATGATCCTGAGCTTAGTCTGGAGGTTGAAACTAAATCTAAATTGTATGCTATGGATTTTCGAAATATGACTTGGCCATGGCCTATAAGATAATCTCTAAATGTGAATGGGTTTAAAGGTTTTAAAAAAAAAAAAACAAGTAAATTTTCAACCAATCTAAATGGACAAACAAAACAAACATATGGTCAAATTTATTGATAAATTGGTGTGGAGAGCCTCTACGTAATCATCCTCATCTAACTGTGGTGGAAGAGCATCCGAAAAAACATCCTCGATATTCTATTCAATCTCCTTCCACTTATCCTCCCTATTTTAATCACAAAACGCTCACACTGCATTATCACCCATAAGCAGGTCCTTTTGTTCATCTTCCCCCTGAGGGATGTCCTCACCATGCCCCCTCATCCATGACCTCAACATATATCGTTTCCTCTACCTCTACCCACCACCATAGCCCCCTGCCCCTCACATCCCCAATGCCCTATGTAATACTCATCTCCTTGGCCCGCTTCTTCAAAAATATCCAAAGCTTGCTTCACGACATCATCACCAGTGAGCCTCTAAACTATCGACATGGGTGATGCAGGTCATCTAGGAGCCTGACGCCCCACACCCAAAATTTCCCCTCTTGTAGGCCAAGCGTATTTTCCTATGGGCAGGCGCATCCCACTTAGGGCTTGTTGTGTAGGCATCCTCTGCTCATAGGGTTCCCAGGGCTTCAAAGGCTATACTACCCATTTCATAAAGATTGTCTTTACAGTCAGTTGTGTTGTATGACTATAAAGCTCATTCGTCTGCTCTACCTATTGCAATGATGAAGGCTTTATGGATGATTGAGTAGACCATTCATAAATTCCATCCTTGTCATCTCCTCCTCCTCCAGCTGCCCGTGAAGGCTTTATGGTCAGTTTCGTCGGCTATCATTACGACTCTTCTGATGTAGGAAATAACTTAAAAGTTCCTCCTCAACCTCTGCTCGTAACTAGGATGATGGTGGGCTCCTCTTTCCATGATTTAAATCGAGTTTGTGGTGATGCTTCATTTAAATCCTCAGTTTCTCCTTGGCCTCTTCCATGGCTGCTAGCAGGGGTGGCCTTCTTGGCCTCGAAGGCAAGGCTGATTTGTCACCTCTTCCACCAAGTAATGGGGATTGTAAGAATTTTTCTTTTGTTTTCTCATCTGGAAATTTTCCAATGATTTTGTGCGAGGGGATGGGGGCCCCTCTTCCTTTGTCAGCCCTAGATAAATAAGGGGAACTCTAGATTACACAATGAGGGGGTAAATTGTTTGATTTCAGTACTACTCTACCAATTCCTTTCATTATGATGAAAAGAAGCTAAAACAAAATCTTGGTTTAGAAATTTATTTGTCACTTAAGTATGAATCTGTAATGTTTTCATTACAACATGGATGGGGTAAATTGTTTGATTTCAATACTACTTTACCAATTCCTTTCATTATGATGAAAAGAATCTAAAATAAAATCTTGGTTTAGGAATTTATTGATTTCAATACTACTTTACCAATTCCTTTCATTATGATGAAAATAATCTAAAATAAAATCTTGGTTTAGGAATTTATTTGCCACTTAAGTATGAATCTGTAATGTTTTCATTACAATATGGATGAGACTTTCTATCTCCAATAGAAAATATTGAGTGTCTTGGAATTAGCATACACTCATCTTGTCCATGTATTTTGTAGATACCAAGAGCATGCAAGATATGTAATGGAGGTTGTGTAAATAAATAATTTGTCGGAGATTTTACATCGAAAAAAAATTATGATCATTTTTGGAGTTCCTTAAACAAAATTATTCGATTTTATTTTGGGGAAAAAAATTATATACTTTAATCATTACTATTATTATTTGTTCTTACTGGGAGCTAAAGTATCTGATACAGAGTACCTACCTTTATAGTAATGAAAAATAATAGTAATAATATGTATTTATATTATATATTATATTATATAAATATTAATAATTGTTTATCATAAATTCAAATATATGTAAATAGAATTAAAATAATATAATTTTAAAGTAAAAAAATTAATAATAATAATTTTTAAATATAATATCATATAATTTTTTATTAACAAATAAAACAAGTTTTGAAGGGATGTAAAACTCTACTTACAAAATGTTGTTAAAGAAAATGAATAGCCAAACAACTTACCAAAAGAAGAAAAACAACAAAAAGCAAGAAAAACAAAAGGCTATTACTTCATCTTATTTAGAGTATTAGCTACTTCCAGTTCCTATTTGTAGAAGTTATGGTGAAGATTAGCAAAGCCCAACAACTCTTTCTTTTCTTCCTTAAATGATTTCTTTTTGCTTCCTCTAGTCCCAAAGCTCGACCCCTTTGTATCGATTTGCATCATCTGCTTGTCTTTATCCTTGTTACTTTGTTCCTCATTCCTTATCCATGTAGATGTCATCTTAGAAACTTTCTCTTCTTTCAACTCCTTAAGTTTTTCAGTTAAAAATATAATTCCCTTCGCACTGTTTTTAATGGAGCAATGGTTGATTGTTAGAAATTTTTCCAAATTTTGATTTATATCCTAGATTTTCCCCTCCGGGTTAGCCATTCTTTTCTCAAACTCAAAATTTCAAATCATTGATAGATTTTCCCATTTCATCCATCATGTCCTTAACCTCATTATCCCCTGGCTCATGCCTATCCTTTTCCTCATTCAATTTTTTTTCCTGCAAAGCTCTGAGTTTGATATTGATTTTATTTATTTTGAGGAAGAACCATTTAGATAATTTAAATTGATATGTTAACCCTTCTCTTTCTAGGCCCAGGACATCATATATCTCATCCCTATTCATGCATGAAGGTATGTAAAGTCCTTGGGAATGTTAGGGATATTATCAATTCCCTGACCATCCATGCCACTGCCCACATTTGGCAAAGGGTTCATTCTAGTCTTCTTATCCAAAACCTTCTCCTTCTCTTTGTCTGTTCCACCATCTTTAGTCTTCCAATTTTGCATCCCCGTAATTTTTGTATTTTCCCCCTCGCTCATATCCCTGATCTGGGAACCCTTAGATCAAGAAATTCTCTTTCATTTATTTGGGTTGTCATCATCCTCCAATGACGATAGAGAATACATTTTGATAGAGGCATCTCCCTCATCCTCTTCTTCTCCACTAGTGTAAGAGATCATGTTCGAATAATGCACCACCATGGGTTTTTTTTTCCTTTTCACATTAAGCTTTCCCTTATAATTAATCTTTAGAATTTGAGCTTTCCAAATTTAATTATTAACAAGATTAAACCTTTGTGATGCATAAGGATCTTAGGCTTTTTGCAATGTTCCATAATTTCATGGTCTGTAGAAGCCAAAAGAAAGTAGGGAAAGGAAACAAACAATTTATGGTAAAAAATGATTTAGAAAAATATAGTGCACACCACATACAGTAGTAAATGTATTGGCCTAGAGTAATGTACCTCATGATGACCTTTGCAACCTCTGCCCAAATTATTTTAATTGATAGATGATCATAAATCTAGGACGAAAGCTTAACCAATTTTCTATGTTCATTCCCCTTGAAGAACTAGTTTAAGACCTCATCGTTAGCCTTTTTGTCCTTGAATAATTTTCTCCCATGCATTGAGAGGTCTGTGATTTGGGCTATCACACCCTCACTAATAACCATTTCCCTCCCAAATACATTTCAAAATTTTATTCTTCCAGCCTTTCATGAATATTTTTGTTGCCTCATGGTCATGGTCGTGAAGCTTCTCCATGTAGGGAACTAGGCTCCCCTCCTTGACAATATTCCAAACATTTTGGTTTTTATGGACCCCATCACAAGAAAGGGGCTCCACCCAGCTACATTTTCCACCCATATCAACTGCTTTAATATTGATAATGTTCAATCTTCCATAAAACCAGTCAAAATAGTAATAAATCAAGCAACAACACATGAAATAAAGGAGGAAGACACTCAAATCACCCCAAAAACATGAGGTGTCCTATAATCATTATATCCACATCCAATAAGCCCTTAATAACCCTATTGGTATTCATAGTTTATGATGCAGTGAGCCTCTATGGGGATGGTATCATACCTATCCCAATGTTTTAATAATTGGTAGTTTACACCTAGGTTAGCAAACACATCAAAAATCTTATTCCCCTCATAGTATATATGAGATATAATTATCTCATCAAAGGGTTTAATCATGCTAAGGGAGTCTCTAATGAAAGTTCCAATTGACCAATGAGGGCTTTGTTCTTGTTTAAGACATTGGATTATGTTGAGAAGATCCCCTTCAAGCCAAACTTTGTTATAGCCCTTAGAATGAGCTATTTTAAGACCATTGTAGGCACTCACAACTTCAACATGTTATTATATTTCTATTGATATTATATTATAAATAAAAGCCTACTCTAACTAAGGTTAGTTTTCAAATTTGAGATTAGTTTCAAGAATGTCTAGAACCTTTCGATGGTGTGTTTTAAATTTGAAACAATAAGGATGCAAGTTTAGAACCATATAATGTCTTGGTTGTTGTTCGAGTTTCACTTAGCTTGTGTTGATTGTGTTAGTTTTTGCTTCTAGATTAATTTTTTTCCAAGTTTAAAGAGATCATTGTGGAGAGGATGCGCATTTTTGGGGCTGCATAGATGTTTCCTTGAACTTGTACCTATCCCAAGTTCCTGATTTCTACTAAAATCATCCATGGGAAAACTAATACTATGTGAAACAAATGTAAAAGTGCAAGTTCAAAACTTGTGGTAATAAAAGGGAAGTGTAAAGTGTCTTACATGAAATATTATGCCCACTAAAACCTGATAATTCTAATAGGTGAATACAAGTATGTTGTGGAGAATCTTGTCTCAACTGGATAAAGGAAAACGCAAGTGCATTCTGGAGGATTTGATTCCAACTGAGCCAAACATAAATATTAACATACGTGAGCATTAAAAGGTTGATTATAAGTGTTTTGTGGGAGATCTTGCTCCATCTAAATTTGATTAATCTAAAAAACATGCATACTAAATCCCACAAACTCGATGCGTATTAAATTCTCACTAATCACATGAAGGTGGAAATCTATGAGATCCCACCTTCTGTGATCCCTATTGACTCTATGTTTCCTTGATGATATTATGACTCTTGCTAGATTTTTTTCATGTGTTCTATAATTGGAAATTGTACATGAGTTTTTTTTATGATAATTTGTCTAATATACATAGTTGATGTTCTTATGCTTATATATGCTTTATCTTGGTTATCATGGGATATTGATTATATTATGTATTTCAATTGATTATTGTTAGTGATAGTTATATTATTATTATCAAATGATTAAATTATGTAAATTTGCAAGTAGATGTTATTGAGATGAATGTTCACTTGTGATGGTTTATCAATTATATAGTTTCTATGTAATCTCATAAATGATTATTGTAGATAAGAATTTTTGGGAAATGACAATTGTTTCATAATTTTATTTTTTTGATATATGTTAGATCCTTCA
Organism: Sequoiadendron giganteum; assembly: GCA_007115665.2. Taxonomy (NCBI): domain Eukaryota; kingdom Viridiplantae; phylum Streptophyta; class Pinopsida; order Cupressales; family Cupressaceae; genus Sequoiadendron; species Sequoiadendron giganteum. Next base: position 655,777,208 of record CM021100.1, read on the forward strand.
GCCATTACTATTATTTGTGATATACTAACACCTATAGCTGAGTGAGTAGGTTAAATTTGTTAATGGTATTCGGGGATCACATAGCTACTTCCTTTTGTATTATTCCCCATGACTACCGGTCTTAACTCATGTAGAGGTATCAAGATCATGTGTGGTAATGTGGTAAATATGTTGTTTATATGACTTAATGTGTTGTGATGTCATTTGATCGTGTGAAAGTTTTATTTTATTATTCTTGTGAGTTATATCATAGTATTTTTTTTATGATTTATGTGGTTCTTATATGAATTAAATTAAGTTTTTATAATCTTAAATTGACCTTAGGTGCTAGATATAGGGGTAAAGATTTTATTAAACCTTAAAAATACCTTTTTATATGTTTTTAGAAACCTTAAAATCCTCATTTTCAAAGGGCGGAGAAAATGGGAGTTGATGGTTTGGATAGTTAGGAGAGGTAGTTTCTCCTCCTTTTTCTATTTATGCTTTCTTCTTGAGTGGAGAGGGGGATTTTCCCCATCTTGTTGTCTTCTTAGTTTTCTTTTAAAAATTAAATTGTAGAGAATTTCCAAGAGAAGAGAAGAAGAGAAGAGAGGAAGAGAAGGGAGTAGAGAAAGGAAGGGATTGAAAGGAGGAGGCTTGGAGAGTCTTCACCAACTTCTACCATTTTTAATAGCATTTTCAAGGTAGGGTCTAATCTTTTTGTAAGATTTTTGTGAATGAATGTTTTGAATATTTTCAATTTGTGTGAGATCTTTGTGGAAAATAAATGTTGAATCTTTTGTGTCACTTTTTTGTGTTTTTGTGTGGGGATAGAATTTGTGCATTGATTGTATTGTTCTTGTTAGTATGTTTATGTGGAGTAGACCTCCTCTTCAGTGAGTTAAGTTCTCCTTGTACTCGGGTTTTAAGGGGGTTTATATTTTTTGGTGTGAGTACCCACATGGTCCATCTTGGATGTGAGTATCAATTTATGTACACATTATGGAGTAATTAAGGATATGTAAATGGGAGGTTGTGTATTTATGTTGTTGGAAAAGTGGAGATGCTTTGTTTTGTAATAACACAAAAGTATCTAAATGTTAAATATTGATTTGGAAATGTGATGTGTGTCCACCTTGGAAAGCTATATGACCCCTAACTTGAGGGTGGGTTGTGTTTCAACCCTATGATTGGGTGGAGATCCCATTGGTCCATGTTGTGGTTTCTTGTTGTTTCTATTTTTTAGGTATATATGTAAAGATAAATATTAGCTTGAGATTTCCAAATCGAGGAAAAGATACATGCTGGTCTTTGAGAGGATCTATAAAGTCTAATGAACTCCATGGATGTTATGTGGTTAGGGTTTAAATTTATAAATAAAATAATAATAATTAAAAATTGTTAGTTGTGTAAATTGAAGAGCAAGAAATATTTGTTAATTTATTATTATACCAAGGTGTTCTTAGGAAGGGAAATAAATGAATTAATCTCTCCAAATAAGCAAAGAATCATTTAGTATTTTTTATTAAAGGGTGAAATATGTTCATTTTAAATTGTATATTAGAAGATACTTTTATTTTGGGAGTCTTGGCAAAGATCTAAGCAATAAAGATATTATACATTCATTAGTTTCTCTTATGTGTATGGTAAGAAAATAAATGAATTAGAATTCCTAAAATGAACAAAAATAATTACCCTTTTGTTGTTGAACTAATTTTGATGAAAAGATAGAATTGTGTAATTTGGGATCAAATTAAAGTACTTTATTTAGATTTATTTAAAATTTAATGTGAATATCTATTCTTGAGAAAATGTAAGTTTTTGATAAAAAAAATTACTCCTTACTGTATTTTTACTATCCAAAAAAAATTAAATGATATGTTTGATACTATTTATAAATGAAAATGTATGTATAAATATAAATGTATATTTATAAAAAATACATATGTATGTATATATATACATATATAGATATATACATACATATATATATGTATATATGTGTATATGTATATATATATGTATATGTATATTTACATGCATGTATGTATATGTATATGTATATGTATATTTATATGTATATGTTTTTGCGAGAATGGAAGAAGGAATGAAAGTGTTATCATTGATGTCAACTGGTCAACTAGTTATCTACTAGTTGTTGTTGGTTGTATATGTTGAGGATATTGAGAAAATTGTATTAAAGGAAGTTTACAGGCATTCAAGATGATGGTCTAGTACTTGTCCATATGGTTGTGCAGTTTAGATATGTTAGTCATGATTTTTGACGGTTGTTATATTAAGATTCTTTGGCTATTGGTTCTTTGATAAGTTCAAGTTGTGTTCACCAGTTGTGAACTATGGTTTTTCTTGTTTTGGTTGAGGTCTAGGAGAAATGTTGTTGGTCCATATTTCTCTTTCATGAATTCTTTTTGACTTGCGGCTCTAGAGATAAGATGTTCTGATTGCATTGAAGATATTTTTGGTTTCTGAATTTTGGGCTTAATTGTTTTACATGTTTTACATTGGTTTGGTTGACCGTGTGTTAAGCATTATCTTTGAAGTTGTTGAAGTGTGTTGGACCTATTATGGGTCTCAATGGAGTGTCTGTTTGGGTCACCCTCATTCTAATTCCACCCTAGGATGTTTTGGCATTGACCTAATTTGAATTTGAAGTTGGATGGTCGACTTTCTATCTTTTCAAGGTTGGAGATAGTATAAATACAGTATGAGCTAGCAATGAAAATTGTATAAGAGAAAATAAGGAAGATAAGTGAAAGAGAATACATTAATTTAATGTTATTCAGAAGGTGTGTGTGAGTTACGTGTGTGGTAGATCACTGTGAAGCTTAACGTTGATTTTTTGGATGCAGTGAGTAGAAGGCGAACTCTATCATTCATGCAAGTTGATCAATGATTGTGGTGGAATCCTTTGTTGCATTGGGATTGTTGTATCTCTATAAAAATTATTCTTTGTCTTCTTTATATCTTTGTGGTAGTGAGCCCTCTGGGTTGTAGCCCTGTTGGACAATGAGTCCTTATTGTAGGCAATGAGCCTTATTTTAGGTAGTGAGCCTTATCTCAAGCAATGAGCCTTATCTCAGGAAGTGAGCCTTATCTCAGGTAGTGAGCCTTTTTGTAATCAGTCTTGATATTCTCTATAGTGTGAGTTAATCCTCACCATGGTTTTTTCCTCATGGGTTTTCCACTTAAATTTGGTGTTATTGTGTTTCTGCATTGGTATTTTATGATTAATCATTTAAGCAATTTATGTATTAGTTCCAGTAATTGAATTGAAGGTTATAATATGTGACAACTGATTCACCCCTCCTCTCAGTTGTCCTATCCAAAAATTGGTATCAGAGCTTGGTTCCTTGATGAAGAGCTTAACCACTTGAGGAAGGTCTAGAATGACTAGAAAAATGATCTTTGATTATCTGAGATTTGATGGAACTAATTATGGTATCTGGAAAGTATTGATGGAAGAATATCTGGAGTATTACGGATATGATGTGGAGAAAGCTTACAATAATCCTTACGCTCCTCCTGCTAATGGTTTGAGTACACCTAAAGAAATCAAATTACATTAAGTGAACAATAAAGCAAAGTTCATCTTGAAGAATATTTTGGTACATTCCGAGTTGATTAAGGTTTATAATTTGAAGATAGCTAAGGAAGTCTAGGATTCTTTAGAAAGAGCATATGATGGTGATGAAAGGGTTAAAGAGGTGAAATTGTAGAATTTGGAAACACAATTTGATCATATACATATGTCTGAAGATAAAAATGTCAAAGCTTATGTGCAGATATTGGATGAGGTAGTTGCTAGAATGTGATGTCTTGGCGCTATTGTAGATGAAACTAGGATTGTAAAGAAGATTCTCATAACTCTTCCTGATGCTTAAAGTGAAAATTTGAGTGCTATTGAGCAAACTATATATTATAAGACATGTACTAAGGATCTATTGTTAAGATTTTTTACATCTTATGAGATGAGGAAGCCGAGTCTAAAAAATGGAGGCAAAATAGAGACTACTTTTAAAGCTACAAAAACTAAATATTTAGATGAAGAAAACTTTGATGAAATAGAAGCTAATTTTGTAAGAAGAATTATAAAAGGCTCTAGTAAGTATGAAGGTAAGTTTCCCTTTAAGTGATTTAGTTTTGGAGAAATAGGTCACTATGCTGCAAAGTGCCTGAAAAGAGCTAAAAGGAATAAACAAAGATATGAGAAAGAAAAGAAAGGAAAGCAGATTAATAGAGATTACTATGTAAATGAGAATTCTAGTATTTCAAATGAAGATCCAAATGACAATGAATGATTGTTGGTGATTAAGGATGAACCTACTTCTACTAATTCAGAAACATAGGTAAAGGGAAGTCCTCCAGACAAGGAGAAGGAGAAAAATGAAGGTACGATTATCTCTGCCCTACATGCTAAGCAAGAAATTTTTTTTTGGGTAGTTGATAGTTGTTTCTCGCATCACATGACTGGTGATAAGAATAAGTTTGTAAATCGTAAGATATATGATGGAGGTATGGTTATATTTGGAGATGATACTGATGCTAAAATCTATGGGATAGGTTCAATAAGTTTTGATGGAAAGCATCATACTGACAATATTTACTATGTTAAGGGCTTAAGGCATAATTTGTTGAGCATTGGTTAGATGTGCAGAAAAGGATATGATCTTGTGTTTAAATATGAGAAATGTGAGATTTGGAAAGGACTCAGAACATTGATTGCTATAGGAAAGAAATCTAAAGGGAATATTTATTAGCTCAAGGGTGTTGATGGATGATGCTTTGAATCAGATAAATGACAGTTAATTATGGCATAGGAGAATGTGAAATAAATTTTGATAACTTGAGAAGGATTAATGTTGTTCAGGTAGTGAGATATTTATCAAGAATTACAAATCTTGCAAATGCAATTTGCAAGAATTATCAATTTGGGAAGAAATAAAGAAATCATTACAGATCAAGAGAACAATCTACTACTGGATTACTATATTTGGTTCACACATATCTATGTGGTCCTATGAGAGTGTGAAGTCTACTTGGTGAAAGGTACTTTATGCTTTTAATTGATGATTATTCTAGATATACATGGGTGACATTTCTTAGAGAGAAATCTAATGCATTAGATAGATTCAAGGCATTCAAGGCTATGGTTGAAAATGAAATGAGTTTGAAGATAAAATGCTTAAGATCTGATAGAGGTGGATAATTCACCTCCCATGAGTTCAATATGTTTTGCGAAGTACATGGAATAAAGAGACAATTTTCTACTCCAAGAACTCCCTAGCAAAATGGAGTTTTTGAAAGGAAAAATAGAATAGTTCAAGAGGCTACTAGGTTAATGATCGTTGAAGCTAGATTATGAGAATTTTACTAGAAATAAGCTATTCATACTTCTATATTTATACAATCAAGTTAAAGCAAGATAAAATAGTACAAAGACTCCCTATGAGTTATGGCACAAAAGAATTCCTACAGTTAAATATTTCGAGGTATTCAAAAGAAAATGCTATATCAGAAGAGATGAAGAAACTTTGGGCAAGTTTGATGCAATAAGTGATAAAGGAATATTTCTTGGATTAACAAAATCAAGGCATATAGATGTTTCAACAAAATATTGATAAATATTGTAGAGATCTTGAATGCGAAGGTTGATGAAATAGTAAAGAATTCTATTGATATTGATGGATATGTGTCTGATGAACATGACTATGCAAGAATAGAAGAAATTATAAAAGAATAGGATAAAGATGAGTAGGAAAATTAGAATGAATAAAATGAAAGAGAATATGCTCCGGTGATGTCCCCTAGGACACCAAAATATGTATAGAGGAATCATTCAAAAATTTAGATTATTAGAGACAAGAGAAAAGGTGTGTTAACTAGAAGCAAAGATGCTATTGAAGTAAACTAGTTTTTATTCTCTGCGATTGAGCCAAAGATAGTAAGTGAAGCCTGTAAAGATAAACATTAGAAGGAAGTAATGAAAGAAGAACTTGTTTAGATTAAGAAGAATCATACTTGGGAATTGGTTCCAAGACTGACAGACAAAAATATCATTGGAGTGAAATGGGTATTTAGAAATATAAGCTGAATGAGAAGGGAGAAGTTGTTAGAAAGAACGAAAGGCTTGTGTGTAGAGGCTACTCACAAGTAGAAGGCATGGATTTTTAGGATATATTTTCCTTGATAGCAAGAATGGAAGCTATAAGGGTGTTCTTGGCATTAGTTGCTTACAAATAATTCAAAGTCTATCAAATGGATGTCAAGTCAGCATTTTTGAATGGTGAGCTAGAAGAAGAAGTCTACATGGAACAACTAGAAGGATTTCAGTTAACAAATCAACTGGATATGGCATGTAGATTGAAGAAAAAATTATATGGATTGATGCAAGCTCCTAGAGCCTAGTATGCAAGGTTAGACAAGTATTTGATTCAGCAAGGATTTAAGAAAGATGCAGATTGGGTCAGAAGTATAGATGACAAAAAGAGTACAAGTGGTGGTGCATTCTTTCTTGGATGCAGGTTGGTGGAATGGTTGAGTAAGAAGCAAGATTCAGTCTCTTTGTCTACTATTGAAGCTAAGTATATTGCTACTACATCTTATTGTACACAAGTTCTATGGATGAAAAAAACATTTAAAAGATATTACAGTGCTATATGATGATCCCATTTCTATCTTCTGCGATAATACAAGTGCAATTAACATTTCAAAGAATCCTATAATGAACTCAAGAATGAAGCATATATCTATCATATATCATTTCTTGAGAGAGAAGGTTATGGAGAATGAAGTCAAGCTTGAGTATGTTCTGACAAAAGATCAGATAGCAAATATATTTACAAAGGCTCTTCCTAAATATAATTTTGAGTATCTTTGGGAGAAGTTAGGGGTTGTTGCGCCTCCTTTCATAAACTACGATTAATTTGGAGATGCATCAATCTGGTGGATTCATGGTTCTACCTTTTTTGGGGCTGATATTTTTGGTGGCTACCTCTCAGGGGGAGCATGTATTTTCAAGTGTTTTCATTATGAGTATTATGTTTTTATGCCAAAGGAAGATTCAGTGAACATATTTTTTTTTCCTTTTCTTGATGCAGGAGCATCCTTGGTTCTTTGCAATCCTACATCAACCAAAAAAAATATTTTCATTTCAGTTTTGTTCTTGTTCAGTTCAAGATAGCAGATTCACTAGATCTATGTTTTCATCATGGACATGTTCATTTTCCCTTATTCCAAGATTTTAGAATGATTGGATCTTTTTCTGGCAAGTTATTGCTTCCGGATTAAGTGACAGTTTCTAGAATAGAGCAATGGAGTAGTTTTGAACCTAATGGCTAGTTTTGTCTCTTGTGGATCCTTATCGTAACTTGTGAATCCTTGCAAGGTGTTCTGAATTATTTTGTGGAGTGTCCCTAACCTTAATTTTGGTCCACACTTCATCCTATGCACCTGCTGAGGAGAAATTCAAACTTAAGGCCGACCTATTTCACACACACATTACATTTCCTTTATCAGAGATTGTAATGATATTTGGCTGACGCGAAGAATTCTAGATCTCTGAATGTGATATAAATCATTATAACTGATCATTAGGAAAGTAAGTAGAATGAATATTGGATTCGATATGTAATATTTCAGCTCGTATTAAGGAGCATATAGGAATATTATATTTCAAGCATGTTGTATCAGCCCTGTGAGCTCGATTTGTGAACCCGGATGTTGCCAGTTTGATTGTAACTGAAATTTTTGGTAATAAGAATGTTTGAATCTGCATTTGCCTCCATATTATGTGTGGCTTCTATTGTGTAACTCTTGTTGCACAGTCTGGACTATTCTCTTTGAGGACCCTCCTACCGTGACTACACCAAATTGGTATCAGAGTGATTCATTCCATGAGAGATCGTCAAAATTTGTGGAGTCTTGTTGAAGATTTGTTGTAGGGTGGTAGACTGGGGATCCAACCTGCAGCTACAAAGGACTTGTGTAAAGATGGTGGGAAGAATAAATGGTAGAGGAAATGGATCACGTAGAAATGAAAACCCAACTATAATGGAGATGTTGAGAGGAATTGCTGCCAGATTAGAAGCAGTCAAAACGGCCTAGAGGAGAGGTCGACCAGTTGATGATGTGAGTGATGAAGAGGTAGAAGAATAGGAAAAAGGGGAAAGAGAAAATCAACCTGGCCTTGATCAGAGAGAAGAGAGGTTCATAAGAGCCCTAACCAGAGTAAATACTAAACCACATTTCAATCCACCGGATTATAGTAGTAAGTTGGATTCAGATGAATTGCTTCTTTGGAAAATGGAGATGGAGAAGTATTTTTATTTTGAAGGTACCCTCGAAGACAAGAAAGTGAAATTTTCTTATACAAATTTGAAAGGACATGCATCCCTTTGGTGGGAACATTTGCAGACAGATAGGAAAAGAAGAGGAAAGGAGAAGATAAAATCATGGGATCAGATGGTGAATAAGTTAAAGATGAAGTTTATGCCCACAGACTATCAGATCAGTTTGTTCTAAAAGTTGTAGAATTTGAAGCACAAGGAGTCAAGTGTGATAGAGTATACTGAGGAGTTCTACAAGTTGAATATCAGATCCGAACATTCAGAAGATGAGACCAAGAAAGTAGCCAGATATATGAATGGATTGAAGCCATCTATATAGGATGAGATCAATTTGATCAAGTTGCTAAGTGTGGAGGAGGCATATCAGTGTGCCTTAAAATTAGAAGAGAAGTTGAATAAAAGACATGAGCAGAGATAGAGAGGAAGAGTTTTTATTGGAGGAGGAAGAGGATATTTTGCAGATCAGAATAATGATAAGGAAGTTAGTTAGAATGATAATTCATACCGTAGAGATGATGGAAACTCTTACCGGAGAGGAAGATATGGTGGTTACCGGAATGAGGGTTATAGAAAAGGTGATAGAGGATAGGAGAAAAGAGTATTTAGGGGAACTTGTTTTTAAGTGTGGTGGAGAAGGACATAGAGCATTTGAATGTAATCAAGGAGAGACAAGCAGAAAGACAAAGAAGAATAGAAGAACAACCTTTGTTGAGGAGGATCATGTTGGATCATCTAATAAACCGGAAGAGGGAGAACTATTGGTGAACATAAGAGTATTGTGTCAAAGTGAGATGGACGAGGAACTGTTGTAGAGAAAGAATTTGTTCCATACCATATGCAAGGTAGCTGGTAAATGTTGTAGAGTGATTATTGATAGTGGAAGCTCTGAGAACCTGGTTTCTGAAAAAATGGTGACCAAATTGAAGATAGAAAGATTGAAACACCCGAAGCCCTATCAGATAGCGTGGATTCAAGATGAGCATAAGATACTGGTAAGTGAACAATATTTGATGAAATTGAAGATAGGAAATTATCATGATAAAGTTTTGTGTGATATCATGCCTATGGATGTATGCCATGCTTTTGAGGAAGGCCTTGGCAATATGAGAGAAAAACTATTCATGATGGAAAGAAGAACACATATACCATTGTTGCTAATGGGATGAAGCAGACTTTGTTGCCATTGGAGGATGTTCCTAAAGTTGAGGTTTGTACAAATGCTAGAATTTTTCTGGTTGATGGAAGGATATTTCTAGATGGACTGAGACATGAGAACATGTGCTATGCCTTGGTTCCTAAGAAGGTTGAAGACTTGAAGCATGTAGAAGAACAACCAAAGGAGATAAAAGAGTTGGTGGCAGAATATGAAGCTATCATTTTGGATAATGTACCAAATGGATTGCCACCTATGAGGAGTATTAGTCATTGCATGGATCTAATTCCTGGAGCTAGTTTGCCTAATAAAGCAACACACTGGATGAAACTGGTAGAGAATGAAGAGTTGAATAGACAAGTGCAAGAGTTATTGATGAAGGTTTTGATCAGAGAAAGCTTAAGTCCTTGTTCAATACCTATTGTGCTAGCACCTAAGAAGGATGGAGAATGGAGGATGTGTACAAACTCTAGAGCCATAAACAAAATCATAGTGAAGTATAGATTTCCTTTGCCCCGAATGGATGACATTATGGATTGTTTGAGTGGAGCTAAATACTTTACAAAGATAGATTTGAAGAGTGGATATCATCATATCAGAATCAGAGAAGGGGATGAGTGGAAGACAACATTCAAGAAAAATGAAGGATTGTATGAGTGGTTGGTGATGCCTTTTGGACTGAAAAATGCACCGAGTACTTTCATGAGGTTGATGAATGAGGTATTGCAGAAATTCTTGGGTAAGTTTGTAATTGTCTATTTGGATGACATCTTGATTTTCAGTAAGACTAGAGAAGAACATTTGTTGCATATAAGACAAGTCTTGCAGAGGTTAAAAGAATAGAAATTGATGATAAGCCTTAAGAAGTGTAGTTTCATGAAGAAATAATTGGTATATATGGGATTTGTGATATATGTGAATGGATTGGAGATGGATCTTGAGAAGGTAAGAGAAATTTTTGAATGGCCTACACCAGAAAGCATTGGATATGTAAGATCATTTCATGGATTGGCTAGTTTTTACCGAAAGTACATTAGGAATTTTAGTTCTATTTGCAGTCCTATGACAAAAACAATGAGAGGATATAGGAAGGATTTTGGATGGACATCTAGAGCAGAACAAAGTTTTGTGTTGTTGAAATAGAAGGTGACTGAGCAACCTATGTTGGCTTTACTAGATTTTAATAAGGTATTTCAGGTAGACTGTGATGCCAGTGGAAATGCAATTGGAGAAGTATTAAGTCAACAAGGAAGACCATTAGCCTATTTCAATTAGAAATTGAATGATGCTAGGAGAAGGTATTCAGTGTATTACCAGGAGTTTTATGCCATAGTTCAAGCCTTGAAAAAGTGGATACATTACTTGTTACCTAAGGAATTTGTGTTGTATACAGATCATCAGGCTTTACAGTATTTGAACAGTCAAGGTAAGTTGAATCAAAGACACATGAGATGGGTGGAATTCTTGCAGAGTTATACTTTTGTTTTGAAACATAGGAGTGGAAAGTCAAATAGAGTTGTTGATGCTTTGAGTAGGAGTAGGAATGTTTTGGCAGGGATGAGAGTGGAGGTATTAGGATTTGATGAATTGAAGAACTTGTATGAGGAAGACCCAGATTTTGCAGAACCTTGGAAATCTTGTAAAGAACCAGTCTTGGAGGATAGAAGTCAGTGGTTGGATTATTTCATTCAGGAGGATATGTTGTTCAAAGGGAATCAGTTGTGTATACCCCAGAGTTCAACGAGGGATAGTTTGGTGAAAGAAAAACATAGTGGAGGATTGGCAGGACACTTTGGAATTGATAAGACAATAGCATTGGTGAGTGAGAATTACTTTTGGCCACATATTCATAAGGATGTTAGAAAATTTGTGCAGAGTTGCAGAGTTTTTCAAGTTGAAAAATGGAGTAGTTAGAATGTTGGATTGTATAAACCCCTGACAGTTCCAGAGAGACCTTGGGAGAATATCAACATGGATTTCATACTTGGTTTGCTGAAGACATAGAGAGGTAATGATTCTATATTTGCGGTGGTAGACAAATTTTCTAAAATGGCACATTTCATACCTTGTAAGAAGACAATAGATGTAGTACATGTAGTAGACTTGTTTTTCAAGGAAGTGGTCAGATTGCATGGATTAGCTAGGAGTATTGTTTCAGACAGAGATACAAAGTTTGTTGGTTAATTTTGGAGGACACTTTGGAAGAAGTGAAATACATATTTAAAGTTCAGTTCTACTTTTCACCCATAGACTGATAGACATATAGAGGTAGTAAATAGGAGTTTGGGGAATTTACTAAGATGTTTGGTTGGAGAGAAGACTGAAAGTTGGGATTTAGTCCTTGCACAAGTAGAGTTTTCTCACAATAATTTAGTGAATAGGAGTACCAGAAAGACACCTTTTGAGATTATTATTGGAGTTCATCTTAGAGGTATATCAGAGTTGTGAGACATCAGTAAGGAAGATTAAAGGAATGCAGAAGTAGAAGAATTTGTAGAACATATGAAGAAAGTGCATACTCAAGTAAAACAACAATTGAAAGATATGAATTGAAAGTATAACGAACGAGTAGATGAAAAGAGGAGACATAAGGAGTTCAAAGTTGGAGATGAAGTGATGGTGTATTTGAGGAAGGAAAGATTCCTAGTTGGCACATACAATAAGCTCAAAATGAGGAAGTTTGGACCCTGTAAGATTTTGAAGAAATTTGATTCAGGAAATGGATATGAAGTAGAGTTACCGAATGGCATGGGTATATCACCTATATTCAACATTGCAGATCTACATCAATACCATGAAGTAAAATTCAGTGAAGACAGTAAAGCAAAATTAGAGAAACAGTTTCCTAAACAACAATCAGATGAGATAGAAGAGATTTTGGATATCAGAGATGGGAGGAAGATGCGTGGAAGAAAATACAAATAATACCTTATGAAGTGGAAAGGTACCAGTGGAGCATTCTTCTTGGATTTCTTAGGCTGAGGTAGACAGTATTGGTTTTCCTTTAGCCCCAAAAAAGTGAGGGAATCACTTTTTAAATAACCTCGGATGTCTAATGCAGGAGCATCATTGGTTCTTGGCAATCTTGCATCAACCAAAAATATTTTCATTCAGTTTTGTTCTTGTTCAGTTCCTATTCAGTTCAAGTTGGAAAATTCGGCATTTCCTCATGTTTGTTCACCAAACCTTGCGAATCTATGTTTTCATCGAGGAAATGTTCATTTTCCTTATTCCAAGATTTCAGCACGATTGGATATTTTTCTGACAAGTTATTGCTTTCGGATTAAGTGACAGTTTTTGGAACTGGCCCCAGAATAATTTCAAACC